>VZTH01003798.1:0-166751 GCA_013397815.1 Aleadryas rufinucha | reverse complement strand
GCCGGGGCCGGAGCCGGAGCCGGAGCCGCGCCGCTGCCTCGGACACGGCCGAGGAGGAGGATGGCGTTACCTTGGCAACCGGCATCTCCGACATTGCCATGGGAACCGGCGGCGGGATGCGGAGCGCTGCCCAGGGGAGCGCTGCCCAGGGGGGCGACCTCGCTCCGCGACCATCGCCGGGGCTTCGGGGCTTTGGGGAGCTCCTGGCGGGGTCGGGGCTTTTGGGTGCTTTGGGGCGCACCTGAGCCCTGCAGGCTTCGGGGCTGGGCCCCTCCCCGGGACTTTGGCTTTAGGAGCTTTGGAGCTCAACCACAGCTCTCGGGCAGGACAGCGGGAACTCCAGTTCCTCCCAGTCTGCCCACTGACAGAGACACCGGGAGCTCGGGTGAGGGTGGTGTTGCCACCGCTCAGGTGCCTCAGTGTGGACTCGGGGTTACTTAACACAACCCGAGGGTCAGGCTGAAGGGTAGTAACAATAAAAAGATGGGTGTTTTAGCGGCTGGGCTGGGCAGCAGGACCCCGCTCCCCGCAGAGGCCGAACATGTGGCTCCCGCTCTGAAAATGGAGTTGTGGAGAAGGCGCGGCGGTAACTGCCGGGACAAAGAAGCACATGGGTGTTGCGAGGATTTGGCAGAGCAGGTCGCAAAGCCCAGATGGGAAACAACATCTGTGAGCCGAGAGCGCGGGGCTCTGACCGTGGGAAAGCGGCACATCCCCGGGAAAGGGACATGCGCTGGCAGCGGGGGCCGTGGCCGCGGTGGCTCTGAAGCTCCTCACCTGCTGGTCCATTCTGTCTGTGAACAGCCAACAGAGCCCCCGTGGTGCCGGAGGAATGGGAGAATGTGGGGGAAAGGGGGAGCAGAGGAACGCTGGTGACTTGTGCCCAGCTGCTTTGTGGCTCGTGGGGGTGGGGGAGCCGGAGCCCTTCTCCCCACAGGGATGCACTTGGCGGACGGGCTGCTGTGCACCCAGTTCCATCAGCACGGCTTAGCACACGGGAACTTTGCAAACCTGGCTTTGTGCTTTATTCCAACTGACAGACGGCTCAGCCCAGACGAGCCCAGCTCCGGTTCAGAGAAGCAGCTGTGTTCAGATTGGTTTTTTTCTCCCCAGAAAAGGCTGTGGCGTGGTAGAAAACACCTCATTCTCACGTCTGTTCTCATCTTCTCCTTTAGCTAATGATTTAAGGCTACAGTGTACGATGATTTTTTCTCTTAGAATATCTGGTTTGCTCCCTAGTAATAGCAGGCATACATGGAAGAGCTGTAGGAAAAGGAAATATTTTTAGATGCTAAAGAGAGAAAGAATTACTGAAATGTGAAGGTTTATGGGTAATAGCAATGCTTGGCTTTATGACTCTTAAAGGAAATCTAACTCTCAGCATGGGCTTTTATGGCACCTGGAAAACGAGGGCTTGCATCTGAGAGCTCCTGAGTTTGCTTGAGAGATGCTGAGCATCCTCCACTTGAACTGAATCTTGTGATCTTCACTGAGCTTGTTCTAAGTGTCTTCAGCCTCTGTTTTTCATGGAAAATAAGTTTGTTTGCATCTTGCAGGAGTTGCTGAGCTTGCTCAGCCAGGCTGGACCTGTCAGGAAAAATCCCTGAGTTTCCCAATGTCAGGATTTCAGTGTGGTCTCGCAGTAACACCATTCATAGACACGAAATGCAGCTTCGACTGAAACTGGTGGAATTTCTGCCTTGATTTCACCTGGGCTTAGGTCAGAACTTTCTTTAGGAGAACAGCAGTCGGGGGAGCTGTGAGGAATGGGCAGTGTTGAAGCAGCTCCCAGTAACGGGGCTGAGCTCCAGTCTCGCTGCATCACTGGGCAGCGCCAGGGCCCTCCTGGCACTCGCTGCACCCACGAGTTGTGTGCAAGTAAAGCTCAAACCCCATCAGTTTGGGGGATGAAAAGGCATTTCATGGGATGCATCAATCCAACAGCAAGGGAGCTGTTCTGCTCAAAATTCAAATGCTCATAATCAAATTATAAAGTTACAATTTTTAAAGTTGTCAAATATGTGCTAAGAATGCCCAATTTGAGAAAGCTGTCATCTGTTCACAGAGATGAGGAGTAGAGACTACATTCTCTCCTCTTTTTTCAGTATGTTCTGTTTTTTAAGATAAAATCTATAGATACATTAAATTATTCATGTTTTAAACCATACCATGGGACTTGGATTTCAACATGGAACCATTCCTTTGTTTTATAAAATAATAAAACCATTTCTAGAAGATGAGTTAAAACAACACTCTCTTGACCATTTCAGAGCCTCACTCATTTGAAGTGGCTGAGTCTTTTAGTAATATAAAGGTAATATTGCAGTTCTGAGGAGATACATAGCAGGAAAATAACTTCAGTTGTGGATTTTTATATGTGATTAAATGGTCTGGCTTCAAACCTATTTTTAGAAATCTTCTGGTGTTTTGGAGAAATAATTGTAAAAACCTCCTTAATTTATTTTAATGGTCATTATTGCCATTTCACTCTTATGTCAAAAAGACAAATCTCAGACTCAAATGTGCAGAAGCTGAAGATGCCTTAAACAGCCTCTGAAATTGCTTTTGACATACATAAAGCATTTCACTGAACAAATTTCAGGTCAATTGAAATTTCCCAGTAAAATCTTTCTCAACTCTATCCATAAAACAATCTGTATGCTGGATTTTGAGCAATCACCTGTTCAGTAGCCCCAATTCCAAGATTTCAAACAAAATTGCTGAAACAGGATGTAAAAGGACAACCTTATAATTCAATTATCAGGTGCTCCTCAATGTTTTCCCGATTTTCTTTGAAACAATATTTTACAACAAATTGGCATCATAATTGGAGTGATATAGCTTAGGGATCAAGCATATTATCTTTGTTTGGAGCTGCAGGGATGAAATCATGTTTCAGTGCTAGTAGTTGGTACTACTATGGAGCTTAGTCACTCAAGAAGCAGCGTTAATGATACATCAGTCAAACTCTTGCCTGTCTAATCCCAGTTTTGTTCTTTTAGCATGTTTGTCAGAGGTGGAGGTAGGAGGTTCATTGAGTGGATTTTAAATAATGGCACCGTTCCTGCGTGGATTTTTAAAAGTTATATCCAAGGTAATTGCCTTCGGTCGGAAACTGAAATGATTCCTGGGGTGGATGTGCGGAACAGAAGTGGCTGAGCCTCTGCAGGAAGATGGCTCAGGGGCTCCCTGGCATAACTGTGGTTTGGTTTTCTGGGCCCAAGACAGCCACAATAACTGCAGCCTTGGCAGCTGAAGTTAAAATGTCACCAGAGTAGGGAGTTTCTGACGGAGCCCCCATGCAGCCAATCAACCTTGAACCCTGCACCCCAGCCCACAAATCCACAAGAAGAGCAAATCAGCCCCATGTCGGGTGGCTGCTGTTCTGTTCCATCTCCACACTCGAGCTCTGGTGGCTGTCACGAGCTGTGGCTCCCCGGGTGCAGAGCAAGGTCCTGCAAACACAACAAATGCTTGAATAACCATTTTGTGGCCAACCTAACCCGAGAAAGGGAGATGAAACCACTCTGATTTCCCAGCAGCCCCAATTCCTGTGGGAAATGTGCAGCACAGCTTCGTAAGCCTCGCACAGTCTTACTCACGAGGAGGATCTGATTAAAGTATTTGCCTAGGAAAACACAATGTTAAAAACACCACTTTATCCACTGAAACTGCTTATCTCGGTGAACAATCGTGCTGAAGTTAATAGGACAGCTCACAATAGAGCGCTCTGCCGGCTCTGTGACATCAAGATAGGAAATCAAGTAATGCACTTGTAATTTAAATTTATTCAAAGAGTATTTTATTAAACACTTCGGCATATGAATCTCTTTGAACCCATTGTGTCTACTGCTTTTAGTATTCCCCGTTTGCCATTTACTCTTCAAGTGGTGCAATTGGCTATTAAATTCACGTGGGCCCACGTGTCCTTCCTGGCTGCGTGGCTGGAACATTTATAATGGGGAGGAAGGATCGAGTAAATCATTTATGATTTGAAAACTTGCACAAACGCACATTTGCACAATTATTTGCGAGTCTTCCAGCTCGGATGAATGCGCACAAACACGGGAACCGCGGCACCCGCATGCGCTGCTTCCATGGATACTCCTGAAAACAAAATAAAAATGCTTATACCAATGTTTGAGGCAAGCAAATAGAGGCAGGCTGCTATCCATCAGTACTGCAAATTCGTGGCTCATCCAAAAAGAATGAATATTCCTTAGTATTCTCCAAGCACAGCTATGAAGCTCCAGCACCACCACTGTTTGTAATAAACTGAATACAATGCAGGCTTTTTATTCCAATTCTGTGGCCAAAGTGTTATTTGGTGTAGAGCAAATGTTAAATCACTCTAAGATCAGACGTGACCTGCCTTGGAGGTTGTGTCCACAGGCACATTAAGAGGTGGTTGCTGTTCTCAGGCTTTGCAGGCACTTGAGCCTGTGCTCACACCGTGGAAGAGAAGTGGTTGCAAATGGAGAATGCACAAATGAGTGTCTCTGCTCTGAAAAACTTGGTTTGTGATGCCATGGCCTATTTCTGGGACAGTATATAGGTATTATTGCACTCCTGAAAAGTGAACTTTCACCCATGAATCTTTCAACACAAACAAACCCATTAGTGAAGGACTTTCCTGAGATTCAGCCCATGTTTTCACTCTTCCATTCCATACGTCCTGCTCACACCATCTCTGTTTCCTTGGTAAAACACACGCTCTTGGGAAGGTCCATGTGCTTTACTCACTGGTTTTAAGAGCAATTCTTAGCACTCCAATGTCAGCTTTGCAACTCTGGCTGAAGCAGGGCAGTTTTGCCAGCAATTGAAGGAGTGATTTTTTTAACAGCCTTTTCAGGTTAATTTTTTTTTTTCAGGAGCATTCCATTTTTTAGAGTTTCTGAATTTGGAGCTGCCTTTATGGACACAGAGTTCAATCCCTTTGAAATATTGTCCATAACATAAAATACTTAAAAATGCTGAGACATTTGGTGCTGGAGGACCTGCCAGCAGAAGATGGGTTAAGGTATTATCTATTCTCAAATGAAAAAAGAAAAAGCATGTGTCTCCTCAATGCACCTCTTTGAACATTTGTACAGAGGCTCTCAAATGATCGTATTGATGTCACAAAACATCCATTCTTCCCTGCTCTATGAAACAGGGATCTGAAGCTAATTGACTGAATATATGTCACTTTAATGAATTAATTTGCTTTCTTGACCTCGATCTACTCCATAGCCAGTAGGGAGCTATCAGGCTACACGAAGGTTTTGCTTTTTTCTCCGTGGCTCTCAGCATGTCGGATATCCCAGTGCAGAACTTAGATCCCAAAGACTCTGTGTGCATTAGCGATGCTCCCCGAAGGCTGCAAACCAATGAAAGCACATTTGTAATCCAGCTGTAAAGCTCCTTCTGCTGTGCAGGATGCAATGTGGAGAATATTAATCTCACCTCAGTTTCAGGATTGTTCTGGGGAGGTTTCAGAAATGTTTTGTGAAGAGTCAAGGAGGCGTTGGGTTGTACAAATAGGGTACTCGTGGCTGTGTTGTGCTGTAGTTACTGTTTTATTCTGTATATAGTTACACTGCATGTTCTGAGGACTTGACAGATGGCATTTGTGGTAGGATCTGTCAGAGCCATAGTAACTCATTTTGGGGTTTGTGGGGACCTTTGCAATGATGTAATGCAGTCTTTGGGCTTCATCCAGCAGCTGTTACCTTTAACTGACCTTCTGCCATGGGCTTTTATTGCTCTTTTTAGATACTGCCAGGGCTTGCCCTGCCTTCTGGCAGCCCTACTGACCCTCGCCAGTGTAAACTGGTAAAACAAGTCAATACAACAATGTAGTTTTTTTTGCTCCTGTGAAATTTCTACACAGTGATCATTCCTCCAGTAAATTCTGTCCCATTTGCTGGCTCACACAGTGTCACCTCTGCTCAGGTCGTGCTGTCCCACCTGTAGCTTTGGTCAGAGTCTTGCCAGGTGCAAAACACCTCATAAAAAACTCAGGGAGAAGGGGAGTGGATCTGACGTCTCCATTCTGTAGTCTTGTGTATTTTTCCAGAAACAGAGGGAAAAAAAGAAAAAATATTAGGAAGGGAAGCAAGTGCTTTCATCTCATCTCTAATTCCTTTGAGGAGGTAGGAGTACTTAGGTACTGAGTGTAATCTGAAGTCTGTTATTAACACCTCTCAGCTCCCAGATATTTAGCTGATGTCTCTGTGGTTTATGTGTTAAAGAGCAGCAATTTCTGTAGAATTTCTGTATCCCCAAACTGAAAATGGAGAGGGAGGAGGAGGAGGAGGAGGATGGGCTGGTGGCTCTGGGCTTTGGTAGGTTTCCTGCTTGATCTGGGGCCAGTTGCTTTATCTTCCTGCCCCTGACTAGGAGGGATAACTGTGCTTCCTTTCCACCCACTTCCCTCTCATTCTAATAATAAAATGGAAACGAAGATGTGGAGAAACTGGGACACGGCGATAGGGCTGCCCAGCTCAGGGAAGATGCATGAACACTGCTTTAACTGGGGTTGAAGCATTTTGCTTGCAACTTATGTTTTATACATGCAATATTTGGTGTTTAAGCATGTCTTCCTTGAGGGACAGGATTAAGTCTGATTCTCCACCTACGTAAACTTAACTGCTTTCTAGGAAGGCGGTGGAATTATGCCAATATGAAGCCAATATAAGAGAAGGGATCACGGATTTGTCCCTTCAATTGGACCTTTTCCTGCTGGTCCTTCTTTTCTGAGCCAAGGCTCATCTCAGGAAATAAATCAAACTATCAAACTGAAAAACTGGTCCTGCTTCCAAACATTACTTGGTGCTTATCTTCGTTTTAGATTTCTGTTTACTGGTATTTATTATGTCTCAGACTTATGGTTCAGCATCCAAATTCTTCCCAACAGATGGCAAGGCAGGATGCACAGGAGTAGTAAAATAAACAGGATAAATGCACAACTGCCCATATGTCTGAGAGGCTGATACACATTTGAGACTTCAGAACAAAAGGGTGTTTTCAGCAGACAGCACCAGTGCTGGGCAGGACTTCATGGTTTTCTCTGCCCTGTTCTAAAGCCTCTCACTTTTCCAGTGTGTTTTGATCAGTTAAATTGCAATATATTTTGTCCTCCCTCTTCTACTCCCAGATAGTTCTTTCCCTTAGTTATTTGTCTCCATTGACAAAGTACATCAGTTCATTTTGTCTTCAACATTTTAACGTGGAAGGTGGCTCTTTCCTGGCCTTCAGCTCGTATTTTTTCTTTCAGTGTGGTTGTGACTTTTTTGAGGGGCAGACAGAGGTGCTGGGGACCACAGCAACATTTGAGGCTTTCTCTATATTGAGATTTATCGCAATATTAATGACAAGTGGCCTCTCTACCACCTCAAAATAGCAAGCCTCCGGGCAAGCTGCCTGCAGGATGGATAGCCCAGCCTAGACAGACTTTAGCTAGCTTTCCCTTCAGATCTGGGGGCATTTTTGCCAGTTGTTGCATGCTGTGAGTCAAATGCAGTGGAAGCGTTGAAGCAGTTCTTGATTTAGCCTGGCAGATAGTCCAGCCCCTCTTTCTCCTCCTTCCTGTGGCATCCTGTCATCTCAACATCTTTGTTCTCTTTCTCTTTTTCCTCTCCTTGCTGAAATGTTGTAACCTTCCTTCTGCTAAAGAGATACCTTTGAAATTAGCTCTTCGATGACAGCGCATGAGTCCTTCTCTAGAAATCCAGTAGATACTGCCCTAGGCAGAAATTTAAGATTTTTAATTTCTCTTCTTAACTCTTGACCATCTCTGTGCCATCCTGCTGATGAAAAACCTATCATCACTTACTTGTCCAAAGGTATTGTTTGGGTTCTCTTTTTCTCTACCTGTTTTACCTGTTTCCCAGGATTAATCTAGGCTCCTGCCTACTTTACAAATAACCCTCTACGTTCTTCTTCAACAGAATTGAGGCATTTCTTGTCAAATGTTCTCCATGAAGGAATGATAGATTATAAACACTCGGTGTTTATGAGGAGCTGGGTGAAGGGAGAGCACGTTGTGGAATTACAGTATTTCCTGTACCGATTGCCAAGCCCTGATACGAATTAACCTCTTTTATTGTTCTTTTTCAAGCATTCCGCCTTTTAATTGCTGCTTTGGAATTGTGCCACTTAGTTGTGCCCTTTGAATGTTTCTCACTTAGCCAGTCCTGTTAGCTTGATAATGCCAAATGTATCTGAGATATTCAGAAGCGCAGAACATCCCCTGCTCGAGTGGGAGAGGGACACAGTTCAGGCAGGAATTACCACCCTTGTTTAGCTGCCAGGATTTTTTTTCAGATTAAGTTAATAACCATTTTTAAGTCACTGCCAATTCTCTACCAGGGGTTTCAGATCAGTTGTCTCCCATTTATACTTTTTAAATGATGCAGTTTTGTGTGGAATATGGATGACTGGATATTTTCTCCTGTCCAAATATATAGCATTCAATAACACTGGGATTGTTATTGTCTTCCTTGCATCCCAGAGGCACAGTTTGTCTATTGGTGCTGCAAGGCATTAAAAAGGAACCATGACATGTCGCAATTATGACTTGAAATAGGATCTTGCCAGAGGAACATTGCCTAAATGTAATCAAATCTAAACTATAACTTATTGCAAATACCTATCAGAGCTGTGCACACCTATCTCACAGCTCGCTGGCTATCAGTGATAGCTGATAGCAAGGCACTGGATGATTTTGTTGGAAGAATTGTCATTCTGTTGGGGTTTTTTAGAGTTCAGCCCCCAGCATTCAACTGCCTGCAAGCAAATGAAATAACAAACCCTCAGTGCTGGAAGACCTTGTGACTATTTAGGCTGAGCTTTCAAAGGTATCCAGTTATGAAAGTTTGTGATACTCCTCCGTGCATGACTCACTAATGGCAATAGTGGGCTTTAATCATCTTTGTCCAGTGGATATTCTAAATTCAAGTAAACCATAGCAATGCTCCTTTACATAATGCATATATTTTAATGCAAAATTCGCTAGACTTGGTTTCTTTGTGCGTTAGTTTGGTTTTAGCCAGATGATGAAACAGCAGCTTGCATTGTGTCACATCACATTTTCATCCACGGGGATTGTGAACAGGGTTGAATCCCTCAAATTCACTGAACAGAGCCCTGGTACTGGAGCCAGTGAAGCCAATAGTCCAAAATGGATTGTTAAACTCCAGATATGGCTCTGCTGGGTGTGGGAAGGTGATTTGCTTGCAACTGTGAACTACCAAAACGTCGGGAACTTGATTTCTGTTGGAGAGGGAGAGTCCCAGACTCTACTTCCTCCCAGATTTAACCTCGTGTTCCCACTCTGCCACCTGATGTGCACCTGACTGAAGGCAGTTTATTCTGTATCCTTGGAGCTCAGGAACAATATTAACCATTTCAATTGGATTTATTAGGGCAACTGTTGGAAAATGTCAGTATCAAGCAGAGCTCTCCTAGACATGATAAAACATCAATTAATAGATCTGGGAGCTCAGTAACAGTTTGGAAATGTTTCTTAAAACCGAGTTGCTAACCCAAACCAGTTGGGTCCTTACCCTCATCCTTCTGCCAGCCAGCAGGGGCTCAGTTATTTGCCATGACAGCAATTTGGGGGTCACCAGAGTGCTCTTTGCAGACAGACTGACCCCTTCCAGACGGAGCAGTAGGACACAGACAGCTCCAGTCCAAAAGCCCCTCTGCACACACTGAACCCAAGCCAATGAACGTAGCAAGAGGCTGAGTTTCTTGGCTCATGTTTGGAGCTGCTTGGAAGTTCCCACCCTGTGTTTGGATCAGAGCTGGTCCACATCCCCCCAGCTCTGCCCACTGTGAAAACACATTTCTGTCTGTCGACGAAAGATGCTCCAAGACAGTGAGCAGACTTTCCAAAGGGTGAGGCTTTCGACCTCTATCTGAGCTTACATCGCACTGAGAGTCAACCAAATTTCATTTTTTAAGTTACTTGGGTGTTTCAAAATATATTTATCCAAGACTATGCCAATATCTGCTCACTGTGAGATTAAACATCCTGTGGTTTGCTCCAGAGGACGGGAAGCGTTTCTCCTTTGCTCTGCACGTTTTGCTGTGCTCTTGTCCTTGCCCTTAGCGCTGACAAACGCGGACGGTTCCGAGGTGCTTTGGGATCCTTAAAGATGCAAGACCTGAAATAAACCATGGAGCATTTAGGAATGATGTTCACAGCACCACTTCTAATTGTAGCCGTTCGAACAATTCATTTGCAGTGTCCCGCTACGGTGGTGCTTATTAAAACAGAATCCTCTTTATACTTTGGTAGCAAATTAAGAGGGAAAAACACAGGTATCTTGTTCCTTCCCATGCCTTTGAAAGAGGTTTACCTTCATAACTTGCTTTCTAGGGATATTTCCCTCATTTTCACTTGTGCTCCTGGTCTGATTTTTTAATGTCTTACTCGGTGTCTCTTGGTAGCCATTTCCCAGTGACCTTTTCCCTCATTTTATTTTAATTTCTGTGTATAAATGGCAGCGTTCTAGCTGGAGACAGTCTTTGGGCGCAGCACAAAAACCCCATAGGGAAGGAAAAGCAGGCCAGAAATTTTCCACCTGAATTTTAAAGTCTTAACCCAGGGCTCTGGCCACACAAAGAGCCAGCACGCTCAGCTCTGCGGGATCGGGGAGCGCTCGCACGCCGGAGCTGGATCCTGGTCCGGGATCGGGGCCAGACCTGGGCAGCAGGACCTCACCATCAGCATCTCCAGGCACCAGCACTGGATGCAGCTACTCCCACAGGTTATCCCATTTTCTGGCATGGCTGCTGTGCCCCGGGAGGGCTGGGCAAGTGCTTGCAGCTGGCCAGAATATGGGTACACAGCTCCTAATGCTGATTTTATAGCATTAATGTGCACCTGTTTTGGTGGCCAACTGGCACCGTGCTCAGCCTAAAATGTCTGTGTAAGCTCTGTATTAAAAGAGGCATAAGAATTAGCGTGTATCAAACATGTCATTAGACACGTGCCTGGTAGACATAATGCAGGATAATGAATATGATCACAAGAATAAATTAATAACCGAAAATATTTTTTATACGTGTGCACACTTAAAACAGGGTAGGAACTAAGTGACACTTGTGTCACCAGTTTATAATTAAAATGCAGTGCTTGAATGAAAATGTAAGCTTCAATTAGCCAGCACGACCCTGCTTCCGGCTTTACTTCCCACTGAAAAGCAACGATAACAAGCTCACATTTATTATCAGAGTTTTTCCTGGAGCTGTGCACTGAAACATGCTCACATCTGAGCCCTTTCACTGAAGACATTTTTTCGCTTCAGCAGTTTGGCATGCCATACAAAGGCTCTCTGATTTTTAGTGATGTTCACCTCCTCTTACATAAAAATGTTTTCTGTGCATATTATTTGGTTTTAGTTAAAGTCCAGGTGCACGGGTTACTGAAGAACCAAAGGGATGGCTCATCACAGAGCACAATGGGTAATTATTGCTGAGCCTCACTGTATTGCACAGACAAATCCTTTCTTGGAGCTCAGCATTGTGGCTGTGAGAAAGAAAATACCTACGATCCAGCCCAAAGTCCTACAAGGGTAAGAATAGATCCTGTGGGAGATGCTTTGCCCATTTCATTTTTAACTCTCTCAAGGGACAGAGCTTCACAGTTTTGTTTAGAGACACTATTTTGCATTTTAATTTTACCAGTGGGAAGTTAATACATATATAAATTATGAGGTCTCATGTGTTCCCATTTTCATCCCAAGAGGATGTTAGGCTTTTTGTAAAATGGCTAAATAATTCTCTGGGTTCTGCCCCCCATTTAAACCAAGATTTATCTTGATTTATGATCCGAATTTTGCTGCTGCTTTGCCTGAGGATTGAGCTTAATTTCTGCAAGAGAGGGCAGAGTCCTTGGCTGTGCAGGCAGGAGGAAAACATCTGGGCTCCTGCCCAACCCCACACTTTGGGTACCTGGCTCAGCGCTCTGTGCGAGGGGCAGAGCCACCCATGGGAGACCAGATCCTTGAGGTGCCTTTTGAGAGATCCTGACATCTTCCCAATTTCCCCCAAAATAGGAACCTTTTAGTCTAGGACTTACTCAGCCTTGTGTCCATGCAGGAGGTACCTAATTGGGCATTTTTACACCCTTCAAATTGGTCCACGTGCAGAGAAGGCTGCAGGAATCTGTGTCCCAAATAATAAGGATAGGGAATGGCCACCTCAGCCAGTGCTTAGGAGAGCTGGTGAAAATCACACAAACCCCAACAGCCCCAAAATGTCAAGATGGAGCAGCTGAGCCTCAGAAAGTGTATTTAAGGAATATGTCCTCTCTGACGGAGATGGACCAAATGTCCACACGGATATCTTTTCCATGCCCCCTCCAATATTTTAAGCAATTTCTACAGGCAGAATTCTTGTGATGTGGGAGTGGATGTCAAGCCAGGATATCTCAACTCAGAATAGATATGTGCTCTTAGCTTTGGGTCAGGCAGTGACGTGTGGCGGAGTTAGAGCCTCCAGGAACTCTTCAAGTTGTAAAAACTACAAAGCTCCTGGTTTTTCACTGGTGCTGTTCACATGGGACAGAATGACCTCTCCAGAAAGCCCTTCCAAGAGCAGCCGCAGTCTCTCTCAATAGCATTTAATAACTACCCATGGAGAAAATTACACTCTATTTAAAAGGCCAGAAAAAATCATCTTCAGTTTAACTCTGCTGACTTCGGTAGAATTACACCAAAAATGAATTCTGTCTGATATCCTTTCCCATACTGATGTTCAGTAGCTGGGCATAAAAAGCCTTTCCAAGGCAGATTAAACAAGTCCAAATGGTGAAATATTCTTTTAATTTTCTTTCACACACGTTATTTTAGGTGTAGCTTGGAACTCTGCCCTTACGAGAGGCATCCCTTTAAATATTTATACAGCATCAATATGTAGCCACCTTCATACGTTTTTAATGATATGTTCCTTTCTAAATTAACCATTAGGTAACCCTGTCCTAGTGTGTTCTGTATTTTGCACTGCATTTACGCTACCCTTGGATTTTTATTTCTTTATTTCTCCGTGGAACAATGAAGATGTCAAGGCAAGGCCCAGGGGCACCGTGGAAATCGAATTCTTGGAGCACCACTGCTGTTGCCATGTGGACACACGCTCAATAGCAACACTGTGCTGCTCTGCAAGCCAAGGGGATGCAGCCCCAGCCCCACTGCTGGGCCGTGGCAGTTCAGTGCCAGAACAACAGCAGCTCCTCGCTCCTGGAAATGTAATTCCCAGGATCGGGGGGGGGAAAATATTGAAGCAAACCCAAGCGGAGAAAAGACAGGAAGAGATATCTCCATTTCGAGGTTCTCCTTGAGAACCAGTAGGTTTCTGAATTTTCCAGAGGTTTTCCTCTTTTTTCCCTTAATTGTGTTATTAAGATGCTGCAGTGTGCCAAGCAGGATAAAGCCCAATGCTGTCAACTGAGTCAAAGATCTTTTTCTCATGATCTCTTTGCTCAGCCCTGATTCAGCCTGAAAACCCACAGATGAGTAAAAGTGGTGGTACAAGCCATGGGTTTTTATAACTCTGGGATTTTTGAGTCCTGTTTAATTACACCACATTATCATAGCAAAGCAGTTTCTGCAGAAGCTGCTCATGGCTTGTTTCCCCCCCGTTCCCGAGGGGACCACAGGAGATGGCTGCACCATGAGATCACGGCTGCAGAACCAAACCCTTGGCAAAGCCTCAGCAGGCAGACAGACAGATAGACAGCGCCCTGACCAAAAAAAAAGGGACATCAGAGTTTATCCTATGCCCCATTATACTGAAAATATTCCCCCACACTGCTTCGCAAAGGAGAGTTTCACCGTTTAGAGCTGGACTCCAACCTCTCCTCCTCTGAAGGGGCCTTACCCTGCACTTGTTTTGTAAGTAAGAGCTTCAGTTAAGTCAGCAGAGATTTTGTCTGAGGATAATGGGCTCAAGGAAATACTGAAATGCAATTTCCCTGAGTTGCAGGGTATTGAAGGCAGAGATTGAGTCACCAGCAGTGCCCTTCCAGCGCCGGAGCGGTTCCACGGAGCACGTCGCAATCCGGTCCCAGGCAGGATGTCACCGGCTCCTACCCTGCACATAAGGCACTGTGTAAAAGCCACTGGGGTATTTTCTATCCTCCCTCCAGTGAAGCAAATCTGGTAGGGTTTGGCTGCAGCAGTGACTTGGTTTCTGGGTTTTTAAATGTACTGGTGAAGGGACATTGTTTGCTCCAAACAAAAGCCGCCTGGGCTTGGCATTCCTGACGGGTGCCTGAGGAAGAGAAGCCAGGCAGCAGCTGAAATCCAGCAAACTGCTCCCTTCCACCACGGGAATGGCAAGGTATGGCCAAGCTGAACTTGTGCTGTTATTCGAGGCTTTTTCTTTGGGTTGCAGAGGCAATTATTTTTTTGGTGTTTGCTGCAAATATGTTTAAATTCCCTCTGTTTTGGAGGCAAGTAGTCAATGCATCTGAAGTGCATACTTGACATATGTTTCTTTTCACATGCTGTCCTCCATTCATTTCATGCAGCAGATGCTCAGTTTACCACTTTAAATGTATTCTTATTTACTAGAAATTATTTTAGAAAATAGCTGTTTGGAACTAAACATTTCCAGCCCTTCTTTTGGGTGCAGGGAGCTCCTTTTTGCAGCTGTCCTGGGTGGCTGCATGCAGATGTTGACAGGTTAATTTGCATTTGAAGAGCTGGATGCAGTGAGCTAAGCAAGGGTTTTTCTTCCCTGCCTCTGAAGGCAGTCACTTCACACTCCTTGCCAAATTTAGCCCCGATGCTACTCTTCTTAATTAACTAGAGCAGCATCCAAGCTGAGTTTGGCCCATTGTTAGCTGGCCATTTATTACAGGGTTGAATTAAACCCCTTGGCCGTGTAGAAGAAAGGCTCTTATTCTGAAAATTGATTGTACAAAAGTGAAACACAAGGACAGCCCTAATTCACAGCAAGGTGGTAGGTACAAGCTGGTTTATCTGATTTCCTCTATCCTGTCACCAGAAACTGCAAGTCCAGCCTGGTTTTCCTGCCTGCTGCACACTGCTGGGGTCAGGAATGGTTTAGTAAAAAGGGAATCCTGATATTAAGAAGAATGTGCAGCTCACACTGCTCAATCCCCCTTCCCAGAGAGGATTCTTTTTCTTCTTGTTGTGGGTTTCTTTTTTCCCTTTAAAATAAGTTTATATCAAGACTTTGAGCACAAAGACCCAGATTGAGACTTCGGTCCCTTCCATGGCTATAGGAAAAGGCAGAAGTCCTGATCCACAACCCTGCTGTCAGCCTCTGGGAACTGTTGCTGCTGGTGTTTCATGTGCCTGATCCATCCACATGGGCTCAAAGCTCGGTTCAGCAGACACCAAAAGCTTCCATGCTGTGGCAGGGAGAAGGGCTGGCCTTCAAAGAGCTGTAGCCCCGTCACCACCAAGGCCTCCACACTTTGCTTCCTCTTTGGTCTCTTTTCTTCCCTTTAGATGTTACAAAACTGTCAAGGAAAGCTACATCCAGTGGGTATTAGAGCACTGAGCTGAACCTACAGAGACGTGGGAAGACATAATTAATGTTTCTCTTCTTTTTTTTCTCCTTCTTTTCACCACAGTTCTGTGCTTCCCTGCCACATCCCTGCCGTGCTCTGCTCTGGGCAGGTGCTGGTCTCACCTCTGCCCCCAAAATCTGGGTTGCAGCTCAGTTTGCTGTGCATCCCCCTGGCCAAGGCTGCCATGGGGACAGAGTTCCCCATCTGAGGGACAGAGTTACCCATCTGAGGGACAGAGTTCCCCATCTGAGGGACAGAGTTACCCATCTGAGGGACAGAGTTCCCCTTCTGAATTGATCTGTTTTGATGTCCATTTGCAGGCACTAAACGAACACTATTAACACATTGGATTCAGCCTGCATTCCTGGCAAAATTCTTCCTGGTCACAGTCAAATGCAAACTAATTCCTCACCCCAGCTGTGCGTGAGGCAGGTACTGGCACAGTGCTCTGTCTCAAAAGGAGGTGTTTGCTCCAGTCCATCATTTGCATCACACATGAAGCTTTTCTTGGAGATATCTTTGGGTTTTCTACGTAAGAACTTGAGGGGAGGGGATGGGGATGGAGAATGTTGCTGTTAGACAGGCATGATTCAGGTACCCATGGCGACATGAGATCACTCTGCATTGTCACCAGCACAAGGAGATTACCTTATACAAGAATAACTAAGAATAGAATTTTTGACCTTCAATATTTCCTTATCTGTAAACATTAGATCTGTAGAGCAGTGCAGCCCTGCTTGTCAACAAGAAGAAATTAAAGAAAAATAAAACTAATTTAAAACCCCAGAGTGGCAGTGGAATAAATTCATACATTTATCATTTCAGATGTTCCCATCACTCCTGCCTCTTTTCCTGCAAGGTTTAAATGATTACATTTGTTTTTAATGTTATGTTTCTTCTCCTAAGAATAGAATACACTTTAGAGAAGCTCATATGGATGAAAAAGCATTTTCCTTTTGCACTGTTGCTCACAGTTAACACACACACAAACCTACACCTTGAGCTTTCCAAAACCTTGGTTCATACCACCATCAAATAAATTCATGAAATATTTAGACATTTATTTTTAAGTCCTTAGAAGTTGAATGTTTATTAGTTGAACTTTCACTTCAAGAAATATCATGGAACTCAGTGATTGGTGCAAGACTTTATCTAGTCCAGTAAAAGGGGCAGATTCTTCACAACACTTGCACCTGCCCCTGCTCCTGCCAGCACTAAAATTGGAGATATTTGAATGAAAAAAGATCCTTAAAGTGAAGAAATGCAGGATGAGGTTCTAAGCTTACCATAACAGCTGTAAAATGAAATTCAGCATCTGCTTCTGTAGATGTCTCAGGTTTTAACTTTCTGAGGCAGAGGGTAATTTTTAAGCAGAATTTTAACTTGCACATACATGAATTATTTCTAGTGACTGGCTCAAAAATAGCGATTTGAGCTTGTGCAATGCGTTCACACAGGGCTGGAGCGTGGCCAGGCCTGGGGACACGAAACTCTCTGCACACACCTGGACCGAGTACCCTGCCTTGGGTCAGGCACCATGGGCTGGGGACACACTCTGAGTGTCCCTTGTCCCTTCCTGGGCATGGGCCATCAGGGAATGGCCAGAGTTTGGGGTGCAGACATCTCTCTGAGGTCTGAGCCGTGCTTTGGAGTCACTGGAGGCCAAAGGCAAAGTGCTGTCCCCTGGGAGCAGGGGCTCATCGTGCTGTGTGACTCAGAGGTGCAGCTGTCACAGCCTCCCGTGGCTCCTCCTGTGATGGGAACGGCTCAGGCACCGTGCTGGGACTGGGCTTCAATTCGCCATCCGAGTCATGGTGCTCAGGCTCCTCGTGTGCTTCACGGGGAGAAGGGACTTTGTGCTTCTCTGAGAAGGAAGAGGAGGCTGTGGTGTGGGAAAAGCAGCTCCCAGGTTCTCACTCGTGAGAGCACTGCTGGAAAAAAAAATCCAAGAAAAAACACATTTAAAGCACAAGGGGATGGCAGTGTCTGTGCTGCAGCCCCCCAGAAGTCCATGAAGGAACCCCTGGAGTATTTGCAGGACATGTCAGGTAGGACTGTGGGGAGCTGCTACAGAAAAGCACTGATGTCTCATGAGTGTACAGCTCTCCCACTCCAGAGCCCACAGGAGCAGGTCTGCAGAGGGGTTTAGGTGTTGCTGTGCCTAAAAAGTCAAAGCTCAGCCTACAACCCCCAGCGCCCTGGACAATAAATGACACTGAAGGGCAGAGCGCAGGAGCTGGACCCTAATGCTGAGCAGGCTGACATCAGACCTTCCCTGTACAACCCACAGGGCTGATGTTTGGGGCCATGCTCATCCTGAGGGATGGACAGCACCTCTCTGAGTGCTCTGGATGGAGTCAGCAGTGCAGGAGTGCACGGCACATCCCTCCTGGGGCGCTGGCACTGCCCTGGCAGCACCACCACAGTGAAATGACGCGGCAGATCCTCACTCTCCAGCAGGTATTTGCTGGCCATAACCCGGTGATTCCAGTCTGTAGAGCAGAAGTAATCCACAGTCACTAGGCAAACTTTGTCCAGAGCTTATTTGGGAGAGAAAGCCCTGCTGCAGCGCTGGGTGCAGGAGAGCTGCTGGAGCCGGGTGATGTTTCAACATGACTGAGTATTTTTAGAGCTATCCTATAGTGCAGGATTTTTAACTTCCATTTCACAGCCCTTGAAGCCTGGCAAACTTTCATTAACATTTGATGCCTTGAAGTCATGCAAGGTCTGGGGGGAAAGGGAGGGGAAGGAGGAAAGAGGAATACACCTTTCTGGAATGTGTAGTTGGTGAAGTTGCTGGGGAGCTGAGAAAAAGCCTCCAGTCCCTTCTTTTTGTACCAGGTGGTTTTCAAGGACCCCAACCACTCAGAAAACAAAGCTAGAATTCCAAACCATGGCTAGGTGGAAGAGTCTTAATTAACATGTGGGATACCTGGAATCTCTCTGGCCCTTGGGGAGTTGAACCCCACCACCTTGCAAAGATTATGCCTCTCTTCTTTGCCCATTATTAGGCAACTCTGCTCATATAGGGCTGTTTGACCCATAAATCCCCACATCTTTTATAAGCCATCACACATCCATCCTCGAGGAGAGAACAGGGACCATGGACGAGTCAGAGGATGTGCTCCCATTTCCCACTGCCCTCACTGCCATTTCTGCCCAGCACAAAGTAAGGCTTTTTTGCCCAAAGTTATAACCAATGAAAACAGTGCTCCCCTGGCTACAAGGCAGACTTTCAACTGGAAAATAAGTTAACAGAAACTCTATTTTTCCCCCCTCTAAATATACACACGTATACACACACACACAGAGCATCTCTTCGTGCACACAACTGAGATTTTTCATAGGCTGAGGGAGTAGGAAGAAGAGACGTATTTTTGTCTCCTTGGCAAAAATATATTGGCAGCATATCACTGAGTTGTAAAGATTGAGTAAGTACCAGAGCATGGCCCCGTGCAGCAGGCTTTGGAAAGCTGCCCTTTGGCTGCCTCTGCCCGTCTGCCAGGGCCGTAGCAGGGACACTGCCCTGGGGGACTCAGCCTGAGGGGCCCCAAACAGCCCACCCGGGCTCCTGAGGAGGAAGAGGAGGTTGGGCTAGCTGGAAATGAGGAGCTGTCAGCTCTGCATCGTGCCAGACGAGGTGTCTGAAGGGGAGAGGAGCTGTAAATCTCCCCCTGGGCATGGCAGCGTTCCCGGGCAGTCGGAGCTGCTGCCTGACTCCTGATGTGGACCCGTCAGGAGGTGTCACCGAGGCGGTGACAGACCGGTCCTCTCCTGCTTTCAAAACTCAGGGGGATATCTGCTCCCCAAGACGTTGTTGTACAAGGGCAGGGGGAAACACGAAGGGCTGAGGGGGAAGGAGTCAGTGGCACAACAGGCACCACAACCTGCCTTTTGTCCAGTCTTCCCAGCAAAAAGGAAAATGTTTTGGTTTTCTCCTCCCAGATGTAAACATTCCCAGCTGCCTCCATGCCATCCTAGGACAGCAAAAGGCAATGAGCATTTCTGGTTGCAATGGCAGATGCGCCTGATGATGATGAGGGCTGGGACTCTCAGATACATTATTTAAAGCAAATTCTGAGATTCCAAATTGGATTGCTCAAAGCTCCCACCAGCACTATCCTTCCCCAGTGCAGGTAGGGACATTTCATAGTAAAACACAATTCTGAAATAGTGAAAGTAAACTCAGAAATCTCGACAATAAAATATTTATGAGTCTGTGCTTTGGTGCATTGTAATTTTGCATGATATGTTTTGCTTTTCAAGACTGACTAGATTAAGGCTCTTCTGATTCATTAAACACATTTTCCCAAATGCTGTTTCTACAAATATTGTTGGGTCATTGTGTTTAGTTGCATTTATTAGCTGGTGTAACAAGGAACTTACGTCTTCCATAAACCTGAGAAGAACCCACTTAAATGTGTTGCTCTGAATCTCAGCAGAGAAGAAAACAGTTCTCATGAATAATTAAAGCTTAAAGAGGTCATGCTGGTTTTGCAGCCTCATTTTTATTTGTCACTGCTTAGTTTGCATTAGGAAATAGGAAGTTTCAGGTGCAGGAGCCAAATGGAATCTCTTCTGCATGTGTTCATTTAAACAGATCTATTTGGTAGCCGCCTCCATTTTTATGTATTAGGTCATTTGTTAGCTGTAATAATTTAAATCAGTCCTGGGAATTAGAAGTTTAAGGCTTTTGATTTTCATCAGGCAGTGGCTATGCATCTCTTTGCCTTCTGGCAGGAAGGGGCACCAGATCCTCAGCCAGGCAGAGCTGGGATGCAGGCAGGGCTGGGATGCAGGCAGAGATGGGATGCAGGCAGGGCTGGGATGCAGGCAGAGATGGGGTGCAGGCAGAGATGGGATGCAGGCAGAGATGGGATGCAGGCAGAGATGGGGTGCAGGCAGGGCTGGGATGCAGGCAGGGCTGGGATGCAGGCAGAGATGGGATGCAGAGAGAGATGGGATGCAGGCAGAGCTGGGATGCAGGCAGGGCTGCTCAGGGAGGACCTGGGTCACCATCTGGTCCCCATCTCCACAGGCCCCTCCAATCAGCCAAGCCTCTGCTCTCCTCCCCAGCCCCCTGCTCACCTCCAGCCACCTCCTGCCCACCCTTCCCATCTCTTCCTCAGCTTTCTGTCTCTCCCACTTTCTTCCAAGCTTCTTTTCATCTTCCTCTGTGAACTACTTCCCATTCCTCCACATTCTGCCCCAAAGTGCTCCTTTGCTCTGTTTCTGCTCCTTTGCTCTTTTTTCACATTGCTCTCTGCCTTCCTCCATGAAGGTGCAGCACCTCTCGGGTTGCACGTACTGCTGGGAATCAGGAATAACCCCGTCAGGAGTAACTCGAATTCAAGTTAAAATCCTACATGCTGCCTTTATATTCCCTTCCAGGATTTAACAATTGTGAAATATTTTTGTTCCTTTCATTTTTTTTCCCACTGGAGCCTGCTCAGCCTCTCCAGCAGCTCTGCTATTTGTTCCCAAGGTTAGACATTAGCCCTGAGTATTCAGCTCCACAACGCACACAGCACTAATCTCTCCTGGTGGAGTGTCCTTCTCACTAATACATCATGCAGGTGATTACTGGAACCTTTGCCTTGCATTTCCCAAATCCAGCCATCAGCAGGGTTTGGCAGTTACACCCCTTTCTCCCAACCTTTAGATTCCCTGTTGTCATCTGCCTTGTTTCTGTCCCGCATCACTGATTGTGCATGATCAACCTCTAGAGTCTCCGCTTCTATGTATAACTGAACAAGCTGGCAGGGGAACCAGGAAGACTCATTTGTGTGCTCCAGAACAAGTGGAGATCCAACTCAAGGTCACTGCATTCCAAAGACAGACACATTACAAGCATTCCTTTCAGCTAAGATGATTTATGGAGTGCTATTTCCCTATTGCTTCTTCAATATCCAACTATTTTTCTGAATGCCATCATCTTATGATGAATCTCCATAGAATGAAGAGACATGGAATCATTACAAGATTCCAGGAGTGTCCAAATATCCTGCACATTACTAATCAATTCACTAGCAAGGCCCTATATCACCACTTTCCAGTGTAACCCTCATCCTTTTTTTCATTTAAAAAAACCCAACTTTGCAATGTGTGAATGAGCCAAAAGAAAGTTTGTAAAGAAAGTTCAGCTCTAGATGTCAGGTTAGAGGCATTCCCTGCTATTAGAACAGACAGTAACTCATTTAATGCAGAGACGTAATTATTTATTGCCTTGTAAGCTTCTGCTACACCAAGAGAGTTCACCATCAATAATCAGAACCATCAGTAATCAATTCTCAATATTGATTGCATCAATAATATGAAGCATCACCTTATTAATAAAATATCAATAGTATGAACCATTAATAATATGAATCATTTCTTTTACTGACTAGATCTGGAAGGTTTTTCCATTAGAGAAGAAGACACCATGTGCACCCTGTGTGTGTTACTCCAAACATCCCCAGGGATTACCCAGGTCCTCATTCTGGAGAGTTGTTTCTTAAATTTTAGGCTGCTGTATGCCAGCTGCAAACCTCGCCTGGTGTGAAATGAAAACGTTTCAGAAAATGGGGAAAAAAAATGGCAGTTTAACAGGGTCTAAAAGTAGAAATTAAGAACAGGAAGGCAATAGCTGGAGGTTGTGCATGTGTGAAAGGTGAAGAGGCAGAAAAGGGGGATTAAGGGGATTAGTCACACATTGCACTGGGTGGGTTTCAGGTAGTTCAGGAAGCACCCCAGAGGTGACCATGACAGTGACTCAAATCAGAAACTCAGTAGAGACTCTGAAGAGACATCAATGTCCATTTCCTTAAATCCACCCTCCCAGGAAATGCTGAGCCATGAGACAGGACTTGTGGATGTGCTGTGATCCTAAAAGGTGAAGCCATCCAGCTGATCACCATGTTAATGAGGGGGAACTGATGACTTACCGAAGGAAGGGAAACCATATGGATAAAAACCAAACTACCCCTTAAGGGAAACTTGATTCCAATTGTGCAAATGCAGGGAAAAGGCACAGTTTGACATTGTGAAAATAAACATGATTTTCATTTTGCAGCATATGAACTTCAGCAGGCAGAATGAGGGCCTGTTCTCAGAACTGCATCTGGTACAGTTTGGGACTTCAGCCCTCTCACAGTGACTGAGGGACTGGCAGCAGCCTCACTGATGAGCAGTCTTTGCACCACTGAATCTATGTCAGGGTCAAGAATATTGGGGGGAAAGAATAGATTTTGGTCCAGATCCTGGCTGGCATTCTGGCCAGCACCGTTTATTTCCCACTCTGAGGTGCTGGAGCGGTGATGGTCACTGTGGGGCCATTCACAGTTGTGAAAAATAAGTCAGTCTCTGACATATTGTGCCAAAAGCACTGCCAATTACTAAAGTACCTCTTTAAATTAAGGTATTTGGAGCCAGAATGTAAGTAAGAGCTGGAAACTCATTGGAGGATGACTCTCAGCTCAGAGCTCTAATGGATGAAGGCTCTCACCTAAGAAGCCAACACCAGCTCCTCAAGTGTTAGACTAATTTTAGCTAAGGCAGAAAAGCCAACTACAGAACTCTAATGGAGGTTTCTATCCAAGCTCCATGTTCACTTTAAAAGGACGAGGAGGATTATATCAGCCACCCAGAAACAGCCTCAGCAGCGTGGCAGCAGAGCAAAATATGGAAGTGAGTGGTGAGACAAACTTCTGGGCTGCCGGGATAAAGGACTGTGGCAGGAGCTGCAGGACGAGACGAGGTGTGAAGGCAGAACACAGCAAGTGTGGGCCGTGGTGGTAGAGAGAAAAGCAGACACAGAAGTGAGTTAACAACCCCACGACAAACCAGAAATGTTGACAGCTTCTTGGGACTGAGCCAGGCATGAGAACGCTCACCGTGGCAGGGCTGACTTATCCCTGACTGGAAAATGTTCCTCAGACAGCATCACCAGTGTTGCCCCAAAACAACCACGTCATACCCAGGCTGAGGAATTGCCCCTCTTTCCCTGTGCAGTTGATTTACAAAATGCAAACTGAACATCAGGGCTGGAAGTTTGTCGGTCTCTCTCCCTAAGAAAACACAGAGTCATTCCCTCAGTAAGCTCCATAAAAAGGAACAACAAAAAAGACTAAGACAGAACCCCCTGAAATTTCCCCCACTCTGCCACCCAAGCAGCAGCACGAGAGGATGTGGTGGATGAGGAGAGAATTGCAGGTGGTAGCAGGAAGACCCCTCAGCAGCGCTCGTGGGATTGCACAGCACGCTCCATTATCTGCTGCTTGGTCAAGGAAAGGCAGCTGGGAAGGGATGGGAGCTCTGCTGAATAACCTCAGTCATGAATTCCGTGGCCAAAATGCTGGTTTATGAGACAAACATTTGAAGAAACTGGAAACTGAGTAGCCTAAACCAACACTTAACATCCAGCTCTCCCCTACTCTGCCGCTGTCCTGCGTTTCCCTGGTACCATTGGTATTCACTGTGGTAGCACAAGGACACTCAGTACTTTTGGCAGCAGTTTTGCAATGACTGAAGAGAATTCAAAGGACAGCAGCCAGACACTGTGATGTGTTTTATTAGCTCCCAGATGTGCAGGTGAGGTGAATCTTTGGGAAATGAGTTTTGCTGCCATGGGTTTTCTAACATCACTCAAGGTCTCAAAATCTTATAATGGAACAAAAGGCTGTCATAGAATTTGAAAGTCATCTTTGGCAAAGCATCTTTTCTGAACCCGTTCATTTCTTACACAGAAACACAAATGCACAGCATCTTTGATGATATTTGCCCAGCTGAAAACAGGAGGTCAGCTGCTGAAGCTGTGTATTTTCCACATGAATTATAAGTGACTGAGCCTCTGTAGGCGTTTCCTGGGATATCTTCTGGTGTAGGTGATCCAGAATCTGGAGATGCTTTACCAGGCTCTATAAAATAGTGTTTGGTGCATCCTGGATTGCAGAACATCGAAATAACCAAGAGTATTTTGCTCAAAGAGTAAAACTGTTCCTGCCAGAATTAGGAGTCACCTCCCAACAGCAGAGGTGCCCCACCCCTGGAAGCGTTCAAGGCCAGGTTGGATGGGGCTTGGAGCAGCCTGGGATAGTGGAAGGTGTCCCTGCCCATGGCAGGGGCTGGAACAAGATGAGCTTTAAGATCCCTTCCAACCCAAACCATTCTGTCATTCCATGAACAGTGGACTTCTTTACCACCCAAGCAAGGTACATCTTCTGCTATGGGGCCAGTGAGCATCCCCTGGCATCTGGAGGAGATCAGCTAAGGCATCACATCTGGGCCACAGGAAACTCAGGAGCATTCAGAAAGGGGTGGTTGTGACATGAAGGTGGAACTGCCCAAGTGGGAACCTCGCCAGTCGCTGTTTGGGGCTGCGGAATTGGCACAGGGGCCGCTGGAGGTGCCTCAGCCACGCCAAGTGTGAGCTCCAGTGCAGTCTGAGACCTCTGTAAAAAAAGCAGTGCAAGCAAGAGAGCAGCACAGCCTTTTTTCTGTGGGACTGTGGGGAAAGAAGGGGCTGTGGGCAGCCTCTGCCTCCAACAGAGAGGGCTTTGTCCAGGAGCACCAGGGAGAGGCTGCGCACGGCAAAAGGGAATCGGATCAAGCACTGCCACGGTGCAGGCAAGCTGGGGAAAGCAGGTTAGAATATTCTAAATAGTGGAGAGTGGTGGTATAAGACAGTCTCTTGTCTCACAGAAAGTCTACAATAAATACAGGAGAGAGCATTTACTACACGAAGGTAAGAGAATGGAGTGAGCACGTCAAATGACGAGATAAACCGAGACCTGTTCCTGGAGAAAACGTGCTCCTGCCAGACTGGAGGGGAACGGGGAGCACTAAATAAAGGCCAGGCAAGAAGAGCTCCCTGCCAGCCCCAGCTCCTCTGCAGTGCGTGGGCAGGAGCAGCTGCTCCGGTGTCTCTCCAGCTCCTCAGAGCCCTCCCGAGGTACTGAGCACACCAGGAAGGTGTTCTGCCTTTAAAAGCCTTAAAGAGGAGCAAAATGGAGCAGGCAGCGAGTCCTGACTGGATGTTCCTCACCTGACACCGAGGGGACTGCCGGGAAGCTCCGAGCAGCGGAAGGTCTGTAGGCAGCGGAGGGGGAGGACTGGAAAAAGGGGAAATTCATGTCACAGCAGAAGATAAGAAAATAAGAGACTTGAGGAGGAGTTTTGCTTTGCCCACCAGACAATTGAAAATAGATCAAAAGAAGAACCCAAAGGGTTTGTTTGAGATGACAGCTCCTAAGGAAGAAAGTGGGGCAAATTTCATACATTTCAACATTTTAAAATAATTTTCTTTCTGCCCAGGAAGTAGATGGGAAGCAAATGAAAGGGAGTAGGCCAGATTCTGATATCACTGGGTGAGACAGGTTTGAGTCCACTGCAGTGAAATCAGAATCTGGCCCATAAGTAGGCAGTTCTGCAATGACAAAAAAAGTGAGTTCTGAGTTAGGGAATGAAAGACAGAGAAAAAAAGAAAGGACTTCTATAAGGGAAATAAAAGATTCTTTTTTTTCACAGTCTCAAGACCTGTAGAGAAACATGGTTAGGAGTAAAGATGAACTCCTTTTAAAGACTCAGCTGAGCTGAATTTGCTTTGGCCTGACCATGACATACGGGCAGCTCATCCTGCCCAGCTGGTTTATGGCACGTTGTAGCCCACAGTTATGGGAATAAACTCCTAATCTTTTTAGGTCCTGAGCATTTTCTGAAAACAGGACCTACCCTGGCAAATATATGACAATAACCCCAGGTATGAGCAGTGCTCTTCATCAAATTCATCCTCAGGATGAAACAAAAATACAAACTGTCATGGGGACAAATTTCCAGGACTGGCAGGACTCTGGGGGTGTCAGACAGAATCTGTCTCAAAAACAGCCAAACTTTGTAGTTTCCAGCTCTCACAACAGCCAAACTTTTTTTCAAAGGCAGACACCCAATAAATGTGTATTTAACCTCCTGAGGCTCCTTCCTCTGCTGGCTCTGTCCTCTGCGGTGATGAAGGCGGCTCACAGCAGCATTGTGGTGTAGCAAATTCACATGAGGTGTGTTTTGCACATGACCTGCATCAATAGTTCATGATTTCTTTCATAATGACAGCATTAAACATCTCCAGGCAGAGGCTCATGGGATCTGTGCTCATTCGAGTAACTTAAGGACAGGCTCGTGAAACCCTCAGCAACCAGCAGGAGACAAATAATCAAACTTGGGACAGTTTAACATAGAAAGTTCCAAGCTACAGGAAAACGTCTGATGCTGTTCCTTGTGGTCTGAGGGGAGAGCTCAGGATGAGAATAGCCCCTGTTTGACCACCAGCACCACACAGCAGGTTTTGAAAGTAGAAGGAGGTGCACCCTCGATTCCTCTTCTCGAGGGTTATTTTACAATGAGAGGAATGAGAAGAAAGTGAACGCAGCAGCTGCCTGTGCTGTGGTGTCAGTCCAGTGAGACAGGGGAGCTGCACTGGTGAAAAATCAAACAAATGAACACAGTGCACAGATAGATATTTCTGTGGAGATGAACATTTTTTGGCATGTCTGATCTCCTCTGCTCGCTATTGCTCAAATCACTCGGCAAAGGGCTTCAGAACCTGTCAGCAGAGAAATCCTCCTAAGGAAAAAAATACACAACTGTTTCTCTTCTCCCCTGGCAGAGTCCAGCACTGAGACACTCTCACTCACTATAAATAGAGGTTCTGCACTGGTGTCCAAGGGAAGTGCAAAGCCATGCCATTAAGGAAACCCAGTCCTGCATGACGTGCTGGGATGGACACTGTGTTCGGGCAACTTCTGTTACAACAGCCCCACTCTGCATGTCACACTTCCCTCGTGGTCTGTGATGCTATCTGTCAGTCAGCCTTCTCTGTGCTGATATATTCAGAAAACTTGTCATTTAAACATTCAGATATTCATGTGTTGCAGTAAATCAGGCTGACAGTCGTCTCTGGAACTGAGGCACAGTATTTAATCACAGAATAGATGCAACAAGCAGAACCATCGGTCCAAATTTCCCATGGCACCTTACTAACTGCCTTATTTTTAATATACAGTCAGCTCCTTGCAACTTGCATTCCCTGTTTCCACAAGCACTTGCTGTCAAATGATCCTGAAAATAATTTCATTCCATGTCTCCAAACCATCCCAGAAGTCCCACGTTTGCCAGAAAGAAATCAGAGGGTTGGTGGGATTTTGGGGTGGATGACTGTGGGTGTATTTACCTGCCTGCAGGTGACTGCTGGAGCCAAGTGACCACTTCTGCAGCTGACATTCACAGCCCTCATCCCTCCGGTGCAACTCCTTTGGGAGAATCCCCTGCTTCACACTATTAATAGTGTGCATGTGCGTGCTCCAAGTATCCACAGCTGCTCAGAGCTGCAGGAATGTGGCGTGTTGGCAGGGGAGGGCTTGATCCAAGACATTGCAAAGGTCTGGTGACCCATGAGAAAATGAGAAAGGCTTCTCCACCAGCTCCAAACCCAGCGTTTTACTGCATAAAGAGGGCTGAAACAGTTAATGGAGCAGTGGCTCTGCAGAAGATGATGGAGAAGGAGGGAGCAGCTCGGCCCCTCTCTCCTCGAGTGTCCCCCACTGCTATCGGATATCGCCTCCTGCAAGCGCCTGCTCAGCACAGGGAGACAGAAATTGCTATTGACAGAAGTCCCCCGCAGACAGGGCCCTCTGCTGCAGAGCTGCTCGAGTCTGAAGTGCTGGAAACCTATTTTAAATGACAACAGAGCAGCAATGCTATGGGAAGATCTTGTTGTGTTGGGTTTTCAGGATTAGGTCAGGGAGAAAACAAAAGTACAGCCTTGTGTTGACAAATGTTGTCAGACATTTGAGGGCTCTGTTTTCCAGTGCTGATTTGTGCAAACACTTCCAGGGCATCAGGGAATGTTGTCATTGGTAAACACTAATCACAGGAAATGGCTGTTCTCAAAGACATGGCTGATGCTATGGACAATAATGGGATCATGTGATGCATGGCCACCAAATTAATAAGCATTTGCATCCTAAGCATTAACCTTCACTCTCAGTCATCAAAAAATAAAAACCCAGTGAGCAATCTGCAGTGGTAGAGGCAGGATCATTAAAGGATTATTTGACAAAGAGCAAGGAGAAGGCAGTATGTCATCAGAATTTGGGATCACTACTTTGATTTGCTGTTGAAACCTCTATGTATTTTAAGACCTCAAACCCCAAAACAAAGCTTAATCTTCACTTAGGCACTCCAGTTCCCTCCCTTATCACGTTATCCGAGTACATCACACTCTAATTATAGTTGTCTGAACAACACTTAGTGAGATTGGGAAGTACTAACCTTGCCAGAGAAGCCCTTGAACACAGAGTAGAACCAAGTCAGAAATGCTTTTTAGTTCTTAAATGCCAGTTAAGTACGCTGCAACCAGTGGAAAAAAAATTGTTCTTACACCATCAACAGCACTTCAGAAAATTTACCTCTTCATTATCATTAACACAGATCCTGAAGTCCTGGCTCAAAATTGAGAACAAAGTCCTTGTTATTATGAGGGAAAAAATGCATTCTAATATTTGTATTTCTAAAAGCATCATTAAAAACATATCAGTAATCATTCAAAGAAAGGAGTAATACTTACAGCATCTCAGTGGGATATTATATCTCACTCTCAAGAGGTATCCAGAAGTGCTTCTCAATATTTTAGTATCTGTTAGGCAGTGATTGCAGTTTATTTCTCTCTCTCTAGTGGGTACAGCAGTAGGAGTTAAATATTCCATCTTCCTCTCCCAATGATATAAGGGACTGTGTCCCCAAACTCAAGCAAGGAAGAAAAGCTCTCTCCCACATCACCTCCTGGGGTGGGAATTGGCTTCATGTGCCTTAGTGAGTGTGGACCAGTGGCCTCGTTTGCCTGCACATTTCTTCAAGGCAGCTGCTGAGAAGCCTTCGAGGAGAGCTTCAAGGAGCCCAGACCTTGTGCAGATGCTGGAGAAGGGTTGTTACTGAGTTTAACTGAGGCATTTCCTGTTCTGCCACCTCTGCCATTCCAGGGCTTTTATTCTTTTTGCATTGCCTTCCATGCCAGGGCACGGAGATGGGTGTTCCACCAAACCCCAGCTTTGCTTTGTTCTTGTTTTTTATGTATAAATACAACTCAGACCCTGCTGTTGTGCTTTTAGAGCTGACCACTGCTTCAGTAGCTTCTCCAGCTAGTTTTAATTTTTGCCAAATCTGAGTTTCAAAGTCCATCATTATGAAGAAAAGAGGTATTGTTCCTTTTCCTAGCAATCCTTTATTTCTGATACTGTGTGAATTGAAAGAGGCCTCAATACCCTGTAGATCACCAGAGTTCTTGATAGCAACTTCAAGCCTCACTGAGAGTTTAATAAGCTGCTGCTGAATTATATTGCACTTGTTAAGTTTATAGAAAAAAGTTTTCCAGTCTGCTGCTGTTACTGGCTATCAAACACCACAGACATGAGAGAGGACCCTGAACCAGTATCTCTGGTCTGAACTACATCAAAAATATTGGGGAGAATAATTTGGATTCCTAGGCTTTGATACAAGTCCAAATTTCACAGTCATTTGCTATTTCTATAATAATTTAGACAGATACATAATGACCAATAAATAATGACCAATCCCAGTATTCCTAAAAACAGAAAATAAAAATGAACCCTCAAACTCATCCAGATTTTTTTTTTTTGGGGGGGATGGGGGGAAGGTGTGGTTTTCTTGTTATTTATCTCTGCTAGTGTTGCTAATACTCTTTCATGTGAGAGGCTCTAACTATAAGAGCCAGGAAATGAAGGTCCCATCAGTGCTGTCCTGCTGCTGCATTCCAGCCCTGCTGTGGAAGGAATGGCTTCATGGCCTCTGTGAAAGTTCTGCTGAGGGGCCCATTTCACTCAGCAGTTTAATTATGTTGGGCCATTTTACAGAGCCCAGACCCCTCCATCAGTGCTGCAACACAGGAGGCTTGGGGAACGTTTCAGTCTTGCAGACTTCTTGTCTGTTAAGTGAGTTTCTGGAACTGAGGTGTTTGTTTGGGCTGTTGCCATGTCCACACACTGTGAACGTGCCAGAGGAGCCCATGGTGGGTGCACAGAGCTCTTCAGGCATCTCCCTGTCTGCACTGGGAGCTCAGTGACCTGGGGTACTCCTACTTTTATATCAGCTCTGGATAAATTCAACCAAATACCTTTAGATTTATTGGGGAATCACAGAATCATGGAATAGTTCGAGCTGAAAGGGATCTTAAAGCCCATCCCATTCCACGCCCTTCCATGGGCAGGGACACCTCCCACTATCCCAGAGTGCTCCAAGCCCTGCCCAACATGGCCTTGGACACTTCCAGGGATCCAGGGGCAGCCACAGCTTCTCTGGGCAACCACTCGCACAGGGAGGAATTTCTTCCTAACATCCCATCTAACCGTGCCTTCTGTCAGTGTGAGAAGGACACAGAATACAATACCCACAGACAGAGAAGTGTGTACAGACTGAGAGATGGCCCCACCCATACCCACACAAGCACAGTCATTGAAAAGCCTATTTCCACAGAATGGGAAGATTATTTAGATTTTTTTCCTTAATAAATAGAGAGGATAAAAATCACACTCTGAGAGTATTTCCTGTAAATTGCACACCTTAACGGAGAGACTCAATGAAATGACCATCCAGTCTCAGAGGCTCTGTAATGCTGGGAATGATTCAGTTTCACTGCGTGAACTGCCATGAAAATAAGCACTGGGATCTTTAAAAGCTGAGTTTTGGGTTGCCTTGCCCGAGAGCCACCGGGAGCAGCAGAGCCTGGGATGGCCAGCACAGGGATGCTCGGGCACGCGGGCTCAGCAGGAGCAGTCCCAGCTGAAGCGCTCTCCCCACCTGGCAGCCAGGACAGGTGTGTCACTTCCAGATGTGACATGAGCCACTTACATCGTGTTCCCAGCCTTTGAAGTGCTGTGCAGAGAAAGGCTGAGCCGCTGCTGCAATTAGAGCCGATACATCATTTACTGGAGGAATTAAACGCGCTGTAGTAGCAAACCTGCGGTTGACACTCACAGGGTGCAATTTAAATCCTCCGGATTAGCAATTCTTTTGAGATCTTTGTAATCATTGGTAATAGGTAGTGAAATAAATCCACATTTATATCCTACAGACTGCAGCTGTGCTTCTGTTAAAGTAGCATTAACTGATGGGTTTTAAATCCTTCTGCCAGCTCAAGCTGTAAGCACCGAGGCTCCTGTGCAGGGATAACTCAGCCTGGGTGATGTGTTCCCGAGCAGGAGAGCGCTGGTTAATGAATAATGAAAGCACCACGGCACAATCACAGCTCAGGGCTCACTCCTGCAGGAGGATCTCTGGGGAGAGGTCCCTGTGTAGCTCCCTGTGCCACAGCAACCCAACTGCAGCTCAGGCTGTGGATAACTGTGATAGGAAAGAACACAAAATGCTCATGGAAAGCTTTACCTACGTGGACAAAGTGCTGAGGTGTCCAGTCGAGCGAGGGGTTTGTCCAGGCAGCTCCAGCTTCGTCCCTCCAGGTATCAGGAGTGCACACTGTGCCCTGACTTACTGCACAGGCTCCCAGTTAACTAAACAAATATGCCATTAAAAGCTGAGCCAACCTTGAGTGGGACATATGGGCTTAAACTGCAGCAGGAAGAGATTTATGGACTTGTTTTCGCAGCCTGGAGAGTAATTGAAGAGGCCTCAGACAATTCAGCGTTTACCAGCTCTGATAAGGGAAGGCTGCACTTCACTGGGATGAGATGGGGAGGATGATGGGAGCGAGATTGGCACTTGGAGCCCCCGCCATGGAGCAGGGACCCAGCGTGGCAGGCGCTCTGGGAACAAAAAGAAGCTTTGCAAACTCAGTATGCTTGTAAGATAAGCACGGCACTGATAAAGTGAAGCACTTAGAGATTAAAAAACTCAAGAGAACGATATAAGTGGCTGAAGGAAAGAGCCCAGGGATCCTGGCTGTCCCTTCCTTCAGCCCAATCTGCCCAAAATTCATTACTTTAGAGATGGTTTCTTGACAGGTTAAAAAAAGCACATTTACCTGGTTCTGTTCCTTATGGGTCCTGTTTGCTTTGTTTCCATTTAGGAATCTACAAAGGACATTGTTTCCGAATCAACCACTTCCCTGAAGACAATGACTACGACCACGACAGCTCCGAATACCTTCTCCGTAAGTGGCAGTGGTACCTAACGCACAGATGTGGCCAGAGAGGCTTCCCTGGGTGTCTCTTCTGTACAGAGCAACCCCAGTTTTACTCAGTGCCAGAGTGGCCCAAACTGGGTTGCACAGCCCCATGGTGGCACATGTCCAGTTCGTGCTGCAGCTGACACAACCATCACCCCTGGGGACCCCAGTTTCATGCAGTCCTTGAACTGTGGCATGGTTTGTGTTGGAAGGGACCTTAAAGACCATCTAGTTCCAACCCTCTTGCCATGGGGTTTCAAGGATTTTTTCCAAGGGTTTGCTTCAGCCAGGGGAATGATTTTTGGTGTCCATTCTCTAAACATCACATGGCAAATTTTCAAATGAAAACTACAGCTGTGGTGCCCAGATTGGCGAGGATATTTTACAGAGGGAGTGTTCATAGGGTTAGCGTAACAAAACAGGTCTGAGGAGTGGGCTCCAGCCCATTAGGAAGCTTTACCTAATGCTTAAACCCAACCCTTACTCAAGCCTCAGCCTTTACAGCTGCTGAGCCACCTTCCCCTGCAGTGAAATTACTGCACTGTAGGAAGGAAGCTGAAATTTCTGCAGCTAACAGCAAAATCCCAGCATGAACAGCGGCTGTGGCTTCCCTGCCTGGCCAGCCAGCCACTGCTGCTCCGTGCTGGCCTGTAATTCCCTCCAGAAGAGATTTCATCCACCAGCCTGGTGCTTGAAATAAGGGCAATTGTTTCACCTCCTCCCCATGACCATTCTCTCAGCTGATGGGAAGTCTTGGAACCCAACCATGAAACCTGCAAGGCTGAAGTCGGATTCCCCTTCCCCAGAGGACTCCTTGCCTTGTTGTTCCTTCTGAACAAAAGAGCTGAGCAGCGAAGCTGAAAGCAGTGCCCTTTTCCAGGGTGAGGAACTGCAGCTCACAAGGTGCTGGGAAATCAGGGAGCGGAGAACTCCTCAATTACAATATTAATTACCACCATTACTTACCAATGAAACACCACTTAGAGAACCACTCTGCCCTTCTGCTCACTTCTGGGCAACAACTTCTAGTTGCTAAGACATAAAGAAGGAAAAAAATCTCTGAAAAGTTTGCCTCACCAGACAGCCCAGATGTTTTTTTCCTCTTTGCTCTTGTCGATTTAGATCAGTCACAGCACCCAGGTGACACGATTTCAGAGCTCAGGCGAAGGCAGGGTGTGAGCACAGCTGCATTTATCTTTCGTACAAAGCCTTGGAACTAATGTTAAATTGATGCCAAGTCAGCTTTAGGAAACAAACATCATTAGTAAAAGGAAAGAGGAATTAAGTAGCATCTTGATAAAAGCACATTTTCCCTTCTTTATATGGAGAAAAGTGAGAACTGGGAAAAACAGTCTCAGCTCCACGTTAAGACATGAGACTGGTAAATTGTTTGTAAGTGTGCCTGTGACGAGTGTTCCTAAAAGCTGTTTGCAAAAGTGACTAAGTACAGATCTTAAAAACAAGTTGGTCCAACCCTTTATGTCTTCTGCAAAATCAGTCTCCGGTGTCTCCCCCACAGAGCAGAGCTCACCTCACAGAGTCTGCACGGAGACAGGGCTCCTTGGCTTTAACTTTCATAAGAAGAACTGCAGCTTCCCATGCACACAGTTGATTCAGAGATTACTGAAATGTTACGTGCCTATATCCAGAGGAGATGAGCTCATACCTATATGTAATAGGGACCCAATCATTGTCTAAGACAGGAGGAGATTTGCATCCTGTTTCAAAGGGACGTGAGAGCTTCCATCCTGTTTTTGCCCTCTGCAACACCTTTGCAGTCTACTGGCTCCAAGTCATTCTCCACTATTTCTGGCCATTTCTTGGCACAGTTTCTCAGAGGGACATGTTGGGACTAATCCTTATTTCTCCTGCCTGGCTTAGACAAAGGCACCAACACTCATGTATTTCATGCTCCTGAAAGAGCAGCATGAGGGGTCTCAGCCTCTTCCACAGTCCCCAGTTTAATTCAGGCTTCAGAGAAATGCAAACATTGTAGTGCTAGCAGGATCGAGCTCTGGTTCAAAACCCCATGGATATCAGCGACAAAGTGACTGATTTTAGGAGACTTGGTCCAGGCTGTGGGTAGAGGCAGCAGTTTGGATTTTGCCCTTTGGTGTTCAAGCTGCTCCCCGCAAACCCAAGCGAACGACAGCGCGGTGACAACTGACACGTGCAGAGGAGCTCAGACAAGACCCTTCCCATTGAACCTTCCCCGTGGCAACACACGTCAATCTGTGTGTCTAAAAAAATCCCCCTCACATGCCTGTACAGGCCCCAGAGAGCAGCAGATGTCCCACTGCCAGCACGGAGAGCCCTCACTGTCCCCGGGCTGCCGCCGCATCCCCAGCGGCAAACGAGTCCCGGCTTCCCTCGTCTCCTGCTTCCCTCATCTCCTGCTTCCCTCCTCTCCCGCATTCCTTTGGGCACACAAAACCCGAGCTGCTCCCATCCAGCATCACAGCAAGCACAAGCACCTCTCCCTTTGCAGAAGGGGGGTCTCATCCTCACTGTGCGCTGGGGATGTCGGGGCTCTGCTGCTCTGAGCAGGGGGACCCCGTTTCAGGGGCATCTCTACACTTTCATGCCTTCCTTCCCTGCGTGTTGGAGCATCCTCTTTTCAAAGCCATTCCCTCGGCTCTTGCCTTTCTGGAGATTAAAAGCCTGAGCCGAGCAGGGTTTGCAGCCCCATGGGGAGGAGCAGCGCCGCAGCTCCACCGAAGGAGGTGTCACCGCACATAGCGGTGCGCAGCAGGCGATGCAAACCGACAGGACGGTAAACAAGGAGGGAGAAAAAGCCAGGCAGAAAGCAAAAACCAGATTGCCTTAATGTTTTTTGATGTGCTGTCATTTTATTACCAGTATCAGGAGACATATGTAAATTCTACGTGGTACCTTATGAGCTTCCTTTGAAATTTCAGAGCTAAAAGTACACATTGTAAGAAGAAATATACTGTGGAGTTTTTCAGGAAGAGAACACTGTGTGTTTTGTTTCTCTTCGCATTAATTACCTACTATAGAAAATTTATCTCTGGAGATTATTAGCACAAATAGAACAACCCACCCCCTATATTTGGCATGTCTGACAAGTTCCTTCCAATGATATCACTGAAGCAGTTTGGGAAAGCTCTTTGATTTAACTGGAATCATTGTATACAGCATGACCATAAAGTTCAGGAAACAACATCCAGAGAGGGTGGGCCACAGGAGATTTTAAGCCTTTAGCCAGGGCACAAATAGACAGACAGAAATTTGGGGTGCCTTAATGTCCAGCAGCAGAGACTGACTTTGAATCTTTTTCTAATAATTGACTACAAAAACTGACCCAAAAGCCAAGGTGCTGTTAATTCATACCACACCCGTGGGGATACACCCAGGACAAGGGAACAGGCTCTCACCTCTCAGCAGGCTCTGACCAGAGACCTTACACCCACCCGCATCTCTCGGGTTTGGCAGTTCCTACAAGACGCTGTCTGAGCAGCAACGCGCCCGCCTGGCCCGGCTTCAGATCCGGCTGGAAAATGCCCCATCTGTGAAGGACACGTGCAGCGACGCTGCCAGTTTGGGAAGGGATGGGCTTTTCTCCCTGCTGCAGATCGATACAGGCAGAAGCTTCCCAGGCAGGGACTCTTTTTGGGTTTGTGTCTGCACCCTCCCTCCGGGGCCCGGGCCGAGCGGGGCTCCGGGGCCGTGCGGGGCGCACAGAGCGGGGCTGGCGTGGCACCCCCAGCCCTGTCCCTCCCGCAGCCACCGGGACCTCTGCCACCAGTTACCAGGGGAGTCGCTAGGAAGCGATTCGCTGAGTCGGGAACGCCGCGGCCATGGACAGCAAAACGAGAAAGCAGCAGCTCCAGCATCTGCCCGTTCCTCCCGGGGACACGGGCTCCGCTCGCTGTGCGTGGCAGCCAGGAGGATGCACCCGGAGACACCGCGGCGCTCACGGCACCGCTGCGGCCCAGATGGCGTTTTCTCCTCTCCACTCACTCAGCCCTGGGGTGCCCGTGGCCTCCCAGTCTGCTGTGGGGTTTCCATGCCACAGTGACAGCAGCCTCTGACTCTCGCTCGCCTTGGGATCCCCCCAGCCTGGTACCCCTCGCCCTGCCAGGGCTCCCCTCCGTGCCCTCGCCTTTCCCCAGCTTCGGGGTGATCCTGTTTTCCACGGCAGTATTCAGCACCTTATTTCCCCCTCTTCAAAAAAATAATCCTCTCTCTACAGCAATAAAACTCGGTTCCTCACTCTGCCTTTCAGGAACCCCTGCCAGCTTTCACCCCTTTGGTTTTTACAATACAGACATCTCTCTTCTCATGCTTGTTTATTTTTTCTCAGCCCTTTTGTTCCCTCCCTGCCGCTTCCCTGTCGATTGCTGCTCTGTCTTGTTGTGACCCGACTTTGAAAGCCGGCTTGAAGTGGTGTTTTAATATTTTTGTGGGGGATTTTATAGCCCACGCTGGTGAATGGACTGAAGCATGCAGAATTTTAAATGACTACTTTGCTGTCAGGAAACTAAACTCAAACATCTAAGACACACTTGTTAAAATTCCTTCCTTAGAAATCTGAAAGGTTTCGATGTCCTTAATATCCAGCAAAAGAAAAAAGGGGTTATTAGCTGTGCTTGCTGGCAACATGGATGCTGCTGACTTCAAGAGCTGTAATTTGCTCACCTTGTGTGTGCACCACGGAACAGATCCGTCTGCTCCAGCTGTCCCAAACGTTGTAGGGTTCATAGCCAGCTCATGAATTTTTCACTGCTGCTCCCTGCGTGATGCTGGGTCTTACTGCCACTTACCTCATGCTTTGCCAGAAATATTCTGCACACGGTGGCATCAGAAAATGCCAATAACACTGGACTTCCTGGGAGAAAGCTCAGAAGATTGAAGCCATTCTGTTAAGAGTCTTCATCACACCAACCACCTCATGGCCTCATCGTCCCAAAAACATGCCCAGAAACGCAGAATCGGTGATAATTCTAGCAAAAAGGAATTTTTTTAAAAAAAAAGTTAGATCAGAGAAAATTTCTTCACTGAAAGGGTTAAAAAGCACAGGAACAGGCGTCCCTGAGTATGTTCAAAAAACACGTGGATGTGACACTCAAGGACATGGTTTAGTGCTAAGCATGGTGCAGGTGCTGGTTTCACAGTTGGATTTGATGATTAAAAGGTCTTTTTCAACCTTAACAATTCTCTGGTTCTATTAAATCATTCTTCTTAAAGATTTTAGGAAAAAAACAGGGGTTTTGAGCCTCTAATCTCCACACTTGCACCCAAGGAGGCATCAGAAATTATTACTGTCTCTCTTCCTTTCCTACCTGTCTCCCTCCAGGCATCGTCCGTGCCTCCAGCGTGTTCCCCATCCTAAGCACAATTTTGCTGTTGCTGGGAGGACTCTGTGTTGGAGCAGGAAGGATTTACAACAGCAAAAACAACATTATTCTCAGCGCTGGGATTCTCTTTGTTGCAGCAGGTATGTTCTGTTTAAATTGAGTTCTTAAGAAGTGCTGCCTTTTTCAATGGGAAAAGACTGTGGAAAAATCTCCTTGGCAGTGTTTTCCCTGCACCCCTTTCCTGGACTGAGGGAATTAACAACACCACACCAGGCAAATTTCTCAAGACAAAATTATGCTCTTGAAAGGCTGCAATAAGTATATTCTAGAAAAGCTTTTGGTTTTCCTGCAGAAGGAAGTGAAATTCAGTAACAAGCATGTTTTACACTTTAAAATGTACTAAACATTAGATGAATCAGGCATCTCTTGTACCTAGGGCCTTTTTTTTTAATATGAAGGCAGAAAACACTCACCTCTGATAGGTGAACCCGTTTTTCACACTAGAAACATCTGAGAGAGTCAGCCCCATTGTTAACAGCTCTCCCTGAAGCCTGGATTAAGAGTGCTGCATTTAGATGAAAATTCAGCAAGGTGGAAGAGAACTTATCTTGATCAAGGTGAACAGCCATAGCCCTGAGCTCCAAATGTATTTTTATCATTCTTCTGGATGTTAGAATCCCACTAACAATATTAGCAAGCTCCCATATGCTTCTTCTTTCCCACTGTGGCAATGAAGAGATGGGAAAAAGTCCTGCTGAGTATTTTGGGATCCATGTGAGCACACGTGACCCTTATGTTGATCTCTTGGTTGTTTTTCAGGAATAAATGAAACCTTGAGATAAATGTAAGAGTAAATACATATAATAACATTTCCTTGTCCCAGTCTTAGAACCATTCAGGTCCAGAAAGTAACGTGGCTTGAATTTTATCTCCCCAGCCACATAACCACTGATTTATGTTTTTCTTCCTCTAGGTCTAAGTAATATCATAGGGATCATTGTCTACATATCGAGCAATGCAGGTGACCCAAGTGACAAGCGAGATGAGGACAAAAAGAACCATTACAACTATGGTTGGTCTTTTTATTTTGGAGCCTTGTCTTTCATTGTGGCCGAAACCATAGGTGTTCTGGCTGTGAACATTTATATTGAGAAGAACAAAGAGCTGAGGTTTAAGACCAAGAGGGAATTCCTTAAGACTTCTTCCAGTTCTCCCTATGCCAGGATGCCAAGCTATAGGTACAGGAGGCGGAGGTCCAGATCCAGCTCCCGATCCACGGAGCCCTCTCCATCCAGGGACATTTCTCCGGTTGGCATGAAGATAGCAGGCACCATCCCCATGAACGAAATCTCCATGTACACCCTTTCCAGGGAGCCTTTGAAGGTTACCACGGCTGCCAGCTACAACGCAGACCAAGAAGCCAGTTTCCTGCAGGTCCACAACTTCCTCCAGAAGGAATTCAAGGAAGGACTCCACGTGAACATGGTCAACAGGAGAACGACGCCTGTTTGAAGCACCTCCCTTCCTCGTGCTTTTTGAAGAGATGTCCAAACAGAATGGATCTGTCAGGAGCGATGTTAAAATACCCTCTCACCTCTTTAATTGTGGCATGTGTTGAGGTAGCAAGTGGAGATCCTCTGGACCAACATAAAGATATTTACACGCTCGTAGCTTTTTTTGAAGCTATTTGGAGTTTGTTTATTTCCGTTCTTGGTGTCACAAGATGAAGGCAGTTCATGTTCCTGCACTTTTGTAGTGTGTTCACAGTCTTGGAGAAACTGCAAAGGACTGGCCACCAGTGTGTTTTAAAGGATTACAGAAAAATTATTGTACGACTTTTTTCTTTTTCTAATATTGAGATCCCTTAATACAAACTTGCAAATATAATTTATAACCAAGCCCAAGGATGAATATGAACTATGAACATCAAGTGAGCCACTTTCCTTTGACACGGCGTAAGCTTTGCCTCTTTCAAAAAAAAAAAAAGAAAAAAGAAAAAAAAAGAAAATATTTTTGAAGGCAACACTTTCTAAAACTGACCTGTGCCACTGAAACCGTAGAGCACCCACGTACTGAGCATTACAGACTCCCTGATGGGGTGGGAGGTAAGGCATCCCTTGGGGCAATGCAGGCCGAGGAGCAGAGGGTGGGTGCGTCTTGAAACACCTGGAAAGGGAAAAAAGATTAAAGCAGGTGGGACTTGAGCATATTTGCAAATATCATTTCTTGCCTAACGTTTCGAAAACTTGAATTCTCATTTCGACGAGCCCTAGTGCCTGATCCGGCAAGGTGCTGAGTGCTGGCTGTCAGGAGCCCCTGGAGACTTCCCAGAGCGAGGCGAGGAGCGGGGCTGAGCCGGGGCGGCCGCGGAGCCGCCGCTCCCCTGCCGCCGCACCCCTCTTCCCTTCCTGCTTCACAAGTGCAACACTAACGCTACCGCAAACGGAGATCTCCGAGCAACACCCGTCAGCAGGCGAGGAGCTCGCGCGCCCGGACTGGCGAAGCTCCCGCGGCAACGGGAGCCGAGCGTTAACAGAGCAGATGACAACTTTGTATTTTTTAAAACAGTACGAAACGAAGCAAAACAAAACGAAAAACAAAACAAACAAAAAAAAAATCACCGTTTATGAGATATTTATTAAACTCTTTTTATTATGAATTAAGTGCCGCATGGTGCAAGGTATAGTTGCTTTTAGATGGAAATGGTGGTTCGACCTAATTTAATTTATTTTGTAATGATGCCTCAGCTTACGTGCAGAGAGCCCGCAGCAAACTCTATGCATCACGTAAGGAGGGAACTAATTTGTACCCTTTGCTTCTGTATGTTTCTAAAAGAGTCTGAAATATTATTTTTTTTTCTTATAAATTCCTGCTTTCAGTTTTTACACTTAGGCTTGGATCTCAAAGCTCGAGGGCCTGACTCGAAGGTAATTTAATTTAATAGTACTCATGCTGATTTTAGTGACCAAGCCATATGAGAATGAGGTGCCCGATTTCCCTCAGATGAATTAGATGCATTGAGAGAGGAGCATCTAATTCCTATAGATTCCTTTGAATATCCCCATCATCTTTGCCCAGAAAATCTTTGCTAGCAGAAGACTAGACAAGTGGTGACAAGAAAAAATCCATAATTTGGAAAGTTTGGGTCACTGGTAGTGGGAGATCTCAGCCAAACTGTTAAAACCTCTTTAGTCTTAATTCATCCTATGATGGCCCCAGGGCCAGAGACTCAGTGGTGGTTTGGATACGAGGCTTTCAGCTAGTGCAACCAAGTCCTCCAGGGAAATCCTGGAGAAGCTGCCTTAACATCCCAAAAAGCAAGTTGAACCCCCTCTCCCCCCAGGTACACCCTGCTCAAGCCTCTCTCCTTGCAAGAACCAAGACACAATTCTCAATTTTAAGCAAGAGTCTTCCCCCAGTCACTGTTAAGCTCTGCCTGGCCCTCAGCCCGGCAGAGCCACGTCGTCATTTTGGCAGAGGTGGGTTGGAGCCTTCATCCCTGCTCATTAAGAGTTTCCATTCAGGTTAAAACTCTGCTGGGATCCTTTTTTCAAACCTCTGAACTCTGAGAGCTAAAGCGAATGGAGCGATGGGAACGATTTAAAAGTAGAAAATGTTGTGCTACTTTCTGTATCAACACACTATGGAGAAAGATGTTACACAAGCTTTTTAAAAGAAAAATTCAAACAGAGGCAGAAAAGAAAACTTTTTTACCTACTTTTCGGCTAGGACAACATAAAAGGGTTCTAAAATTATTAAAGTTCTTGATGAAAGGTTTTTTTTACAAGAATCTTTATGCTTTCAAACAATAAATTATTTCCTACTTTTTGAGACTTCGTAATATTAAAATACTTTGATTAGCTATGATAGAAGTAGAAGTTTGCAATGAAAAAAAACCAACCTTCTGTCTCATTAGTGTGTCATACTAAGTGCTAATTAATTTACATCTAATTATAGTCAATGTATTTTTCAAGTGCAATTTCCCAGAACTATTTGTTTCCCACTGTGTTAATAAACTAATAGTTAGAACTAAGTCCTCATCCGTGTTTACTGTAATTAAGAATAAAACCATTCCCTTTAAAACCAGGAGTCAGATGTAGGCTGTTTCTCTGAACTCATGTACCTTGAACTGGAAGTGGACAGTGTGAGGTTTGCTCTGCGCGTGGGTTTTGTTCTTCTCGTCGTCGTTCTCCAGTGAATGTGCTTCAAACCACCCATCTGATTCCAGCCAAATCCAAGCTTTCCCTTCAGCCCAGCTCAGACCTGCAGAGGCACGTGGAGTATTTCTGGCAAAAAGAAAAAAGTCTTGCTGAGCATTTTGGGATGTTGCTCTTTGCCGGAGCCTCCTCCCCCAGGGCAGGGCTGGGTCCGGCAGCTCTCCAAGAGTGATGCCCTGTTTCGGTCCAAGCTGGAGCATCTGCTCCTTCTCCAGCAGGCACCTACAAGAAATGGAGCTGGAGTGGGGATCCTGGGCTGCTCATGGGGTCTGGACAGGGAACAAAGGCGTGGGGAGGTAACAGGGACCAGAGCTTTTGTCCTGTGTGGCAACAAAGGCTGCGACTGAAAACTCAGCAGTTAAGTTGCAGTGCAGTAAATTGTTCAACCAAAGCCAAAACCAAAAAAAAAAAAATCATTTGACAATTTCAGTCTAAAAAAAAAAAAAGTCCTCAAAAACTCAGTCCTTTCCCATGGAAAACTTTGATTCTGATAAAACTGAGAAATTTGCAGCATTCCTGCCCATGAACAGTCCTGCTCCGTGGTTGATCTCTCTGAACAGAGTCAGATTGTGCTCAGACTTTGAAACCACTCAGTGATAGTTTAAAAAAAAAATCATCTGTTCTTCCACATCTCTCTGGTTTCCCTGGACAGCATCGAACAAATGAGCCCCATTTCCCAGCAAGGCCTGCAGATACCATAAAACCACATCATTAACAATAATCAGTCTTTTGGTATATAACATACTGTAGCAGCAGAACTAAAAAAAAAAAATAAATGCTATTGGATCAGATTTGATTTTCCAAGAAACAAAGTTTCAGGTATACCATGAGCTCTCTCTTCCTCATTTCTCATACACAATAGGAGTAAAAGGAGAAATCACTTCAGCTGCCCAGACATCTAACAATAAACTATTTTTCTATTTCCTTTTCTCTCTGTATGGATCACATATCCACAAGGGCTAATATATCACGTCCCTTGAGGCTACATTTCTGTCTGCAGTTCTAAAGTGTTATTTCCACTGTGCTTCAGTTCTACTGGTATAATCACAACCATGTATAATGTACTTAATCCTTACTTTTTAAATAAACCATTTTAAATGTATTTGGTTTTGTGTGGAGAAAGGTATATAGATTTTTAATTTCCAAATTCTCTGAGCTGAGATTTCTTTTTTCACGTTTTGCACTGTTTGATTGCAGCTGGCCATGTTACTGGGAGCCAATATTTCAGAGGAGATAAAATTATTCTTGTGGTCCCACAGACCACAAAATCTCCAGGATAAGCTATCTTCACAATATTTCCAGTTATTTGGTTGGAAATTAAGAAAAACCTTCTCATTTCTAGCTTAAACTCATCTCATATGAGACACATTGTGGTTTCAGTGCCCAGTTTGAGCCTGGTGTGGTGGCCAGAGGCCACTGCAAACTCCCCTCGAGGAAAACAACCCAGAGTGTTCTGAAGTGCCCTCCCCGAGCCTGAGCTTTCCTCCAGCTTTTGAGGTTTCTTATGAACTCACCCCGAGCATCCTCCTCTCCCTGATCTTGCCCATTTTGCCTGAAGGAAGCCTGACCCCACGTGCTGAAGCTCCACACAGCCTTGCTGTGCTCACCACCACAAAATCCCAGCGGTGCCGAACACGGGTCAGCAGCTGAGCAGCCTCTCCCTGCTCCCAGACATCCCCAACCATCCCCGAGTCAGAGACAATATTTCTTCTTCAAACACTTCTTTTAACTTCACCTCCCAGCTCCTCAGCCTCCAGACTGTCTACAGAGGACTGGCTGCCTGTCTCTACCCACCTCTCCCAGGCTGATGATGAATTGGCACGTCTGGAGGGAGGCAGAGGATTCATCTTTTCAAATGCCTCTGACACGTGCTGGTGAAGCCATTTAAAGCTCAGGCCCAAAGCTGCTTCCCTTGGACTGAAATAAATAAAGGTTTTTCCCACATTCACATCCCAAATCTGTGGGTAGATGGTGACCACAGGAGCTGTGGCTGCCCCGCTGTGAACAGGGGTGTTGGGAACAGTGGCGGTGTTTGAGGAGGGGGGAAGCAGAGACAGAGTCCTTAAGGCTTCGGAAAGTGAAAAAAAGAGGATGTGGCATTTCCTTGGAATGAGCAAACTGACAGACATGGGCAGTGCTGAAACTAAAAGGGAAAGGAGAGGCTCTGCACCTGTCTGCAATCCAGCTCGACTTTCAGCCCCCGTGCCCCCAGAGCCAGGGGATCGCTTTCCCCAGCGGCATGGCCCGCGGTATTTTGGGAGCACGGAGCTGTGGATCAGTCACAGGGGCAGCAGGGATGGCCAGCTATATACAGCAGGGTGGGAGTCTACTGAAAGCTAAAACAGCCAGCCAGAACACACACACACATTTAGCTCTTGCCTTCCATGATCTCAGCACCGGGGAGCTTTCAGAGGGTGCCGTGGGTGGCACTCCCAGGTTTTGGCCGTGCAGAGCCCACCCCGATGCCAGCAGTGTCACCACACTGGGGCAATGCAGGCTGGGGAGCCCAAATATTACTGAGGAGCCCCTGCTGGAAGAAAGCTCTTTGCTGAACTCACATTTGAGCTGAGAGCAGAGGAGGTGCCATCTCCCCCTCTCTGGGTTATTCTCACCTGGGAAGGGTCTTCTGCAGAGCATCATTCTGCAAGCAGGGAACCACAGAGTGAGGTTAATCTGCTTGTGGTAGATACTGAGGCTGGTCTGGGAGAAATACAGAAGAGTGCAAGTGCTGGGGAGCAGAGCCAATTCACCACCTCTGCCAGGGAAAAAAACCAACACAATAGTTGGGCTTCAGACGCCTCCTTTGGCATTTTCTCCAGAACAGAAATATGTCCCTCACTCACTGCTGCTAAAGTGCAACTAATTGCAATCCTCCCTGATTTCCAACAGGTCCTCATTAATAGTCTGTTCATATTTCATGTGATATCGATTTTTAAATGTGAATATTTACCAGCTGACACAGGGAGACTGCAGGAACCATTCCCAGAGGATTAGGTATCACGGGCTTCTGGATGTGCAGAGAACTTCCCGGGTTTGCTTTAGTCCTGTGCTCCTCCAGAAATCTGTTTTGCTTTTGCATTTTTCAGGTGCCCACAAATAACCCACAAAACTCTTTTTTTTTCCCATGGGCTGGCAGCACTAGGTCATATTTGGGGGCTGGGGACAATGTTTCACCTCTGCTGCAGCAATGTGAGCTTGGGAAGCCACTGCTGCCCGTGCTGGGGCTCTTCAGAGCTTGTTCACACTCCCAGCTCCACTCAGCAGTAGGGAAGGATCAATTATTCCCTTCTGATTTCACTTCAGTTGTTTCCTGGAAATTAAGAAGCTCAAAGCCAAACCAAACCCATAGAACTTCTCCAGAATGAAGGATCTAAATGAGAACAAAAAGTGTGATTCTTGCCAACACTGGAAGAGGCACAAAGACCAACACCAGTGAAAAAATTAATGAGTTCCCACCCCTGCAGTCCTTGTAGGTTGTAATTAGTCTAAAGCAGGATCATTAGCACTTGATGCCTCAGCAGCCAGAGCGTCGCTTTGTGCTCCCATTTGCAAACACACATTCCCTTCCCTCTGCTCCACCTGTGGAGTTTGTAGCATCAAGGAATTGAAGTCGGGATGCAGCTCCTGAGATCGACTGATGTCTAGTGAAATTTAACAAGAGTCTACTTCAAAGGAAAAGGCATTACATCTTTAATGCATTTCTTCTCTGGCTTAAAGTCTGCTCCCTTTAGGCCTTTCTGCTTTCATGAGAACTCTTGGTTCTGGTTTAAAACGAAGCCTCTAGTATCTCTGCCAGCCCCAGCATGGATGTGCCCATGGTCCCCGGTCCCTGCCTTGCTCCATGTCCCCACTGCCCTCCCTGGTCCCCTTCCCCTCCAAGTTTGCACCAGGTACCTCCAAGTGCTGCCCACAGCTCCCACATCCCAGCAGGAATGGGGCACCAGATGCCATCCTGGGTGCCCACACGTCCCTTTGCTCCAAAGTGGTGTCTAAGCCATCCCAGTCACACATAAATCTGAGTAATGTTGACCCCTCTAAGTCATATTTCAATTACAGATATTTTAGAACAACATTTTTTAACTTACACTTTTTTTTCTCTCCCTTTCCCATGCTCTCCCTACACCTTAATTCCTTGCTCCACATTGTCCTCATCAGCTTGAGCTGACACCTCTGCACCTTTATTTTGACATCAAACTGTGGTGTTAATAAAGCAGGACTGGAGTAGCTCTGACATTATCTTGACACAATGATATTTGCAGCTTTCCACTGGCATTTTTTTAACCATTCTTTTAACATTCAGGTACTGTCACCCTCCTCAGTTTGACATCACAATTGTAATGTCACCTCCACAGTGGCCTCTGCATTGACATTACCATCAAATTGGCTTTACAATCAGCTGAAATATCAAAGGGAAGGAGAGAGGCTGGCCCAGCCCCAGCAATTTGGGCTCAAGGCAAGAGAAGTCACTTCTGGAAGAAGGAATGGATGTGTTGGATGGCTGCTGGAGTTACTGTAGGCATCGAGGAGAACCTGGTTGATAGGAAAGCAAACAGGCATTTGAGAGATTTGCATTAGGAAAAAAAAAAAAGACACAAAAAAAACTAACCAAAAGAAAAGCAAAACAAAAAAAACCCAAACTAAATGGAACCCACAAACCCCCTCCCCCCTCCAAATACTCAGAATAGCTCAGGTTAATTTAAAATAATTATAATAAAAACATAGAATAAAAATAACTGTAATAAAAATAATAGTTGGCTGATTTTATCACTCTGCCACAGCGCAGGGCTCTGGAGGCACGTCCAGCCCCGAGCTCCGAGCAGGGGCTGCCGCGAGCTGCAGGCGTGGAGCGAGCGGGCTCCAGGGCTATTAAACTGTTTAGGATCAGTCTGAACTCAGGCCCAGCACTATTATAAACACAGATGTTTTTATAACCCCGCCGAAAAGTTAATCATCCTATTAATGCCTATTTCTGGGCATGCTGCAAGTCAAGAGATCTCAGCCCCTGAGCGGCGGCTGCGGCAACTCCAGCGAGCGCCCGCCCGGCCGGGCGTGGGAATCCAAAACAACCCGGGTGGGACGGGGCCGAAAGCTGAGCTGTGCACTGGGAGCCTCCTGACACAGCCCAGCAGCTGCCTGCGGCCCCGGGGCTGACATTTCCAGGCACTCAGATGCGCCAGGATTTCGGGAGCCCTCGCGAATCCCCCGCCGCTCTCCGCCGGGAGCGCCGGTCCGGAGCGGGATGGACGAGAGCAAACCCCTGAAGGTCCGGCTGACGTTCTCCGTCATCCTGGTGGGCATCTCGCTGCTCTTCGCAGCCGTAGTGACTGACCACTGGGCCGTGCTCAGCCCCAGCGTGGAGAAAAACACCACCACCTGCGAGGCGGCTCATTTCGGGCTCTGGAGACTCTGCACCAAGCGGATTTTCATGCAGGAGCAAGGTCCCAAGGAGAGGAGCTGCGGGCCCATCAGCCTGCCGGGAGGTACGTGAGCGTGCACGGGAGAAAGCACCAGGACTCACACCGGGCTCTGCTTCGGAGGCTGGAGGACATGGCAGAAGGAAAAACAGGCTCCATGGCAGCAGGAAACAGGCACTGAGTTTGGGGTGGGGTGCATGGGGCTGTTTTTGGGTTGGTCTGCAAACACACCTCGTTGCCATCCCTCCTGCTGGGGGTTGCTTTGCTGTGTTGCCTTGCACGTCTGTTTGTGGCTGTATTTGAGTCTCCCATGCAGCAGCGACAGTGGCAGGGAGCGGGGGAGGAGGACTGGGCACGGTGGGAATCACAAAGGGAAATTGGGATGGAGGGAATCTTGCTGAACCCCAGCCAAGGGTCCTACGGGCATGTTGACAGCAGCAGGCAAGAGAGAAGATTTATGGGTCCATCAAACACAGCTGGATCTTTGGTATTTCCAGATCCATACAACCCCAGAGGAACAGCCCATCCACGGTGGTCACTGGGCTGTCCCTGAGCTGTTCCAACAGCAGCCATTCCTCAGGGCAGGGAGGGAGAGGGACCTGCAGGACGGTTTGTCAACCTCCAGAAAAAGAGTCATAAACAGAGTTTGAATCAGTTTCTCAAGGACTTCGGGAGCGTTCTCACCTCTCACCAGAGGCACCTGCTCCCACACACGTCTCCACCTCCAGTTCAATCGATGGGAGGGCAGCAGGCACGGCAGCTTTCCGGGAAGGCTGCTCCATTCCCATGGTTAAAGGAGCTCATTATGTTTTTGCTGATTGCCAAGTCAGCACCATCCGCGCCGTTTGCACTAATACACTCCCTCTGTGACTGAGCCACGCTGCTTTTTTAGAAGGCTTATAGGGTACTGGATGCTTTCCAGAACAGAAATAACAGGATTGCCTTCGTGTTAGACTCACTGCTTGAAATGAAATATATGTTAACACATATTTGAAAGTTTCCTGTGAAAAATCTTCCTGCTTGGGCTGACCGTATATTGCCTGTATTACTGCAGTCCTTTATCTCTTCGGCCAAATTACATGTTGTGAGGAGAGGAGCCGAGCCTCAGCATGGGGATCTGCCTCTAACCAAACTTGGGAGTGTGTCATCCATATGCTTAGTGTCTCTCAGGAAGGTACTTAGGTGCCTAGAGACGTATTCCTCGCTGCTCGCCTCCCCCCGCGCACGGAGAGCTCCCACAAAAGGGAAAACAATAGAAACTGGTGGATAAACAGCAAAACTGCACAGCCATGGGGTAAATATAAAACTCATAAATATCCAGCTGTCTGCACAAAGCAGATTCGCAGGCAGGGCACAGGAAAGCAGCCACTATCTTTGACAGACATCAGCATGTGCTTGCACAGACGTTGAATCACATCCCAGCGCCGCATTCCGCCAGGCACAGAATAACTGGGAATTATGGAGGGGCTGGACCGTCCCCCACGCCAGAGCTGGTTCATCCCGTTTTTTTAAAGATATTTGGGAATTTGGATGATAGCCTGCGTCATAATCGTGTTCCGAAGGGTGAAATTCACACCTCAATTATAACGTAAATACCTCCATCCCTGTTTCAGTCAGGAAAGGATCAGAGCAAGGGGAGGGGAGCGGAGCCCTGGGGCTGGGGCTGCCGAGCGAGGCTGCGGCCGCACGGCTCCTGTTAGATTGATTTCACACTTCTGGGAAGGGATGTCGGCGGGGAAACACCAGGGTTGTGAAACCTGCAGCAGCCGAGAAAATGTGAATGAACAAACGCACAGTAAAGGAGCAGATGCGGGCGCTGCTTTTCCTGAAAATCATGAGACATAACCAGACATTACTGCCAGGACTGGGAAAGAGGCATCAGAATTTATCACTGAATTAATAACCATTTACCAGTCGCTCCCTGTGGAGGAAATGGATGGCATGATTAACGTTATTTATTGGGTTTTGAGCTCAGCGCAGTGCAAAGTGGGGAGGATGACTTGGCTCGCAGTCCACAAAGCAGGGCTGTGATTTAGGCAGAGCTTTAAAACTTTACAGCACCCATCCGAGGGTGTTGACAAATTGAAAAGGGTTCAGCATCCTGCTGTAACAAATAAAAGATCAGGGAGATGGTTGTTAAAACCAGGCAAATTCAGATTAATACTGAGACGTTTTTAACTGTGGTCAGTGGGCACTGGGGCATTTTACTGCCAGCTGTAAACAGAGCTTGGCATCACTGCCCATAACTCCAGTGCTGCTGCTGTCCTGAAAAGTGGCTCCTGTGCTCTGGGCAGCAGCAGGGATGTTCAACAGCTTAAACAGGTCCTTGTAAATACAGGAACCTGAGTGCAGGCAGCTGGAGAGGAGAAGTGCTTGAGCAAATGGGTTGTGAGCAGGGCTGTCTGCTCCCTGTTACAAGGGACTCACTCTGCAAGACAGGTGTGAAATTAAACTGTTGGAGAGACCATCTCCAAAACTCCGTGTGTGTCAAAGGCCTCGTTGGCCAGGTCAGAGCCCAAGGCCTGGCCCCCTCCACTGCTCAGCCCTCACCTTAACACCTCCTCTAAGGTCCTGTCTCCCAAACTCATCCCAAGTGGAAACCCCACACTAAAATCCCGGATTTTCTAACCATCCATCCCACCACAAACCCCCCATTCTCTGTCCATGTCAGGTTCCAGAGCCAGGTGGGCTCCAGCCCTTTCCCAGCCTGGCACTCCAATGCTTACAGGGGAAGCTGCCACCCAAAACTCTGCATGGCCCAAACATCTCATGGTCTTTCCACCCTTTCTTCCCCCACAAAGTCTCCACATTGCCACTCTGCAAGGTTCAACCACAGTTCAGTGGGATTGCACTTCTCCTGCATCCCATGCCTGCATCCAGGAGTGATGGATCTGGGGGGCAGGGAGCAGGAAGGCTGAGAGGGGGTAACTTGGAGGGCTGAGGACACTCTGTGATAAACCACATTACAGCCCTGAAGCTCATGCAGCCACAGAGCCCCTGGGCTGTCCCCATCAGCACACTGGGGTGACCTCGTGGCAGAGATAATGCCATTGGAGTGGAGAGAAACAAAGTCTGCCACACAGTGTTCATCCATTATCAGCCCCAGTGTAAATCCCATCTATTATGTAAACGTGCTGTGACACAAATGGGCTTTTCTCTTATTCATGGTGGCACCAGAGTCACTGCAGAGCCTCGGTTCTGCTGAATAACAGACTTGTTGAAACAGATATCCCCAGCTCAACAGAGCATGGAAGCATCTTCAAACTGAAAACAATTCCACGTTTCACCAAAACCAATCTAGTTGTATTTTCCCACAACAAAAGCATTTTCCAAAAACACCAACCCACTTGTGTGATGACCCCTTTTATTGTACCTTGGCAGAGCTCTGCTGAGGGCTACAAAGGCCAGAGGCAGCTCCATCTCCTGCAGACAAGTCCAGCTGTAGAAGGTTTATGAGGATGGAGGGTGGACTGGGCTGGTTTGGTTCCCCTGCAGTGGACACAGAGCTGTGCTGTGCTCCCAGCACACCAAGTCTGGATGACTCCACCTTTGTACTGCACTCCTGGGGACTCCTTTGAGTTCAGGCTTTTTAGAGAATTAATGAAAAGCTAAACCAAACAATCCCAAAATAAAGTGTCCCAGACACAATGCTCAGCCTCGGCCACCACTGAATTGCTGGTGGAGGCACACAACCACTGCTTTGAGGCTCAAAATTCACAATTAGAGTCACAGAGGGCTGAGATCAAATATATTTCTTCCAGTAATTTGCAAGGATAATAAAGAACAGGTCAGGAGATGCCAGAGCTAAACATTAACCTCGTCTCTAGCAAGAAGAATCTGCAGATGAAATAAAAGTCAGCTTTTAAACTTAAGTAGATAAGAGTGTCTCGAAGGAATCTTCCACTAACAGGCCCAAAAACGCTGCTTTGCAATTACCTATCTCCTGGGAAAGGGAAAATAAATCCTCCCTGAGTCACTAACTCCAGCAGCCGCCATTTACATGACAGAAAAAACCCACAAGAACCAACAGGTAGAACACAGGGATCTTCTGCCAGAGAAATTAATGCTGTAAGGAACCACTGAAATGCTCTGTGTGCCCAGAGGCAGAAGCCCACAGCAGTCCCTGCGTGGTCCTGCACCCAGCCTGGCTCAGGCTTCACCCTGTGCTGGAGCAGCCTGGCCCAGCCTGGATGTGGAGAGGGCCACAGCATCCCCCCAGGCTTCCTCCCAGCATCTTCTGGCAGCTGGTGCTAACTCCGTCATTTAATGGAAGCAACGCTGGCATTAACCAAGGGGTCCCTATTTTTGTGTTTCAGGCAGCCTTGGCTCCATTTCCTGGGCCATTGGGAGCCCCCCTGGGTGCCCAAGAGGTGCTGGGGCAGGTTCTGAGCATGTCCCCCCCTGCCCAGCTCAGCAGAACGGCGCGGTCGGGGCTGGCGCTGCTCAGCACGTCTCCACCAGTGCACCCTCCCAGCCAAATTCCTGGCGAGCAACTGTTCTCCCAGCTCCACACCCCTTCAAACCCTCAATTAAATCAGTTATAAATAGCAAGAACACCCTCCACCCTTACCCTGCTGCTGCCAAAGCTCCGAGTCAGCAGGTCCTCACCAGACCCCGTCCTGCTGGGAGGCTGAGGCTGAAGTCTCCTGTGTGTCTGCTGACAGCAGTGACATTGCTCCCCTGAGGAGGAAAAGGGATCGTGGCCATCAAGAGACTCAGCTAACAACTTCCCTCATCCCCGTGTCCCCCTGCCCCACAATCCTGATCCCTGCTCGCTTCTCAACCCCCTACAAACACCCCGTACCTGGCACCGTGCTCATGTGAACTCCAGACAGACAAACTTCATAAAGCTCCCTCTATCAAACTCTGCTGTCTTATCAAATTACCTTAATAGGCTGCTCTGATGGGATCAAACTTAGATAAAGCCAGGCATGAGAGCCTCTTTGCCCTTGGCTCCTATGGCCTTCTCTTCCCTGGGCAACTGCTTGGGCTTCAAAAAGCTTTGGTCTTTTTTTACTGTGGTCTTTTTTTACTGACAGGCAAAAAAAAAAGCTCTCAGCATCCCTATTTTAGTAAAATACCATGTGCTTCACTGCATTGCAGCAGCCTCATCTCTGGGACCCCCATATCAGCAAACCTCCCGCATGCAGCAAAACCCCCCCACTGCCACACAGGGATCTGTGAGCTGCAGGAGGGAAGAGCCAGGAGGGAGAGGTGGATGAGGACACTCCATCCTCCCTTTTTGGACTCCAAGGTCACCACACCCCAATGGGGTGATGCCTCTGTGGGTGCGCTGGGGAGGGAGGGGAGCTGCCAGCTCAGCTGTGGGCACGGCAGGTCACATCCCCAGGAAATGCTGCAACACCAAGAGGCAGAAACGTGTGATGGCCAAAGACAGAATGAGAAAAATCATCTGTAATTCATATTTCAAACAGAAGAGCAATCAGCTCTGAGAGGGATACAAAAGGTATCAGAGGGGCTTCAGCCTCGTCCGTGCTGGAGCCTGGTGTCCTCATCTGCTCCTGAGGAAATCAGATCCAACTCCAGTTCCTCGGTGTCACCAAGGGTAGGGAGCCTCAAAACCACTGCAAGTTTGGTACATCAATAAAAAGCTAATTCAGTTCCACTACAATTTATCAGATGTTTCCAAGCACACAAAATTGAATTTTCTTTTCTCTTCCAGACCACAACTGCTCCTACTTCAAGCACTTCACTCCAGGAGAGACCTCGGAGATATTTGAAGTAACCACCCAGAAAGGTAAGAATGATTCCAAAAGAGTATTTTCCTAATGTTGGATGAAGTGATGGGCACACAAGATCTAATGGAAAAGGGTCCCCAAAATGAGGGTTCAGCCCTGGTTCCACTGAAAGCAGCAGAATTTCTAACAGGCATCATCAGCTGGGAAAAATGTGGAAAATGCCCTGGACAAGGTCAAATCCCAGCTTCCTGGGGACAATTAGTTTTATGTATGATCACACTCATAAACATGATTTTACATAAGTTGTCCCACAAATATATAACGATGTCAATACACAGGAAAACTGCAAAAAGTCCTTTCAGCATAAAAATGACTTTACAACATTGGCACTGTCCATGACACTCAGCCTTTGCCATCGAAGGGGAAGATATTAATAAAACCTAAATGAATAAATCATACCCCGAGCAGTCTTGACCCTGAAAAGAAGTGCAGAGGCTCTCTGAAGACCATTAGGAATTTTATGCTTCATATTGATTTTAAATGAAAGTCATGTAAAAAATAGAGCGATCGATGGATGGAAGGACCAAAGATCCTACAAAGACATGAACTGTCAGTGTTTACAGCAAAATAGTTTTTCATGGACAAATTTCACATTTTTAATAAGTCCAGATATTTTGAGGGCTCCCCTACCATGCTCCTCTCTCTTCCTCATCCTGTCTTTGAGGACAAACTCCTTCCTGGTTTGCCACACAATGTATTTACTGTGGAAAATGTGAGCCAATGGTTAAATCATATGTATTCATCTGCTTTGCTTCTAGTGGAAATTGTAATGGTGGAAAACCCTGAAAATAGGTCCCCTAAAAAAGTAGCTTCCTAAGACAGGAAAGACAGGAATTTTAACTGGATAGAAAAGCATGTATCTGAGTCACCTCCTTTTGCTCACTTATCTGCTATCTGATCCAGCCACCTGATCTTCAAAATGCACCCAATGCCTTCAGGGCAATGAAGAAAAAAATCAGGAAGAATTTCTTCTTCAGGGAAAAAAAGAAATTAGGAAGAACTTCTTTTCTTTGGGGCAAAAAGAAAATCTTAAGCCCAGCAAAAGGTTTTACAACAAAACGAACACTTTCAGGCAGTTCCAGCACAGAGGAAAGAGAAACATTTAGAAAATGATAATAAAACAGAGATATGGAAAGCAGTGAGAACAAAGAGTGATCTGCTGTTCCCCTTCACAGAAATAGCTCATTTGGATGGGAGCTAATTAGTAACAGGCAAAAAAATTCTTCATGATTTTGCCTGGGAGATATTTTTTTTAATGTCTTGAAAGGCAAATATCATCAGGCAGTGTGATGTTCATGCATGGCTACATGTGTTAAATATTAAACTAATCTGAAAACGAACACAACATGCAAATGAAGGCCTGAATTACTCAATTAGCAACTCTCCCCCTCCACCCAGGCACTGAGCTGTGCTGGGCTGGGGGAAGCGTCCAGCGCGTGGCTTAGCAAAAACCAGGACTTCTGGGGAGGGTTTCATCCCGTGCTCTGAAGAAGCTGGGTTTTCACAGAGCTGGAAATCATTGTTGTAAAGGCAAAGGAATAAAAATGAGCAGTGCAAACACTTCACCCTGAGCCTGCTGTGCCCACTCGGGTGCTGAACCTGCAGAGTGCTCGGCTCTCCATGCTCTGGGACAGCACCAGCACCATGCATGGGCTCTGCAGAAAGCATGGAATAACAATAGCAGAGAGCTGTCTATTTACTCTGGGAGCAGAGTGTGGGGTGATGGAAGAGACGAGAGCATGGAGCCCAGCAAGGCTTTAAACAATAACATTTACACAGCAGAGCCTAAGCGGCTCCAGCCCGGTGCTCCATCAGCCCCATACAGGTGGGCTGATGAACAGAGGTGCCCTGGGCTCCCTCAGTAGGTGTTCAGAAAGTGTTTTCCCCTTCCTGCTCTGATTTTATACCCTCCACATTCAAAAGATACATGGCCAATACTTGCCCCTGTTTTCACTTGAGGGAAATAATTCACCAAAGCCACCTCGTCCCAGCGTCAGGAGCGCACATATTTCTCAGAGTGAGCTACTGCAACGTCCCCACAGCTGATGGAGCGGGCTCAGAATGTGCACACACTGTCATTTCTGGTGGGTTTTTTTCCTTTGGCAGAATACAGCATTTCAGCTGCAGCCATTGCCATCTTCAGCGTTGGCTTCGCGATCATCGGGACGATCTGCGTCCTCCTGTCCTTCAGGAAGAAGAGGGATTATCTGCTGAAGCCAGCATCCATGTTCTACACCTTCGCAGGTATGAGGAGGGCTGCTCACATTTCTGCACTTGGTTCATAGGACAACACAGAGAAACTTAAGATAGATCCAGGGGGATGGACACCCTTCCAAAAATGCCCTGCAAGCATTTTCTTCCTGGCCACAGGTGTGAGAACGTCCTGCTCAGCAGCTGGTCTGTATTTTCTCCAACCCCCTTTAAGAGTATATTCACTCCCTTGTAGTATATTCACTGCCAACCCCAGTCTGAACCAGGGACACACAATATTCTGCCTCATTTATTAAGGCTCAAACCAACAAAATGGCTGATCCAGGCCCGAAACACTCAGCTGTCTCCCAAACACACGAAGCCTGCACTTTTACATGAGCCAGGAATACCTTGACATGCCACAATGAGCGGAAGACAGAGGTGCAAATTGTCACCTCAATATAAAACCTTCCTCAACCTCTGAAAAAGCTCCCCAGGGAATGCAATTATTCCTCCCTCACTTTGAGCTTCCCATCCAAGCCTGCCTGAAAGATCACACTCAACAAGTCAGTGGCTGACCTGGGTTATGGCAGAGCTCTTGGCAGTTCTGAGCATTGGTTCCTTCAAACACTGAAGGCAGTGACTCACCTGTGAATCTCACTGCAGTTCCTGTACGCAAAACAACAGATGAGGCAGTTAATTAAGGATGAAAAATTGACAGCTGGTTATTCAACCCACTGCTCCTATCTTCCTTCAGGTCTCTGCATCATCATCTCTGTTGAAGTCATGAGACAATCCGTGAAGAGGATGATTGACAGCAAGGAGACAGCCTGGATCAAGTACAGTTACTCCTGGTCCTTCGCCTGTGCCTGCGCCTCCTTCGTGCTGCTCTTCGTCTGCGGCATCACCCTCCTCCTCATCGCGCTGCCCCGCTTCCCCCAGAACCCCTGGGAGACCTGCATGGATGCAGAACCGGAGCACTGATGTTCCCTGCACGCAGGAAAAAATTCAGAAAATGTTCTGAAAAGATTTGTATTTTTTAAAATGTCTGGGTCTCACTACACAATGTGCTCTCCATCAAGTGAGTCATTACTGAACCAAGGCATGTTCGATTGCAATTGTTGCTTTCTTTTTCTTTTCCTCTCTTTTTTTTCCTTTCTTTTTTTCTCTCTTTTTTGATTCTTTTTTCCTTTTTCTTTTTTTAAGAAAGCAGAAAGACCACTCAACACCATCACGGGTGTGTGTGAATGGCACTGCTCTGTGCCAATTTGGGGCTGACCTGCGCTGATGCAGTTGAGGGGAAATCTGTGTCTGAGACAGCTCAGGTCACAGAGGAGACAGCTTTGTTATGGAGAAGATGTTTGGTGTAGTTGGGCGTAGATCCATGAGGGATATCAGGTTTTTATACCTTACTTGGTCAGAGAGAGACTCTGTGGGGAGTCCATATCCCTATTTATGCCATACTGCTCTCCTTCCCTCTGAAGGGTTAGCTTGTCTCTCCAGAATAAGTTGGAGATCCTTATGCTCTTCTATTAAACTGTTACCATTTGATATAAAAACAAAACAGAACCTTGTGCAGCATTGGGATAAAAATCCCCCCTCCAAATTTACACCCTGCAGTTTCATTCTTTTAAATCAAGCAGAAAACCCCAAAAAATAGTCTCATTTTGCTTAAACTTCAATGGCGAAGCCAAGAGGTACTGAACATGAAGAGTGATATTTTCCTTTAATAAAAAGCATAACCTTCCGGTAGCGTGATTTTCTGGAGAATTATTTTGATGGATGAATCACTTGGCCCATCGGATCCTGCCAGGTCCACGGCGACAGCGCAGCGCTGGGCGCTGTTTGCTGCACGGAGCTCTCATTTGTTCCCCACGAGTGGCTTCTTAAGAGCACCCTGCTTTGCTCACTGCACATGGGTACACAAAGCTGCATCTCAGGAAAAACCCTTCAAAGCAGCTGCTTTGAGATGGAAAGGACTGAGCCTGGAAGAGCCGGGAGAGGCGGCCCCGAGAAGGCCCCGGCGGTGCCTCGCTGCTGCTGCAGCAGAAGCGCAGACCCCGGGCAGTGCTGGGGGATGCTGCGGGCGCTGCTTTGTTGCTGAGACCCCGCAGGGCTCTGCCACAGCTGCCTGAAGCACTGGGGGGGCTGGGAGTCCCCCAGTCCAACCATCTGCAGCACCGGGGGTCCCCCAACCCCATATGCTCAGCCAGCCCCTCCAGCCAAGCTCTTTTCACCCTCATGGTCCCCCAGCACCAAGAGGTGGGGTGGTTTTTTCTTTCTTTGTTTTTTGTACAGTTCAATTTTCAGAATCTGCTCAGCATTTTGCCCCCAAGCAGGAAAAAGTACATGGTTTACAGTGTACTCCTTTCACCAGGTAATTTAAAAATGAGGAGAAAGGGGAACTGAAGTAGCCTTCCCTCTGTGTGTAGCTGTCCACAATCCTAAAGACAACCAGAATTCCTTACAGAAAATCTCTGGTCAATTTGAAGAGGTCTGAAATCACAGCACATTCAAACACTTGGAGAAATTCCCCAGCAATTCAGTGCTGGCTCCAGGGGCTGCCCTTGGCCCCGCCGTCGGGGTGGGCTGAGCCCCAGCAGCCCCAGCCAGACTCAGGCTCATCTCCATTTTCCCCATTAGCAGAGTGGCAGCAAGAACAGAAGCCTTTTGTGAAGTTGCATTAATGTTTTTCAAGCTCTTTGAAGTTGAAAAGCACTACAAATAACACATATATTATAAAGTTTGGGGATAAAGCACTCATTGGTGCTCAGATCTGAGTGTGAGCTGAGGAGCTCTGCCTGTCTCTCATCATGAGAGACAACTGCAAGTCTTCACGTTGTCACAGAACTACTCTGAAATGCTAAATGGTTTTGAAATCTTATTTTTGGGTACAGAGCTGACATCCTGAATTTGCATTTTCATTGTTCAGGAAAACAGAGGCTAGTTTCTAGGGAGATCCTTTACATGTAACAACAGAAAGGAAAGTAGTCGGTGTGACCCTCGGGGTGGCTGACCCCAGGTTGGGACATCCAAACCTACACAGCAAAGATTAATCTAAGCAGAGCAGCTGGCAGGAACAACAGCACTCCCAGCTCAGCAATCATCATCATCAGCACCTCAGACATGCCATGGGTTGAGATATGCAAGGTTTGGGGACAGGGGGCTGAGTTTGTCACCCCACACTGAGCAGTGGCAGGTCCTGTGTCCCCGGGAAGCCCTTCACCCATCCACACTTTTCTGAAGTGCCATCCCTCTCTTTCAATACCTCTCCTGGGAGAAGGTAATTTCTAGGTGGGTTCTTATCCTGGTGGGCCAACTTTTTGCCCAGCCAAGATGCTGCTTAGCCCCCCTTCCTGATATTCAAGAGCAAGACATGCACATTTCAGATAAACACACCCTGAAAGGTCTCACCCATCTCCTGCACACTCCTGATCCGCTTCATCCAAGCCCCAGTGAGGGCAATGGAAAGATTCCTGGTGAGTGCTGGGGTTTGGCCTGGATCCAAGGTTTTACAGCCTCTCTGGGCTCACTTTACTCATGAGGCAGAGAAAACACAGCTCACAGCACCAAGATCCTACACCCACAGCCAGAGATCAGGCAGCTCAGCCAGATGCCTCCTAAAGCCCTTAAAACTCACTGAGTTTTATTCTCTTTCTGATCCAGGCTGAGGCTTTGTGATCATTCCTTACTCTGGATGGTCCCTGTCAGACTGAGAAGATGCATGTGGATAACTTCATTTTCTTCTTCCAGATATTAAGAACTGCTGAAGAGGGACCTGTCCATTAAATTGGTCGTTGGTATTCACGGTGGGAAGGGCTCTGCTCCTGCAGAGGGTTTGTTCTGCCAGAGAGCTGATAATGTGTTTTAAGAGAGTTAATAAAAGTAATTGGCCTTCATAAAGGAAAGGGAATATAATGTTAGAGGGGGGAGCTGTAACCAGTTTCAGTTTTCATTCTCTCAGCTGAGCAAATAGCAGGGAAGAGCCACCAGAACCTCAGGAATGTACCATGAGAATGTGAAGGAAACGTCCTCACTGGCAGGGAGTCACCAGAGCCACATGGGGATGGGAACCTGGCTGCCACATATCCAACAGGAGCCCTCGTGGGTTTGGGACACAGCCAAAGAACCGAGTGGGAAACATGCAGCAGAGAGAGGGAGAGGCAAAGCAATCTGCAGAACAAGGAACAACCTCCAGCCACCACGAAATCCTGAGCGTTGGTCCTGCCACTGCCAGACCCACGGACACCTTCGGGCACGGGCCCCTTGGGCATTTGCCACTCCCTAACCCAACACCAGTGCCTGTCCCCTCCTCAGGACACCCACAGAGAGGTGCCCCAGGGCACTGCCCAAGTCACAGTGCTGAGATTTGGGCTGCCCCAGCCTGCCAAAGCCCAAGTGTTAAATCACAGTCAACGCTACAGAAGACGTGAAGGTTTTTGTTTATGTAAGATTTGCTGTGAGGCGTGGAGAGAATCTGCTTCCCTTGTTTTTAAATGCTGTGTTGTGTGAATTTAATGTGCAGAAAAGGTGTCAGACAAGCAACCCTGAAGAAGAAAACTGCCTGTTTAGCAGCGAGCTGAGCTCTTGGAACACCCTTCATCTGCAACGAGGTACCGCAGGCTCAGCCCAGCACCAGCGGGCGGGGAGAGAAGAGCTCAGCACACAAGGCAGCACAGATGGGTGCATGAGAGAGGATTTCACCCAGAAATCCTGGTACACACCCCTACTTCTCCTGTAGTCCAAACCCAGAAAGAGCCAGCACATGCAGGATGTTCAGGTTTTGATCACCCTGATGTAGTTTACAAAAGTACAGGTATTTCCTAATTTACTTCAGTTTTTTCACTGATCTCTTTCCACTCTGTGACTTCCTTGTGGCCATCACCTTTTTCTCCTCACTCTGACAGCTGTGGAAATGATTTCCAGGAAGTCCCAAAGATCTGGGAATTTTCCCCTCTGCAATGAGATCCCTGGCCCTGCTGCAGAGGGGCACTTTCTATCCTGGGCCTGACAACTCTTGAGGATCACATCTTATACACGAGTCAGGAGAAGTTTGCAGCACTTCCAGCCCTGGGGATTCACATGGAGATCCTGGGCTCCATCCAGAACTGCAGCTGGGCACTCACATGCCAGGAACCTGACCATGGGCACAAACTGTTAGAGAATAAACCTGAGAATAAACCTCAGCCTAAACTTCATTTAAAAGGAGCTTGCACTGCCCACAGAGGGACAGTGCCCCTTGGAACACTGCACTGCTTTATAACTTAACTACAGCAGCATTAGGCTGCCCTGTACCATAAAACACACAGAGCAGTGGGACGGGCTCTAAAAGCATCCATTCCAATTATTTCCCCTTTCCATTGTCACCAAGGGACAAGAAAAGAGCGTCACAACTTTGTTTTGACTGAAGTAGAGGATGAGATTGCCGTTGCTTTGTCACACTTGATCGATGCTCGGGCTCCACTGAAGCTATTGAACATAAATCCAAGGCATGCAGACATCACACATGCCCACTCCGCATCAGACACTGAGCTGCTTTGCTGCCTTCTACAAAGAAATGCAGAGAAGGGAATAAACTCAGATTTCTGGACTATTTTCTGTATAACAGAACCAGCAGCACAATTCTGTTTGGCAAAGCTGCACCCCAGGCTCTGGCTCAGCTTCGTGCCCAGTATCACCAGTCTCACTGGGAGCACCTGGATGGCTTTACAGCTGGTCTTGTTGAGGTATTTACCCTCCAGCAGGAAGCCAAGTCTTCTGGAAAAGGGACTGACAACATCTTTTAACCAGTCTTGGATAATTCATACCACAGAGCATTTTCTGTAATTTGTCAGAAGCATCTATTAATCCTTAATGAGGTAAAAACTCCTCAACATTTCTCAGCTAAAGTTGCCAAAAAACCCCCACACTGAACTGACATTTCCATTGCTGCTGCTGCAAATCCTTTTACTTCTCTTGAATGGAAGAAAAAAACAAATTTAGGAGGATTCAGCCCTTGCTCCCTGACACAGCCAGCAGAAAGAGACTGGCGCAAGTATTGCTACACCAACAGAAATAGCCCATATTTCATGTCAGGGAATACGATGTGCAAATTTTTATAGGCACCATAGATCATCACCATCTGTCTTGACAAGTTAATTGTCTGCAGTTTTTCTAGGAAAACTAGAAACTTTAAAAACTAACAAAACAAATGAGTTGAAGGATGATATGGGCAGAGCATGAAGCATCGTGGGCTCATTGCCCTGGAAATGTGCAGGTTCTGATACGCCTGAGTTCAGCCTAAAAAGAAAATTTGGAGCGGTCAAACACTGCTCTTGGTGCTACTTATAGCACTGGGTACTACACACATAGCAAAAGAATTGCTTATAGAGCACGATCTCGGCAAAAAAACCAGCTGAACTTGACAAATCTGGGAACAAAACATTAATTAATCAAAGTAGGGAACGGCACTCACAGGGTTCGCAGTCAGTGGCAGGACTCACATCCTGCAAAGGGCCAGCAACACCACAGCCCACACAATTAAAAATCCAGGACAAACTGTATTAGATGACAACCTCCAGGAGAAAATATGGATGCTGGGGCCTTGGTTCTAACCAGCCAGCTTTATGCAAAGCAGCAATTTATGAGCTGTCTTGTGGAAACACTGAAAGCTGCCATCCCACGAAGGGGATGGAGGGGAACTGTACCCACAACCCACTCTGGGCTCCGAGGAGCTCAGCACTGCTGAGACACATCCTGGGGACACCCACTGCACTTCAGGGTGTAGCAGAGGACAGCAGCACACCGTGGAGGGGCCCCAGCAGCAGCCAGAGCACTAACGAGGAGAGACAGGGACGTGCCACAAAACCTCTGCCCGAGCCAGCCGGGTCCTTCAGACAGGCTGGCAGCTGCAGGACCTGGGCCAGGAGCAATCCAGGCTGTGCACAAGCACATCCACGTCCCACACCATAACCCAGATGAGCCAGGACACCACAGGCAGGTCCTACAGCATCAGGAGGTGTGAATGTTACCTCAGAATCCGGCTCCAAGTCAGGCTGTGCTCGCGGCAGAGCGGCATCACCTCCGGCTGCTCCTGACCTAGCATGGCCAAGTGGAAAGCTCACGGTTTCATAAGAATTCAGTCTTCAAATACACACAGAAAAACCTCCCAGCTGCATTCACTAAGTGGCTTTTTAAAGGGTGGAGGCTCTATTCGAATTGTAAAAAAAAAATTTTTTTTTAGAATCCAAATAATTATTTTTTTAAATCTTTCCCTTCATTCTTCATTAGTTCTTATCACCACACTGACAACCCCCCATGAGGCATCCAGATCTTTCTCGTGAAAACTGGAATTAAAGGAAACAAAACCAGAAATTATTCTTGATATTAAACACGAGCTCACTAAATTTAGATCTGTCATTTAAATTTTCCACGGACAACAATGGGAGATCATTCCTGGATAAGGGGCATGGGATTTGGCACTAACTGAAGCATAAAAGAAGTCAAGGAGCCAAATACCCAGCTGCTGCATATGCCCCAGCTTCCACTCACTTCCCAATCAAATTGAGATAATTTACACAAACTCAATTTTGAATTTCCCCTGTAATTGCAACAGGTCCATATTTACAGTGCAGCCTGAGCAGTGCCCACTGGAGCCATCTGTAAGGCTTAATTTCATTTTAATAAGAGTTTGATTGAAGACCTAAGAGAGTTTAAAATATAGTTTTGGGGTTTTCTAAACATGACTTCAGTAAACATTGGATAATTTGCTCCAAAACCCAAAGATCTCAGGGCTGTATGTGTGACATACACTGGCTAGACAAGACATTTCAAAAAAAATCATCTTTTGGAAAAAAACTAACTCTAAGAAATCCAAATGATTCATGCCAAAGACGTTAAGTCAGATCATCTCTATCATATCATTCAAATTCCTGGGTGAGAGCACTTATGAAAATTTAGCACCAAAACCAGCTGGGGTTTTCATGAAGTTAAAGAATTGAAATTCTAAGTCAGAGAGAAAATGGGTTTTTATCTGGAATATTTTCAGTGGAGATAAAATACCAGTGTAAAACAGAATAAAGTGTGGTGAGATGCAACCATCTCCCCCTTAACTGATTGACAGATAGCAGTAAATTAACAAGTGATGTTTATTAGTTTAATATTCAATATTAATTGGTGAACAGAATCAAAAGGCTGCTCCACAGAACTGAGTGACTTCGAAACCCCTGAAATTACAAAATGCTGACTCGGGGACGTGAGGTGCATTGGATCCCCACCTCTGCTCCTCCTCCCCTGGATCCCCACCTCAGCTCTGCCAATCCTGCTCCTCTCTCCATGGGATCCCCACCTCTGCTCTCTCCCAGGACTCTGCACAGAGCAGTGCTCAGGACACAGATCCATGGAGGAGAAGTGACACTTCTGCCAAAATACCCAGTCTGAGGCAAACTCCACCGAGCCCCTGCAGGCAAATTTCCCATGGACTCATTCCTGCAGCCAGCAGCTTGGCAAAAACCCATTTAACAGCAGTTTTGCTTGAGTCAAGGTTGCAGAATTTGGCCTCTCCTCGTTTTTGGGTCATCTGGGTTCAATGCCCTGTGCTGAGCAGAACTTGGCAGGGGCTGTCCCCTCCCCAGCATTGTTTGTTTGGTATAACATTAGGAAATAAATTAATGAGTTACACGGGCTTTGCTTTACAGCAAAAAGAAGGAAAAAGGTTTTCAGATAAGTTTCTGAATCATAACCCAGCAAAGATTTATAATAAAAAATTTATATGCAAACCTCTGCAGTGTACTGAGTTTAAGTCAACCCCATTACATAATGACCCTTGTCTTAACACATGAAGTCAAATGCAAAAAAATAAACCCGATTGATTGTAACCAGAGCAAAAATCTGATTGAACAGAGCACTCTGCTCCCCTGTAAGGTGTCCCATGGACAGCTGTAAAAATCTGAAATCACCCCCACACAGCTCTAAAATTTCAATTCTCACACGTAATCAAGTGGAGGAATTCTGTACTACACCCAGCTCATCCCTGTAAAACAGTTCCCAGATTTAAAGTTATTTCAAGTTTAAAAGGAGGACTAAGGAGAAATAAAGGAGAAACTCTACAACCCTCTCTGGAGCTCCCCGGCCACAAAGCAGGGACAGTGTGCAAGACCAGAAATCTTTACCCACAAAGTTTTTATCTTCTGAGTTTTCATTCATTGTTTCTTTAATTTTTTTTTTTTTAATATCCCATAATTGATTTTTTCAGACTGGATTCCTTAAGGACCAGGTTCATGGAGAACTTCACAGAGCTCGTGGAGATAAATAACCTGGTAACCACTCTGATCCCCAGAAGATTTCGATTAATTTGGATACAGCTTTGACAAACATTAAATCTCTTCTTTAATGATGTTCCTCAAACAAAACAGTTAGCAAAATATCTGAATTTCCTTGTATAATGTCACATTTTAATGTAAACATCAAATAATGTACCAAAAGTTTTACCGGAAAAAAAAAAAAAAAAATTAAAGCGGCACAATTCTTTATACCACTGGAGAAGAGGGGAGGAAAAAGCCAGATTACAAACATTTACACATGCATAGTGGAAAAAAAATTAAACAAACAAACAAAAAAAGTATTTTACTAAATTCACGCATTTTTTTTAAAATAGTTATTAAATCTACTAAGCACCAACATACCTAAAAATTTCTTTTCAGCTTCATGATTCATTTAAAAAACCTATCAAATTAACTTTTCAAACAAGCTTATATTACTAGCTTGTCCAAAAATAAAATGTAGAGTTTTTTTGGGTTTTTTGTTAATTTTTTTTCTTCTTTTTTCGATTTTTTTATCATTTTTTTAAAGTATACCAATACTTTTATCTGAATGTTTCCAAACAATGGCATAGGTGTCTGCAAAGAATGCCTTTACTTTACCCTACAGTGGATGGAAAATACAATACCACATCATATAGAATCTAAAACTATAAAAGTCTGAGAATGCAGCATCCCTTCACAAAAAAGCTGATAAAACTGAAATTATTTAGAAGATGCTGCACCTTTATTTAAAAAAAAAAAAATTAAATGAATTTAAGCAGAAATAACATACATTTTTACATTAACTGGCCATTTCTGGTACAGAAACCCAGCATAGTATGCTAATGTTATTGAATAAATGTAAATGCTACTTACAATCTTCTTAAATACAATTTAGACAAACTTTTTTTTTCCTTTTTTTTCTTTTTCCTTTTTTTTTTTTCCTTTTTTTCAAGTTGTACAGGTAATCTCTCAGCTGCTAGTTTAATGCAACATATCATTAACATTACACAAATTAAAAAATAACACGTGTGTGTTTTCCTACAGAAAAGCTTCCAAAAACCCGACCCACATCAAAAAATGCAAAATAATGGAATATAATTAAAAAAAAAAAATTAGTTGCAAGTCTAGCAGCAAAGCAATTAAGTGAGGATATATTTACTAATATAAACAAAGGGAATATTTGCAACTACAGGTGAAGCCCCAACTATCTTAGATCTACTGACACAAATAAAAATTAAATTCTCTCTAAAAAAAATAATCTGATTATTTAAAATAGGAGTAAAAGCCATTGCTACCTGATGAACTACCTAGGCTAAGTTCCTGAAACAAGGACAGGGGGTCGCTGTTCTTTTTTGTCTGCTCAGGAGGAGGTTTGGGCTTGGGGGGAGCCCGCAGAGCGCTGGCGTAGGACATGACGGGCTTGGTGCCGCCCGCGGGCTGGGGGCTGCTGCTGTTGGACTCCACCAGCTGCTTGTTGGGCATCAGAGGGGGGAACTGGCCCAGGTGCTGGAGCATGTTGTAGTTGAAGGAGTTGGAGAGCTGGATGTTCTCGGCCTTCAGGTGTTCCTCCGGGGGCTTGGCCGCCTTCGGTGGAGCTGCGAAGGAGAAAGCAGAGTTGGAGCACGTGAATGGCTCTGACTCAGCCAATCCACCTGCAGCAAGCCCAAAGCCAGTGCTGACACCACCCCTTTGGTAACCTCCTCCCACACCACCCATCTGCTGTGTTTAGTCACTCTGAAAATGAAGTTCATAGAATGACACAATCACAGGATGCTTTGGGTTGGAAGGGATCTTAAAGCTCATCTTGTTCCATCCCCTGCCATGGGCACGGACACCTTCCACTAGACCAGCCTGCTCCAAGCCCCATCCAACCTGGCCTTGAAGTGATCCAACTTCATTCCCAACTCCTGGATCGTGCAGCAGCTGCAGCACAAGGCTGACATTGCTAAACACATCCCCCCTGTGTTTGTACCCTACAGCTGTAACCCCAAACCTGCAATTCCGCACAGCGGATTCTCCGGGTGCACTGAAGGGAAGCTGCTTCCGAATGGGATCTACTCTAATTTAAGCACTTTATCCACTGAGACAGCACAAAGAGTATTTCATTCTTCTTGCTTTACAGCTTAATAGGCTAAAATTAAAATTTACAGCACCATATATAATTCATTCTCCAACAGCAATTCAGAGTCCTGAATGCCAACCAACTAATTATTGGTATTTCAGGCTGAATGCATTCCTGCTAATTGATATGTTCTTGCTCCACATTTAACAACTCCTGTAACCATCAGAAAAAATGGTGCTTTAAACCATAGGTATAAAACTGCTTTCAAGTGAATTTCCTGAATCCTAATGAGGTCCCTTACTTTTGTCTGGAGAATTCTGCTGTCTTGCACAGCTAGAGAGACATCACACTGAAACACAGCTCCGTGTTCTATCTGCAATAGTCTAGGAACTGGGCAACAGATATATTCTGTAATTACTTCAGTCTTTAATCATAAAATGTTATTTTTGAAATGCACATACAAAAATGTACCACCAAATGAGTGCAAAAGTAGAAAAACATAAAGTAAAGTTCCTCACTGGAAGGGTCACACACAGGCTTCTGCTTTTTATAGAGCACTCAAAAAAAAAAATCAACCCCAAAACCAACCCATAGAAGAATGGATATGGAAAGAACACAAGCAAAGCAATTTTGCTAGGGTTGCTATGATTCAACAAAAAACAAACAACCCAGAACACGAGCAAAAAACCTCCCAAAATAACCACAGCACTCAAGAGAAGACAAGTAATGACAAGCAGGGCCAGAGGTGAGAGCTGTGTGTGGTAGAGGTGTCTAACAGAAGGAAAAATATGAAATACACATCTTGAATAAGAACCTAAATCATTTTCTTTCCATCAACAGAAAAAGCAATGCATATCAAACTCTCAAATTGCAATTTTGGGAAGTGCCTGCATAGAACAACCCTGAGCAATTGACAGCAGCTCTCCCTGTGCTCCATAAATCCATCCTGAGCCAACCCAACCCCGGTGCCACAGCCACTCCTGATGCACAGGAGAGATCAGCCCTTGAACAGTCTGGACTCAGGGTCACTCCTTCTCAAGCAATAAATGCAGGCACAGGACTTTCACAGCATCACATTCTCACGGGGTTTTATTTCGTGGATAAAAACCAACAGTAACGAGAACAGTGCAGTTACTGGTCATTAACCCTTAGCCCTATAAAACACATCTGGGCTGTAAATATGATCACAGGCAGTGAGCTGTAAATGTGGAAAGGCACAGCAACCATAAAAGGGAGATGTGTTTGCATGAACCATTAGATACAGGGCTCAGTTTCCTACACATTTATTGACAAAACAGAAACCATGCTTAACTACAATAAAAGATATTTCATTGCAAATGCAGTTACCAGTGAGAACTCGATATTTTCACTTAGAATTTAGTATTTGACAGCAAATGTGTGTATATGGTACTTTCTACAGACACATCTGTCCTCTGAGGACTTTACTCACAAACAGGTTCTCAAGCTTTTCATTAAAGCAAAGAAATGTGGGACTGGCTGATCCCAACATAAACGTGCCAGAGTTCCTGAGCTCCTCTTAGATAACCACGGAGTTTGGAGAGCAACTCTGTGTGAGCAATTCAGTGATGAATGCCACATAATACTCTGCATTCAGCTCCTTGATTTTCAGTAAAAATAGAAATAGATTGAAGGAGGTGCCCCGAGCTTGAAGCTTTGAACTTAGCATGAAAGATGCTGCCATAAATAAGGGTTTGCAAAATAACATTTTCACATTTTGGAAATTAAAAGGCACATCAGGAATTTAATTCTTGAGTGCTGTCACTGATATAAAGAGCTTTTTTCATTCATTCTACACTGCATGCTCCTACTTCAGAATTACTATGAAATTACAAGACGTTTTAGGTTTATAAAGTTTGGTGAAAAGCAATTAAATCTTTTAAAGCCAATAAAACCAGCCTATAAATATTTTCCCACATTATTAAGTGGTTTTAATATCCACACTGGAATACTGTTCGCACTTTTATTAATTTTGTTTTTAAATTACCGCTGGAGATTCTTAAAGCAAAATCACAGAGAAGAAACTGTACTATCCTGGTAATTTTGTTTTTCATAAACACAAGAAATATGGAGAACAGAAGAAGAGAAGAATAGTTGCACTGCTCCAGCTCTCTCCTTGCAGCTTTTTTTCATCTCTGAAAAGTTAATTTAGTTTCTGTCTGCTCAATCAATCAGCACTGCTGCTACCACCAGGGAAGCCACATTCCACTGAGATTCTTCCACGGTGAGAGAGAATTTAAACTCGTCACTCCTTTGATGAAGTACCAGAATTTACTAGAGAAACGCTGAGAGCACTAATTCAGTTTATGTGTTGCTCCCCCAGACTGTAATACCAACACAAAATATCACTGATTCTGGGAAAAAATAATCTATCTTGCAAATAAATCCCACCAGTCACCTTAGTTCCCTCCAGCACAAATTCAGCTGCACTTGAAGCCACCGTAAAGAGACTATCTGGGTTTAGTGGAGCTTTTGGAGAAGACTAAGAAGCAGCATCGCTTTTTTAGATGAAGAACAGGATGTTAACAAGGTGGCACATGAAAATGGGATTATTCCAAGCAAACCTTTAACTACTGAAACAATGAATACTTCAAAATCTTTGCTTAATTTGCTTTTGGGAATTAACTGGCAGAAAACATTGGGTGGGAAGAAATCCACAGGTAACCCTTTCCCCCAGCCCTGGTGAGTGCAGAGAGAAGCTGCAGCTGTACCCACCTAAGAGCTCCCGGGGGGGAACAGCTCTGCTGGCTCCGTTGCATGGAATGTTTGGGTACGGGGCAGAGGAGGAGGAGTTCACCCACAGCTCAGGGGAGGAGTAGTTGAACGATGACTGGTTACTGTGGTCCTGAAGCTCTTTACACTGACCAAGACTGTCTTGAGGAGTGCTTAATTCTTCAGAACAAGCCTGGACTGAACTAGAGGAAATTCTTCTTTGGTACAACGGCCTGCCTGGTCCTCTTGGTTCATACTGCGAACAAAAAACACCGAACCATAAAATAGCCTTTTGCTCTTTTGATTCAACTGCATGTTATCAAATACCATTTCCCCATTCAACTTTTTCCCTGAAATGTTTTACCAAAAAAAAAAAAAATCCTTTTCATTTAGAAAAAAATTCCAATACATTTCAAGTTATATGTTGTATACTGCAGTCACTGATAACTTATTTTGATCACACAAAATAGAGAATTTTAAAGGAAGTGCAAAGTACATCAACTGAGATTTCTTAATTCTTATCAACCTTTACATCTCACACTCCTACGTGGGCGATGGATCACACAGTGAGGAGGAAGATACCCAGCATTTACAGACGAAGCAAAGGAAGCACAGAAACACACAAGAGCAAGAAAAAATGTTCTTACAATGCAGTCAGGAAAAAAATGGCTTTTCCTTTTCCAGAGGATAAATTAGTGACTTGGACACCAGGATCTGGGGAAGCAGGATACATTTGTGTACTGGATTTTGCACATACAAAACAAATGCTCTGGAGAAGCGAGTGCCCTCAGGAGAAATAATGCAGAGAATTTTATCTGAAACCACAGAAATGACTTGCTTCCATAAACCCTGTAGATCATGTAGATGAAAACGGCAGGAGCTCCATTAATTAACCTGTGGGCTTCAAGAGTTCAGATTTAAGGGCTCTCTAAGCTTTCTCAAGATTCAGAGCAAGCCTGTTGTATTACAGTTTATTTTTAACAATAAATACACTATTTACTCCCATCTGCACTGACTAACAAGAGCACCAGTAACAGAAAAGTCACACAGGTAAATCTAGACTTGGCAAAGGGAAAAAACCCATCCTAATGAAATGTCACAAGAAATTAGCTAAACAAACATCAAATAACTTGCTTGACTTATCAAATAACAGAGTCCCAATACTGTTATTATATCATCTACAAAAAATAGACAGGGGAAAAAAGTGCATGAAAGGAAACTGAAATAAGGAATCTTATTTCAGTCGCCACAATCAGGGGATCAACACTTGGATATCCTGACAATCCACTCCCCTAAGGAAATTCTCCAACAACAAAAACAAACAAACAAAAAAAATTTCATAAATTACTGCCCAAATCAACCCAAAAAGTATACATTTATTGAGTTTAAAAGGGCTATTTTGGTAAGCAATCAGGAATTTATCAAAGTTCTGGACACTTGCAAGTACAGAACCAGACAGAATAACTCCAGTATTCCCTTTGATGTGCAGTTCAGATCTGGTTTGACTAAACACATGCAAAAGCTTTCAAGTATCAAGTCAATTAACAGCTTTATAAATAGTGACTGAGGAAACAGTTTAGTAAGGATACTAAAAGTCAAGAAAACTGCCCTGACAAGTGCCTTGTCTGAGGGATGTCTGTTAAAAATACACCAAAAACCCCATTTTGATTTCTTTGTGCATTCAGTCCTACCTGCCAGCTGGACCAGCAGTTTTGGAAAGTTTATAAGCAAGTCTCTGTCTTGTAACACTTTTACTGCATTTGGCATTTCTGTCACATATTTTGAAAGGAAGAAAAAATAAGAACGAAACTGAATTTGCACTAATTACATAAAGGCTCACTCTATTTGTCTTCAGATAGCAGGAGCTGTCACAAGCTCTACAGGAATATTTATTGGTTTATTACTGCTGAAAAGCCATTGTTCCTACATCCTGCTGTACTGACAGCATTAACTGTTGTCACAAAGTATTACATTTTATACAGGGTGGTATGACTTAATGGACTGAGACATCAAATTTCTAAATGTCTATAAACCCAAACCTTACTACAGCTCTGGCTGGGTCTGAGGACTCCATTAACCTCTCTGGATCTGTATAAGACAGAAATTTGTAAAATGCACTGGAATTCAATTTTAGTTATTTTTCTCAGGCTCATAAACTAAATATTTTCTGTTTCCAGAAGTTGAAAGACAAATTAAATATGTATTGTGTGAGACAGTGATGAGCAGGGCTCCCTCCCCAGCTTCTGTAAAAACTTAAACAGAAATGCATCACAGAACAAGCCACTTATGTACAAATATTGGATTACATGCAGTCAGTGAGAATATTAATTCTCACATTCCTGGAATGCAACCTGACTCCAGGACACTCCATGTTTACACATCATACCCTCCTTAGCACCTCAAATTCCAATAGGGAATAAAACCTCCTGTTCAAAACATGACCTGCCCTAGCTGTATGTGCTGGCACAGTCTGCATCCCATAACAAACCCCCTCAGAGTCCAGGACAAGAGAAGATGGAAAGAGACAAGAGCCAGCTGTGGCAGGGTGTGTGCTGGAGCCAGCCTCAGGCAGCACAGCTGGATGTCTCTGATTTCCAACACACAGCCCCTAAAATACACAGGATGGCTTTGTATCAAATTAGTGCAGGCAGGGTGGGATTTATGAAATCGGGTTTTGGACCACGTTGGAACAACTGTACAGCTCTGGTCTCCTATGAGAGTAACTCAATCACAGCTCAACACTGAGTCACCTGGCTGGGTCACTCCAGCTGACTGTCCAGAGTCCTCTCCTGAGCTTCCACCTGGGCTGTGGTTGATTGTCACTGCAGATAAATCACATGCAGACACAGAGCAATGACTGCACAACAACTCTGAGTAACATTCCAGAAGCCAAGGTTTCCCATTTAGCAGAGAAAATGTTACACCTGCAGCGACAAGAACCACAGATCTGCTCGGGGTGAGCAGCAAAGAACGATTCCACCTCACAGAAATTCCCACTGCGAGCTTTTCACGTGTGAGGTGTTTTGCATTCATGACCACTTCACGACACAACTTGGTATTAAACCGACAGGACAAGTGCAGAGCAGACGAGAACACCCACCTCTTCTAAGCTGTGGAGCGAAGAAGCAGAAACTGCTCGAGATGCGAGTGGGTGAAATGGCTCCTGACCGACCGCGTGCTGATGATTCTGGATTTGTATAAAAGGGCTTTGCTGCGACCTGTGGGGCAGTGGAGGTATTCCATAGTGAAAGCCCTGCCCCAGGAGGTGATTCTGCTGTATGTTAGCGTAAGTCCAGGATCCATCGGGTTGCAGGTATTTCAAGGGAGATGGGGTCATGTGTTCGGATGGCATTGAGAAAGGGGGGTTGTACATTTGGGGTAAATGCTGCTGAAATGCTGGGTTAGTGGGCAGTTCAATGTCTCTGCTGTTCTCAGTGAAGTTGGGGAAGTGGGCGCTGTGGTTGGAGTTGCAGGAAGGAGAAGGGAGTGCTGGTGGGCTCCGGGGCTGGACTTGTCTGTATTGCAACAGTCTCGACTGGGGGGGTGGCATTTCGGCTACGTCCCGGCTCTCACTCGGATCGCGGTGTGACAGCTCTCGGAGCAAGTCCTGGAATCTGCATTGACAGAATAAATGGATCAAGAAAAGAGAAAAAAAAAAAGAAAAAAAGAAAAAAAAAGTTTTGCTGAAATCTTGCTCTTTTTGAGATGCAGAAAACTCAGAGCACAGAACACTGAATTTAAATATTCTCATCTTTGCACTTACTGACCCTAACTTCAAAGGATGTGACTGAGCAATCAGAAATTAGGCACAAGAGGATTAATTGGATGAAATACCCACCTGAATCACCTCAAAGTTTTAATAACTCTTGAGATTTCCTTTTCAGTCAGAAGAATCAATTTTTTGTTATCTCTTAAGAGACAACTAAAGGTAAGGATTTCCTGCTTTACTACACAAAGTAAAAAGTTCACATAGTTAAAAGAAAATTTTAACCCCTTTCAAGGCAAAAGCCAGAACAACCAGGGACTCCCCTCACTTGCACAATATACTTCCAAACTTCTTCAAAAGGTCAAGAATATTCAATTCAGCACTTCAAAGAGCCAGCTAAGAGGGCATTTAGATGCTTTACCATGGCTGTAACAAACCAGATGGAAAAGAAAGCATAGTGGGAGATGACAGTAAACAGAGGCAATTTAAAAATCCAGCCTTTACAATACACATGATTAAAGTTGATGACCACTGGAACCATTTTTCTGTTGATGTTCAACAGCTTCCTTTCTTGCCCCCTAAAGCTCCATCTCAAATAAAACCTTTTTTTTTTTTTTAAATCTGCTTTTCAAAGCAAAGGGGTTTGAAAAGGAAGAAAAGTTGAGGTTTCACTGGGGAGCAGTGTTTGGGGAGGGGCTGGTTTGTTTCTTTTCAAGCACACAGATCTCAGACTGCTACTTCAAACTGAAGAATTTACAACTTAAATAGGCCTCAACTACACTCAGACACCTCTTTCATAAAAACACAAGGTTGTTACTCTCTATCCATTCCTTATTCCATAAATACAGCACTGAAAAGCTCCATAAAAATATTTTTCCACTACAGCTTTACTACCCAATATACTAACAGAATAAAGCATAACACATAATAAAAGCATAGTTGTAAGTCAGCCTGCCAACTATTTTTAACCTTCATAATAACAGCAGCAAAAAGCAATACCTTTAAGTGCCTTGCACTTGATCACAGTGTTACAGATAGGTGCCCACTGCTCAATTTTACACAAGCTCTGATGACTCAGTAAACAAATACCTTGAATATGTTGCCTCTGTTTCATCTTCTGTATTACTGGCAAGTTTCCAGTTTGCCCTAACTTGCTGCTGTTGATGTAATCCAATTGGTTGCTGAGGAAGATGTGGTAGATGAGGATGGTGATGGTGTTGATATGGAATAGTGCCTTGACTGAGATAGGCATTATGTTCATTCCATTGCTGTAACCTGGCTTGTTGTTGCTGCCTTATTGTTTCCAAAGCTACATTTCCATGCATACGATCTATAAAAATAGTTTTAAAAAAAAATTTTATCTAATGCCCCTTTTTAAAGATCTTTATGTCAGAAAAAAAAAAAAAGAATACTTTTTATACAGTTTATTCCAGGGTCTATTATACACTAACTGCATTGCAGTGCATAACCTGGTTATTTAAATCATATGGAAAATCATATAAACATGAATCTTCTAATAAAGTGCTGAATATTCAAACATGCCTCAAGCAGCAAATTATGCTCAATGACATTACTTATGGAAACTAACCCAACAATGACCCAATTCAGAGCAATATGCCTGAAAAAGGTAAATACCTCCTTCATTTTCACTTCAATGTAGTTATAATTGCACACTCTGAATTTAAATAAAGAAAAGTCACCTACCTAAAGTGTCCCCTAAGGGCATTCCTGACGGATTCTCTTCAATGAAGTTGTTCAAGTGGGTTGGCAGAACTGGGTTGTGCTGTGCAATAGGCCTCAAAGGATTACTGACTTCTTGTAACAGAGGTGGGGGGTGTTGTTCTGAAATCACAGCATCTACAGCAGGAGAATGTGGTCGGTGGGGAATGGGATTATTAAAAAAGGACTGGCTGGGGTCTGCCTGGAAAGCAGGGGAAAGCTGCGAAGGTGGTGGAGGCTGCTGATTCAAGTGATTATGCTGCTGAACTACCTGGCTCTGCTGGGGTGGCATTTGGTTGGGTTGTTCAGGCAAGTGATTTTGCTGTTGACTTAAAAGGTTTTGCTGCTGCTGCTGCTGCTGCTGCTGCAGAGGGTACGGCTGCCTCGGGATCTGGGAGAGGTGCTGGAAGTGGCGGCTGGGAACTGCGAACTGGGAGTGGGGCGGGGTCAGGTGCAGGTTCAGCTGCCTGGGGTTGGGGTTGTCTTTGCGATGGAATTTAGCATTGGGGTAACCGACACTGGAACGGGACTCGGGGCTTCTCTGCTGAGGATTTGCTTCTAAATCAACCTACAGAAGGAGAATAAAAAGTTCTGTAAATTTGCATGAAAAGGAAAACAAATAAAAACATTTCGGTGATGACTAAATTCTTCACGAGAGAGTATGAAAAAACAAACAAACGAAAATACCCAAATCCCCAACAAATAAACAAACCAACCAACCAAACCAGAAACCCAGAGAAGAGAAACCCACCTGCTTGGATTCCAGAGGTTTCTTCTCAGGTGTTCGAATTTTACTGATTTCAGGTCCAGCAGTGTTTTCACTTTTACCTAAAAACATTTACAAAATTATTTTGTTTCAATAGAAAAATTATTATTTTGTGATTTTTTTTTCCCAGACACAAGAAAATTGACTGATTAGTATGGCATTTACAGCATCACAGACATTTAGTATCATTTATCTAAATAACACTTTCCCTTTAATCTCTGCACTTTGTTCATTAATCATCACTAAGCAGTTCTTCCAACTTAATTGCAAATAACATCAGCAGTACTGCAGAAGGGAGATGGAACAATTACACCTTCAACACCCTTCCCCAACTCTCCTTCCTTCTGAATCTCACAATATCTCAGTTTGAAATGGCAAATCCCAGCTTATTTCCCCAAGCTGTGGATCCCACTATTAGGGAGGAAAGGGCGACAGATAGAAAGGATGGAGGAAGGAAAGTCCTTTCCACAACACCCCGTTTCAAGCACAAACTCTCCCCAGAGCAGAGCAGTTTTCAGTGCCATTTCAAGCACTAACCATTTCGAGTTTGTTCGTGCTGCTCCTTGTCCTGGTGCGGGAGCTGCTGCTGCTGTCCTATGCTAACAGGAGAGTGGTGTCCCAGGCCATACGGGATCGGGGACCCTCGCCCATGTGCCTGTAACAGGTTCATGTTATATGCCATAGCTGCTTGATGAGTAATGAGTCGAGGGTCGACTGCAAACCTACCCTGATACCCCGTCCACGGTACCTATGTGGTAAAAAAACATTAAAATAAAAATTTAAAAAAAAAAAAAAAAGAGAGAGAGATGTGATCTGTTAAGGTACATTAAATTAAAGGCAGTGATAATGAGTGCACTGATATCAGGTCAGTGACAAGGGTTTTTTATGCATCAGATGACTTAACACACATACAACTACAGCTGGTGCTGGAAAGGGAGAGCTGTAAGGGCAGGCAAAACAAGGGGCAGAGATTTTTGAGGAGAACCCTGGGCAAAAATTTTTCTATCAAAACCCATTCTTGTTTCAGTGGTTTTGAAGTCCAGAGGGAAAAGACTGATGGACAAATTGTAGTTTAATAAACTTCAGATTAATCTCTTCTCTAATTAAACAGAAATGGGTGAAGTTCAGGCAAATACAAAGCCTTTTCTCCTGGTAGGTATGACACATTGGGCTGTGGCTCAGAGGTGGGGACACAGAGGGAAGCCTCAAAGCTGAAGAACAGACCTTGCAGCACCCGGTGCTGTGATTCTGGGCCACAGCAGGAGGGGCTGTGCCCACCTCTGCACCACAAAACACTCAGGGAAGGCACCAGGACTATTGGTGGAACCCAGAGAGCACCCACAGGTGAGCAGGGACAGGGAGTGGCACTCCAATGTGTCTGTGCCACATGACACGTGTACTGCAAAGGAAAATCCATCTCCTGAGCGCAGGTAAAACGTCGGAGTTTTTACAACGGTTTCAATTTTATTCCTAAAAGGAATGCTAAGGAAGAGAGCTCTGCATCAAATGAGTTCAATCTCGTGCTGTAGGGAATTTACAAAAAGAAGGGAATTATATGAATAAGAGGAGAGTGCAGGGAAAGTCATCCCCAACGCTCAGGCTGCCAAAGCATCCTTTACTGATGGCAGCAAACAACCTCCTCTAGCTTTTACCTTGGGTATGGAAATTGCATTTAACAAAGACATCATTTTATCTTCCATGAACATAAATGCATTTTACTTCAGTCCCTACTTGTTTCAAGTGTAACAACTTTCATCCAATTCTTTTTTTAAATTACTATTTGCCCTTGAAATGTGCACTTTGAACTTTAGCTTTAGGCTACTATTGCATCTGTACAACCCCAAATCATCTCCAAGCTCCTTTTCAAAAGTAGCAGTCTCATTAGTACCTCAGTCTTCCCCCTTAATTATTTAAAAATCCATCCTCAGGGAAGGTGAGTTCAAAATACTTATTTTTAATACATTTCTTTTGATTGGAAACACATAAAAAATATATTAACCTTGGAACAATAAGACAGAGCTTTTTAAATTACCTTGGTTTGATATTAATATAATGTGAGCAAGCACGACAAAGATACAGCTGCTGGCCTTCTCATTGCATTTAAATTTACCCATCAAATGCAGATTTCTAGTAAGCTTGGAAAAAGGAAAATTCCTTGGCCTAGCAAAGAAAACCAATTCACAGCTGCCAGCTGATCTAAGACACAAAACTGAAACTACAGCAAGTCCCCTATTCAGCATCCATAACCCAAATTACAACAGAGGACTCAGAATTATTGAAAAAAAAAACAAATTAGCTGTATTCCAACATTTAGCATTATGAATGGAATTAAACACATCTGCAAGTGTGGGTTCCACGTCCTTGCCACGGTCTTCAGGAGTTGTGTACAACACAGACACGTTACTCCACACGCTTCTGCAGCCTTTGTTCTTTCCTTGCATTTTCCTCCTGGAATATGTGACTGTGAAGGGTAAAAATAAAGCAGAGACTGCTTCTTTAATGTGTGTAAATTTTGGTGGGACAGCTTTATTAGTAATCCAAAATTCCATGCATAAATGTAGCCTAAAAGACCCGATTAGAGATCTTCATTCTGTTCCCAAATGTCATTAAGGAAAGGGATTGGAGAGGAAACTGGTTCACTGTGAGGTTCTGGAAGGGAAAAACATCCCATTATGCTTATTTTTCTTATCACTTCACTTCAGACACCTTGCACTGCAGACATCCAAAACTTGTAATTTAGACTGTGTGGAGCCAATAAAGAGAAACAAACTCGGTGTGAATCACCGAGGTCTCTCCAATGATTAAGAACTGAACCAGGCAAATAATTCAGAGGCAGGTGTCTCAAGTCAGATGAGACAGATTCCACTGGTGTGCCTAAAACACACCAAATTACATGAACATGAAATTGCTCTTAGCCTGCCTGGAGTTATGTGTGGGAGCAAAGCTTTCAGGTCCTTATTTTCTGGTGGTCCTCTGCACTGCCATTCCTAAAGCCAGCAAAGCCCACAGATGTGGAGTGCTGAAAAAAACCTGCAAAAAATTCACTATCTGATGTTGCCATACATTTATGTGCATACAATAACTGAGGGGGGGAGGGGGGAGAAACAGAAAATGAATTCTTACAGGCAAAGGCACAGACATGACCATATTTCCTCCATAGACAGCAGGTACGTATAGAATACTTGTCCCAGTGTGTGGATCTATCCTTTGAACAGGACTTGGAGATTTCCCCAGATTGGGGTGAGGTCCCAGAGGAGGAGGGGGAGGAGTATATGCTCGGATAGGATTTCCAATTAGAACAGAAGGATTGGGCTGAACTGAAAATAAAGATAAAAATAAAAGATATATACATACAAAAAAGAAGATATATATATACACAAAAAGAACATGAAGATGACCATTTATATGTTTTTTCATCCCAACAGCATCTACCTTTATAAAGTACGTGTGCAACTCTCTAACAGCATGGGTCTGATACACCAACAGAAAGCATTAAACAAATCTTGTATTTCATTTCAAAAATTTGAAGAGGCAGAAAATACGAGTTGAGATACAGAGAAACAGGTAGCTGGTAAGTGCATTAATGAAAGAATGTCCCAAACCAATTAAATATGCTGACAGTCAGAGTGGCTGTTAAGCACTGCATCAAAAACTAAAATAACCCTGCTTTCTTTAGCACAGAAGACAAGCTCCGAACTTATGCTTTTTCAAATTAATAACAAAATTATTCAGCTGTTGCATGCTACCTTGCAAAGGTATGATCAGGAGTATCTGGATATATGACAGCACAATTTAACTTCAAAGTACCTGAGAAAACAGTGCATGCAAAATAATGTCCAAACCCTCTCAGTGCAAATTCACTGGTACAGGGCTGTACACGATGAATTTCAAACACAGCCATTTTTCAAAGGCCAACAACTGCATTTGTGTAAAGGCTACAAAGTCAGTGCACACAACACCTATAAAGGGAGAGCCTTGGAAATATCCAATGTCCACTTAACAGTCTGTGATCTGATTCCCACATGCAAACAACAAGTAAATGCCTTTCAAACAGAGAAGAGACCAGCTACTCAATGTATGTCAAACTACTGTCAGCTTCACTGGGCTCAGGAATTCCCCCAGGAACTGCAGAGGCACTTACCAATTCCATCAGGTGGGAAATGGTCATTCTGGTTGTGATGATGAACCTTGCCCTTTAAAGGAAAAAACCAATAATAGTGATCTTTGCATTCTTACACAAACCAAAGCTTTTTATTTCAAGTGAGCATGATAATTAAACATAAAACAGAGTTTGAAAGGAGTCAGCCCAACAGTTTATTCTTACACATTCAGCCTGCCAGTTCCACCACCTGACTATGAATTCACAAAGCTGGACATAAAACACCACTAATTCAATTAACCAGTGGGTCATTATGACTCTCTCTGGGAAAACTCTCTCCCAAGGCCTGTTTTCAGATGCAGAGAGAGTTACAGCAGATATTTTGATTTTCTTTTCTCACCATTTTATTTCCCACTGTCGCACACCTTTCGGGGGCAGCCCCCAGTACCAGTGTAACCCTCAGTACTCCTCTGCCATAGCAGCTTTAGTAGGAGAATGATCCATTTTGTGCCCCAGGTTCCAGCTGAAGAACGTTGGAGACAAAGGAGCTGCCCCCAGCTTTACTCAGTTGCCCACCCATCCCCATCAGACACTGTCTCCCTGCCCCACCTCATTTATCAGCTTCTGGGCTGTGGCTCCTCCGTGACTGCTCCCCAAAAGTACAATACAGGAGAGTAAAGATCCCCAGTGCTTGGGGAAAACTGCTCTTCCTTGGTGAACTGTACATTAGAATAGGATTTTAACAGACCTAAGTTATCCCTCCTACTTTCTCATGAGTTTGCAGCATCAACTAATTAGTTAATATTCATAAACTGTGAGCACATATTCCATTGCCAGTATGCTCTCGAGTCCTTTGCAGCACAGAAATACTTTACTTAATCTGGACCTAAGTACGTTCACAAATTTAAAATAAATCTAAAAACGCTTTGATGCTGCAAAACTTTTCTTGCCCAGGAGATAAGTCTAGGCAGTTTTCCAGCACTCTGAGCAAATTAGTCAGGGTACAAAGACAGGTTGTTTGACAATGTTGACTCATGCATAAACCAGATTAAAGAACTGGTCTCCAAATTTTCCTCTCATTTGAAAAATGAATTATGGAAAAATAAAATAATAATTGCTTTTCATTGCAGCACTTAAACAAAGGAAGCCTGTTTATTCAACAGAGAAACATTCAATCTAAAAACGTGGAGGAGCCACAGCTTTAATCACTCATGGACAGCACACAGCATTTCTGTGTCTGTTACAATGTCACAGGCAAGCAGCGTGTGCAGAAGTCTGACAAACCTCTGTTCTAACCTATCAGACCTGTATTTTATAGCTGCCATATTTTTAAAACTGAAATACCAAATGATGACATAAGTTTGTAATGAACTAATTACGTAAGTTTGTAAGAGGAGCTGTCCTCTCACTGGGAGCTTCAGCACGCCCCTGTATCACTTTGGTAAATAGAAGTGAGCTGGGGCCACCTGGAAGTTGGGGAAGGGAGTTGCTGCCTTTCTTTTGTCTTTTTCTCTTCACAGTTTTGACTGCTCAGTGATTTCATAATAGTCTGTTATTAATTCAATTGTTACCACTTCCCAAAGATTTTCACACCGAGGCTCATGTCCCCACCCATCTCTAAAATACCAAAACTACCCTGGAACTGCTGGTGACTGACACCACTAGAGCACACATACATTCAGTTTCCTCTAAAAACTCACTCCACCTTTGGAATATAAAAATCCACATTACATAAAGGCACTCAGAGGAAGCCCAGACCAGGATTTGGGTGACTGCAGGCAGCTAACAGCCTCGTCATTCCTTGGATCCCCCTTCAGTCAGCAAACGGGAGTAGAGAGAGTTCTCCAGAGATTTATTCCGACCTGTGGTCCTCACTGACTGCAGGAAATGTCTGGGATGATGATGCACCCTGATTTAAGTGCCTGAATCCAGACCAAAAGCTGGCAGGCAGTGAGTGGGAGGTAAGAAAGTTGTAAACTCAGAGCTTAATTTACTGTACATGAACCACCCCGAGGGAAGCTCCGAGTTCTGGAAACTTTCCCTTTCCACATCATCACCTTTAATAAAGGCTGTCCCCATCCAGCTCCGAGGCTCCTTCCTCACCCCCATGCCCAGCCAAGCCACACGAACGCAGGAGAGGGCAGTGCCCTCACAGTTCCATGCTGGCTGGCTGCCTCTCACACAGACAAGACTCAAACACCTTTCCTTCTTTAAAATCCCAACAGCAAAGAGGTTTTTAATGTCCCTACATAAATCCAGGAGCAATTCTGCTGAATAAGAATGTGCTGTTTGTACAACATCACGTGTGAAAGACAAGCCCTGACTTGCACAAGGTCCATAAACTCAGCACAAAACACGGTATTGGACCCTGTTCTTATTTTTTGCTAGGTTCTAATCCTTCATTTTTAATGTTAAATACTGTACTAGGATGTCTAAAATAAGCAAAACCAACCATCTGCTTTTAAAACTCAAGCAAAGGGAAACGTATCCCTGACCCCAGCCGTGTTCTCAGTGTATTTGATTATTACCTGCTCACTGCTCTGCTGTTACTGTACACACTCACTACCTGTCAATGGCATTCAGAGGGAAGATTTTATTTAGATTTATGGTATAGGTGGTTTAAACACTTCACATCTTAAGCTGAAAATACAGTGCTGGCAGTTTGAACAGCACAAGGGCTTAGTTTACCAACAAACTAAAGAAAAATAAACAGAGCTGTCTATTTACAAGACTCTCACTTTCCCCAACACTCACTCCCCTTTTTGTTTCTACATATACTATCACCTGCATTTTCAAATACTTTTTTTTTATTTTGGAAACTAAAATTATTAATAATGATGTTCTATTATTAAGGAAAAGACTGAAGAGCTCATGAAAAATGAGAGTGCAGCAGTGGCTTTTAAAGACAATTTTGTAATTTCTGGTTTTCTGTAAGCCCAGTGTTTTGACACATGACTAGAAGCTTTAGAAATCTGGTGTTTGTTTCAGAGAGTAATGCATCTTGATGAAGAAACCAAATGTTCTCACTTACAAGCTCCCTTTTGGGAAGGACTGCCAAAGGGAAGGCTTTCCTTTTTGTATTAAAAAAACCTGTCGTAAAAATTTCATTTCAATGATACAGCCTGGAACAAAAATGCAAAGCTATGGGAAATATGTGCAGTTCTTCCCTCCTGTACACTGAGTTCATCGCAAAGCTGACAACCTGCATTTCAGTTCCACCTCTAAACACAATTTAATTAAATTACAACCCAAATGATTTTGATACGAACTACAAAGAACTATTAAAATAGAATTCATTACTAATATATTACCCCCCGAGAAAGCCCTAAAATTCAGTGTTGTTCTTTATCATCCTAAGGAAGCTATGTATTTTCATCACTTCTTCACCTGCTTTCAGAAAAAGAGCTGATGAAATTACCACTCAGAGATAATTTTCTCTCTCTGCCCTCTTGATGCTAATGAAATCTGGTCTTCTGAAGGACATTATCACTGAGCTAATCTATGCAATAAAGCAGTTTACAACATATTTTTAATTACATCAAAAAATTATCTTACATAACTTAAGTCCTTGAATTTTAAATGTGATTTTTAGACCAAACCAAATCCCTTTTGGCTGTTACTTTGTTGGCTTCTTTTACTCCTTGCCAGTGTCTGTAACAACCTGTTGTTTCTTGGGGAACAGTCAGAGCACAGCTTGGGACAGGGACTGGCTCTTGCTCAGAGGATTTAATGTGATTTATCTAAACCCTGAGGTTCCATGGCTGAAGTTCTCCAGGGTCACTGCAACACTGCCACTGAACATGCCAGAGTGAGCCAAGGTGTGTTTTAGTCAGGAAACAAGGCTTGGACAACCCCAAGCCATACTGCTGAAAACTTTATGATAATACAAGTCTGGAGCTTTCACTCGAAAATGCTGAGGATCCCTCTGGAATTTGCATTCATATCTGATTGCATTGATGCAATTTTAAAACAAACAGCTTGTTCCATAAACCTTTCATGTTATTTCCCTACGTTCACTTCCAGTTTCTGACAGAACCCATCACCAGAACACTTTACCTTCGGAGGTGACTGCTGCTGTTTGGTGGGATTGGCTGAGTGCTGATGCCGGAGAGCGCGGGGGATGAACTCAGGGGCCAGAGGGTTCAACACGTAGGTTTTCTTTAACTCCAGAGCTTCCAGCTGAGCTTTGATCTGCTCAAACGTGATGCCATGAAGACTTTCGTTCTCGTGACACAGGGCAATAAACCTTTCCCAGAATTTCCTAGGGAAACGATTTTTACAAACGGTGAGGAAGACTCAGCGGTGATTGTTAAAATAAAACCAGATTTAATGTAACTGTGGGACACTTAAATTTTTGTGTGTGCTCCTTTTACACCCCAAGCCATCCACCCTGAACCTGCTCCCTGCAGTTGAACCCCAGAGCACAGTGCAGAGCTCCCCAGCCCTTTCCAATGGACACACAGGGCTGTCCATGTGCATCAGATCACAGCACTGGCTGGGTACCACATTTAATATTAATGTCATGGACAGCTCCAACTCGGAATTTTTTCCTAGAAAACCAAAAAAAGCGAACTCAGTGTTTAAAATTCTGGAATGTTTGTGACTTAAGGCATTTATTGAAGCTCAAGTAGTCACAGGAATTATACAGATTCTCAGTCCCAGATGATGTCAAGAACATTCTCAGAATTTAGGCAGATCATTCAGTGTAACAAATACCAAAGCTGAGATACACCCTCAAAATCACTCTTGTGAAACACTTCAGAAGCACATGAAAATTAATATTTTTGGCAGTTTCTAGAGATTCTTTGAGATCCTCTGGTGAAAAAGAAGCAAAACCATAAATTCTAGTGCATGTCAGATTTTTCTGTAACATATAAAAGTATTTTCGAGCTAGAAAGACAACCATCAGGTGACACATGACCTGACTATGAAAATTCTGTTTCCAGCTTTTTGGAGGATGGAGGGGTTATTTAAACCATGTAATAAGAGAACATTCCTCGCTGTCTTCTGCTTTCTAATGACATGTCTTTCTACTGCTTTATAAAAAAAGTCTTTTTTTTTTGTTAACATCCACAGCAGGATCTACACCAAAACTTTACACTTATGATTTTTTTTAACCTCAAAGGAACTTTTTGGGTGAAGTTACTGAAGCTTAAAAGATATTTAAATAAGGTCTGAAGATGTCACTTTAAAAAAAACCCAACAAACCTGACTGAGCTGTCTCTTTCAAAAATATCAAGAGTAAAGGTGTGCTTGACTATAATTCCTGCTTGCTCACCCTTCAGTAATAAGGTCTGGCCTATCAGCAAGCCCTGTTCTTTCCCCAAAACCTGTAAAATGAGAGATTGCTGCACACTAACTTTAACAGCAGTGTCACATTTTGCTGAGTAGCTGACTTTGTGAGAAAGAACAAATTCCTGTCTTGCAAGAACGCTGCGATGCTAGTGACGTTTTTAAGAATTCAAAATAATTTTCCCTAAAAGCCCATTTCTGTTGTGATTTTACACAGGCAAGAAATGCTCTTTCAAAATTCAGGATGCAAGCTGGCCCTTTTTCTGCATTTTGCTCTAAGGCAAACAGATCTTGCAAGGTTTTAAGTGAGAATTAAAAACCAAAATTAAATGCATCACTGGGATGCTTTAATGATGGAATTCCCTCTGATTAATCAATTCAGTCACCAAACCTACTGCCAAGTACCACAAATCCACTGAGACTCATCCACTTTTGCTCAGAATGCTGAGAATGCCCCGAGCAGTCTCTCCACACATGGAACACTTGTTCTGGGGTGTAAGAACAGAGAATAAAACGCTGCTGTCTCTGTCTGAGTGTGTCGGGAGTTTAAAGGGGGTGTCTGCCAAAACAGCCCTGTCTAGTCCGGTTGGAGCACACAGGAATGTAATGATTACCCTGGGCATACTTCACAAAGCTCTCCACAACTATCATTACAGTCTTGACTCATTTTGACAGGTATTAGAATATTTATAAAATTCAAGTACACTCTAAACTTTTTTGAGGTCTGTTTTTCCTAACGAAATGTCACTTCTTTCAGACTTCTCTACTCCTGTTGTACTAAAAAAGAACAATCTTCCCAGCAGCCTCCCTGAGCCCCTCCAGCACTATTTTCAAAGAGTGAATGTTCAATTATTCAGTGAAACAAGACAATGGTGTATTAAAGGGAAAGCTCGAGATACATCTTAATAAAGTTTCAGTGCTCCTTGTTTCTTAATTATCTTTTAGTTTTACAATTTGGAGCAGCTCTACATCTATAAACAGCTGCTGGTCTTCAAAATGCAAACTCAATCCTTAACTGCCAGCACTGTAATTTATTTACCATGCTGACAGCCTATATTCTTATTTCATTAAGTTTTTGCACGCCCTATTTTAGATATTTTGAAGGAGCACTCGGGAGGCACAGGGGCTCTTTCTCATCAGCTCATTACATAAACCAGCCCATGCCTAAAAATCCCAACCAGGTAAAGGGAAAAGTGAACTAAACCCACAACAATTATTTCTCTGTCAGTAAGATGTTAGAAGCCATTTAAAGCAGATCACTGCATTCATGTACAGATACTCCTGACATGGCCCCAGCAGGGAAGTGGTGAAATTCAGGTTACATTTCATAAATACAGTAAACAAAGGTTTGAGTTCCATTTGGCTTTTTCAACTCTAATCTTTGAAAACCACATCCCCTTTCAATACAGTAGAAGAAGCACTGCTCAGGAAAGTAGAACACAACATAGATACAACAACTAACATGTATTTTTAGCTTTATTTTAATAATGTAGTCAGTGCACTGTTTCCTCTCTTCGAGAATAAGCTGCAGGGTTTATCTCTGATCATCTCAAAATTTCAGCTCTTCCATCGAAAAAAAACCCTTTGAAGAACAAGAACTTGGAACCCTTAACGTAAGTGTTTACATATCTCAGCATTTTTCACATTTCTTCATTTAGGTCTATAAAATGTAAATTCACTCAAATCTTAACGAGTTTTTTCCCAGTGTCATGAAGACCTATCAAAACATAAATAATGTTTTTCAAGTCTTCTACCATCCTATGACTGCCATAATATTCAACTTTAAAATACCACGTTACATCACAATTTTAAACTCCAAATTACGCATTACTTTTATTTCTATATAAAATTGTAACAGGTATACAACAAAACCCTACTAGAAAGTAAAATGAAGTATCTTCAATTGTTACTGCAAAGTGAAAATGTGAACAACTATAAATACATGAAAAGACAGTTTATCAATGACCAGGTGTAGCTAACTCACACTTTTTCCCTGTTATCCATGATGACATCCATTATTTTCCTAAATCCATCAGTCACTGATAAACACATTCTCCAGCACCCTTAGCCCTGATTAACCAAGGAACATAGACAAAGTACCTGCATCTTCCAATGGAACATAAAGCAATAGGATCTCCCACCACAGCTACCAAGGATTGTGCTCTTGTAATGGCAGTGTTGAGAAGTTTGTAATTAGACAGAAAACCATAATCCAAGTCTTCTGTTGAATCCTCCAGTAACTGCTCTTTCCTTTTAATTGGAGTTTGCTTATGTTTGCACGTATGTCGTGTTCGTACTGTGCTGAGGAACAACACTCTGAACTGTTTTCCTAAAATGAAACAGAAAACATCTCTGAGATAATTGTTGCTATTTCTGCTCATCCCACGACCAGACCACTGCCCTTGCCAGCCAGATTTCACACCTAGATGTTCTGAACTCAGAGCTACCCTTCACATGAAGAGCTTTATGCAAGAATAATAAGATTTAAAATTTTTAAAAGATGCACTAAAAATAGCATATTCCATTACAAGAATATTTCCTCTTTAAAAAACTTACTTTTTCACCTTCATATTAATCACTCCTGAACTTTCTGAAATGTTAATTATCATTACAGCGTTGCCAGTCAGTCAATAACAAATCTTGAAGTTATTTATTCTACCTTAAAAAAAAGTTCTGGACATTTTTGATTCATATTTTTAAATTTCTCAAATACATGAATATCCACCATGAAGAAACAGAGCGAACCACTCACTGTCACTCAGTTACTTTATCATCTGCCTTTGTTTATTACTGACTAGAAGTGCAACCTAGCAACAGGCTATGCCTACACAAAATCCTTGTTATCAATGTGATTTCAGGAAGAAACACCTAAATTTTTAGACTCCTTACAGTTTATTCCACAGATGGAAAAGCAATCAGTAAAACATTTCGAGGCTGAAGCTCTGTTACATTTGTATTTGGAGCTCTAAAATCTATCAGTTTGTTAAAAATGTTAAAATTATGTTAAAAATCTACCAGTTTTCACTGTTTTCACTCCATTTATTTTTTAAGTAAGGTTGAACTTAATTCTGAGAAAAGATAAATCTCATGTCCATGAGTTTATAGTCAACGTTGGAGCAACATCTGCATCACAGCTTTCCTTTTGCTTCCATCGCTTTAGGATAATTTTAGTAAGTTATTATTGCAGCAGACCCATTCTCCCCTGCTCAGCCCAGCTGTGGGGTGAGAGTGCTGCTCACCCTGAACGTTGAGCACTCTCTCCACGCTGACGTCCGACAGGCGCTTCTTGCGCAGCTCGGCGCGGATCCGGAACACCTGATCGGCGTACGGGGTCACCACCCCGATGCTGCCGTCGTCCAGCTTGCCCCAGGCCACGGGCCACTTCCTCCTCAGCTCCTCCACACGCTCCACCACTTCAAACACCTCAGAAGAAAGGCAGGGTTTCTTAAAAGTTATGCCCCATCGAGCATCGCTCTTTGATATGGAAAGGGAATTTGAACTGCAAAGCCCTACAACACTTACACGACACAGTGTTACACAAGCAGTGATACCACTGCATCCTACACTGATACTCTAAAGTATCATGGATTAAAACAATGTATTCACTATGCAGCAGCCTTTTTTACCTTGAAGTAAGTTTTCCCACAAAAGTCACTGTTAAAATCACAAACTTCAAAATGCCATTAGTAATCTTAATTTTCATTCTTAGGTTCTTATGAAAATGTCAAGTGCACTAGGATGATTCTTGCCATACTTAATCTTATTTCTGTAAGTAAATGTACTGCCTAAATAGCTATAATTCTATTTTTATTCTGGATTTCATATATATGTCATCTTAGAGTCTGATAACTCTAGACACAGAGTCCGTATACCAGAGCACAATCATTTCCCATTCCAAAGGATACCATTGGGAGTTTCAGATTATTCATCAACTGCTAGTTCATCTCTGTGAAATACTATGAAATGTGCTACCTGAGAAGACTAATGTGCAATAAAACCTGAAAACCTCCTCCTGTGAGGAGCCAGCCTCAAAGTAACCTCCTGCTAGGGCAGCTCATTTCAACACACCAGAGGTACTGCACTGCAAAAGGCATTTCTGAGTAACTTTATAGAAGGTTTGTGATTCCTTTTCTTTTTTTTTAATTTATATTCAATAAATATTTCTCCAGCTATTTAAAGCATGATAATTGATGATGCCGTTTTCCTACAGCATCACAAATGCAAGCTCAGCCTCTTAAAGAAAAAAAAAGATCTGTTCATCCTTAAAAAGCCACAAACAGTTTATTTTTGGCAATTTCAGAGGACAGTGAAAATATGGGACTGTTTTTAAGCAAGTCCTGAATATTTTTGTGACATCAATTCTTGTATTTAAAAGCCAGCTCTACTGACAAAGGATATTAGAATAAACTTTGATATCTATAAAAACCGTAGCACAAAAATAATGATCTTTTGTAGGTATTTGGGCAAGATTCTCTGAAAGTATATAGCTTCTGGGTATGTATTTAGAATTAATACCACATAGGGAAATTTTATAATGAAGAACCAACAAGGCAAAGTGTATTTCCCAGATTAATTCTTAATATAGGCATCAGTGAACCACAAGATGCCCCAGTGCAAACATCCATTAAGGGTCAAACAGAAAAAATCTCCCTCATCATCTAATTGCAGTTTTTCCTGTTGGTGTTTAAGGAGCTGTTGTCCTTCATTTCTGCCTGTGGCTATTAATGACTCACAGTTTTCAGACAGTTACTTGGCCACTGAAGATATTTTTAGGTCTTTTACAACTTTTTTTAAATGGCAAAGTAATCCAAGTAGATTAATGAAAGCAGTCAGGTGTCCAGAAGTCACTGGAGCTTCTTATTTAAGAAGATACTTTACCACAGCAAAGAATGTTTAACAAGCGCAGCGTAACAACAACAAACAGGTTTCAAATTGTGCATCAGATGAACCACACCATGATCTACATGAGGAAACAGACAGCTCTGCAGTGCTCATAACAATCACTAATCAGAAATTCCCCCTGAGCTTATGAAAATTACTGCTATTTCTTTGATTTTCTCTCCCTCCCCTAACTGGAGGTGACTGGAAAAAGGCATCTTCCACTATGAAAAGCGTTACCAAGTCAGAAGGTGGGAGGTGGGTGCTGCTGCATGTGTTTGTTTTTGTGGGCTTGGGTTGTTTGGTTTTTTAAAACACAAGGGAAGGAATGAGAATGAAAGTAATTTTTTGAAGAATATCAATAAGTCTATGTGAAACAAACAGATTGAGCACAAGTTCTCACCTAAAAGAATCTCATCTGCACATTATCAGTTAGACACTGATCCTAAACATATTAAAGCAAATGTGAAATGTTACTCCAGAGGACTCTTATCTGAGTGGGAACATTTCTACAACAGTCAAAGAAATCTAAGTTTTACTTCAAACTGCAGTTACTCTCAGTTGCTAAGATACATCTATCAGAATGTCACATAAATTATCAGGAAAGACATCCTGAAGAATGAGGCTGAGAGAATGAGATGTGGCTTATAATTTGCAAAAAAAGAGGTAAATTAGTGGAAATGTTTACTACAATTGCAATTTTCATTACATCATGTTTAGCAAACTCCATGTTCCCCTCTCCTAGTAGAGGACAATTTATGTCTTCCACCCACACTGAGCATAAACCAGTAAATTTGGGGGAGTGAAGCTTTAAGAAAACACTCAACAGTAAAAGCAAAGAAGAGTTACCTCTGCATTATTGTAAAAAGCTGTACTATTTTTTTCTTGCACATCCTCTCCACGTGCTGTGAAGAAAGTCAAAGGGTAGAAATCTTTGTGTGCTGGCTGCTTTCCACTTGCCATCAATTTGCCTTCATAGAAAAGTTCGGATGTGTAACTGTAACGAGGCAAAACAGGATAAAATGTGGAGTCTACACATGAGCTCACTGATAAAATATGCAAATCTCCCTGATGAAATATGCAACCACAAAATACTTCATAAGGAAAACAGAACCACTGATTACTATTCAGCATCTTCAAATGATTTCTCTGAACTGATATTTCCCTACTACAGACACAGCAGAAGGCACTAAAAATATGCTTCTCCAACACTTTTTCTACAAAGGCTGTTTTTTCTTCTCATCTAAAGCTCAACAAAGTTATGAACATTCTCACTGATGTTTCACTCAGAAGTTTTGGTGGCTGGAAAGTGGGCAAAAAGAACACTTGCTGTCTGGCACTGGTTATTCCCCAGGCTGGACAATGAGCTTGCTCATGTCAGTTAAGAGTTATTGAACTTGGAAGATAAATTTACTACAGATTTCGTGTGCACTGAGCACGACGCAGGCCAAGCGTTCAGCTGTCAACCAAGCTTTTCTTCTGTGACTTCTACTCCAGGCTGATCTATGTTGCTAGAGACCAGAAACACAACCAGAACAGAGTTCCTCTGCTGGCAGCAGCCATTCCAGCAGCTGGCTGACTGAAAAAGAAACGAGGCAAGAACTACTTCATGGTGAAAAGCAAGAGGGAACAAGGCAAACGGAATGGAATGAGGCAAAAAGGCAGCAAGGAGGGACTGCAGAGTGCTGTAAATCCTGTATGATATTGCACATCAGAGATGAACTAATGCACTGGCTTCCAGTAATTAGTGAATTTTGGTGTCATCTAACTTTTCAGTGCTCAGCCTCCAACCTTAATGCTCTTTGCCTATCACTCAGAGGCTGCAGTAACCTGAGTACAGCCTGACATGAAGACAACCAAAGCAGGACACAGTGCAGCTGGTGGGTCCACTGAGTTCTTCCAGGATTCCAGTCACTGCAGCTTAAGATGGAAATAGCTGCTCATGGAACAGCCACAGAAATTTGTCTGCTACCAAACCACCACCAAAGCACTGCAGCCCAGCCCTGACCTGACCTGGCTTACCCAGGACAACCCTGAAGAACACTGGACTCCTCTGTGGGCTGGGTTGCAGCAGTCACTCCACAGCAGCCAGAGGGCAAAACTAACCATTTCTTCTGCAAATTAACTTTTAGTAATGAGACCTCATTAAACAACAAAACTTTTCTGTATGGGCTGTTTTTTCCAGTTACAGCTCCAAAGTCAGGTTGAACTAATGGAGTGCTCTTTCCTCAATTTCTCATGGTAGCTCTGCTTCAGTGAGGTAAAGATGATTAATGAGCCCTTCATCTTCCTACACTTCTGTCCTAAGTGTCAGGGTCCCATTTGTCAGGGGAAATTCCACATTCTACAAAAAAGGAGACTTGAGACATCTCCTAAAGGGACCACCATGGGAGTGTTAAGCTGGTTTCACCTCACACAGCAACACTTCCCAGTGGAATTGGGCACACTGGACTTTCACCAGAGAGCCAACCAGCCCCTGTGGTGTTTCTGCATCCTCACCTCAGTGATCAACACAGTGGATCTTTCTTGGAACTCCCTGTCTGAACTCCAGCTGCTGAAGTGAATTTTCATGATCTTTCTGAGGCAAATGACATGGAAGTGATCACTAAAGAAAAGCTGAAATGATCCCTTCCTTTACAGATGTTCTCTCATTTCAAACTCAGAAACTCAAGAAATGTGTAAGAAATTTAGCAGCACTCAGCCTATAATTACGAAGTCCATAAAGTGAAGACAGATCAAGCTATGTAAAAAAATATTTTACATTCTCACTTTTGATTCCCCAGAGCACTTAAATATTTCTGCTTTTGCTTTGAACACAGTGATAACCTAATTAGTATGACTGGATACCAACATAATATTCCTCAGTACATATTTGAGCCAGGATTTAAACTTTAGCATTTTTCCCCATGATTGCACTTATTCTTTCCAGCACAGTTCATGGATGAGCTCATTACACTGGCAGCCATTAGTTTATCATAGCATAAAAATGCAAACCCACTGATTAATGTGTCTTGAAAGAAGTAATAAAAGATGTCAACAGTAAAGAAACATGCTCAAAATTTGACCTATTTTTTTCCATTCACAGTTGCCTATCCATATGTTCCTTACATTGCCCACAGCTTACCACTCCAAGATAATCCACCCCAGTAAATCTAAAATTCTGAAATGGTTCAAAGAAGCACAGAGCCTACATAGTAGATTGCACAGTGGTTAAAAAGGGAAAGTTGGCTCTTCTTTGGTTTAGTGTGCAAGCAGCCAAAGCATCCCCACCTGAATGAGGGGTCTGTCCCACAGCTCTGGCAGCTGCTCTAGGAGACCAAATTACAGCACAGAATTACTAATTAACTTTGAAACAACTAAACAGAAACATTTGAGCTGTGCTTGGCTCTTTTGTTCACTCACAGCAGTCAGAAGAAGCACATGATACAGTGAAAAAGTTCACACCTACTTGATGATTGCTTCATGGGAGCGATAGTTCTCACACAGCAGGATCCTGCAGGGGAATTCTGCAGGGTAGTGCTCGTAGAGCCGGTCGAGCAAGGAAACATGAAGGTTTCTCTCCCTGGCAAATTCACTGTAGACAAAAGGACTGAGCTGTAATAGACACACACATACAAAGAAAATGTAACTAAATAGGTGGACTCGGAATTTCACGCTCCCAACATATGTATTTTGCATCAAACCAAAAATGAAACCTCTCTTTTAACTGCACATTCGTAGCTGGAAGACACAGACCATGGCTATTGCTTCCTACCAGAAAAGTGACAATAGACCAGCATGGTCTTAAAGGAACAATAAAATATTCAATAACTATGCAGAGAGCTCTTATACCTAAGTTCAACACTCCAAACTGTGTTTAGAATGACTTTACACCATTATTCTGACAACCACTTCTACAATTACGTTATTACCACAAATAGTACAGATCAGAAAATAAAGATTTTTCAATACTATTTAAAAAGTTAAATAGAGATGTTGTTGAAGAAACAGGAACCAAGTGACCTATCTTCTATTACACTAAACTCCTACTGGGCTTGTTTAACAATAAAACCAGCATCTATTACAGTAGGAAAAATAGAACCAAAGATGATGAAAAAGACATTTTTAAAATACAATTTCAAAGTGCAGAAATAAAGCCAATCTATTTTGTCATTCTGAATTCATATAATTCAGATTCTGAGTTTCACTTCAGCTAAATATTAGTTTTTGAAATTTAAGCACTGGACATCTGATAGAGGATCTTCTGGAAGACCCTGAGCTATAGAGCAGCCTGGGACACACAAGCCCAGTCAAGACTTCATCCACCCAGTTAGCCTGATGAGATCAAGCCTGAAGTAAGAATTCCAAGCTCTTGAAAAGCACTTTTGAAAGAAGTATTTAAAAACCAATATCCCAGCCCTCTGCATTACTAATATCATGAGTTGAAATGATCCAGCAGTATTAAATCATAGGTGGCAACACCATTCTGAGTTTGTTACTGTACCAAAGCAAACATCCACTCTACTGCTACTGTGAGATGTGAAGAGAATTCAAGGCAAATCTATAAAAACAAATAAATCTGGTCTAAATCAATAAAGCAAGTAAAGCTGACTTTTCCAAGCATGCTTTCTTATGCCTACAGGCTGCAAAATGACAGGCATAATCAGTGTTTTAAACTCTCCACACCAAGCAGCTCCCAGGCACTTTGCAGAAACATAAAAGCACTGGCTAGTTTCAGTTTCCCATTTCTCACTTGTTCAAATCTTCACCAGATTAGACGCTTCTAATAAAAATTTAAAGTTCTCTAAATACTAATTTTCCATATTCTTGAATTCTTTTAAAAATCAACAGGGAATACCAGTCATAAACTCCTGACTGTAGTAACTATCCCCATATCTTACTCAAACAATGTCCCTGGAATTCTCCTTGGCTTCCCCATCTATTATATGATTTGGTGCAGATATATAACTTAAATATATAAATACAAATATTATACACAGGCACTTCATACTCAAAAATTCCATAGCTCTTACCTGCATATGGTCTCCAGCCAAGACAATTCTTGTGTTTTTATTAGCTAATGCTAGAGGCATAATAGTTTCACACTCCATAGCTTGAGCAGCTTCATCTAACAGAATGTGTGTAAAAAACCCTGTAAAACAGAGATATCAGCAAATAAATGAAACTTGAAATATGATAAAATGAACACTGACAATGAAAACTTGAACTTAACGTTCTGTATTCTGACAGTAACCAAAACTAGAATAAAAAAAAATGCACGGCTTACACAAATTAATTCCTAGCAACTACTAAAATTACACAAGCAATTTTCAAACCCACCAAATGACCAACACTGGTCACCTGGTTGCCAGTGACATTAGCAGGAACCCCCAGACTGCCTCTTTCTTGTGATACACATGAAATTAAACCCGTGTTTTATCTGAGCCCTCCTCATACCAAGAGGAAATGTCTCTTGGCAAACCATCCCTCAAGAGCTTTCTCAAATCTGAAAGTCATTTCACCACCATGAGACTTGAAGAGCTTTGGGCAGTGACAACCACAAGGAATTCCTCGTGTACTTGGGTCCTATTAACTATTTTATATACTAAATTTCCCATTAAAATTGCACACATACCTGAGCACTTTGCTGGTTATGGGCTTAAAGGAATGTTGGGGGGAAAAAAGGAACAGAAGTTGAAGGAAAATTTAAATTCAATCTTATGATAATATTGGACCAAAGGTTTGGTGGGAATCTATGCACTGGAGAACATGCACTTGAAAAAATACTTGGCCACTGTAGACTTATATCTTATGAAATCTAAATTCAGGATAGGTACAGAAGTGGTTTTATCCATTGACGTCTGTGATACATTAAGGTTTAAAACAAAGTATTAGAGGACTTAGTGTACCATCCAACTGAGATTACATACATAAAAATGGAGCAATTTTCTTTGGAAAAGATGAATTTCATACAGCTGCACACACATTGCTATGGCATGACTGTACACAGCTCGCTGCCAAACAAAGCAGCTATTTCTATCTAAAGACCCAAAAATATTTACCATAAATTCCATATTAGTTTCCTCCGTTGCAACAAATGCTTAAATGTAGCCACATAAAACCAACCCTAACAACTTATGTAAAGAAATTCCGTGTTTTCCAAAAAGCAGATGGATTTAATTTGGAGATCAGGAAAATAATAAACCCTAAGCAGCCTCTGCCCCAAAAAATCAGTCTAATATATTTCAGTTTAGAAAACAACCCTAAATGTATCATGTTAACAAAGACAGGGCTTGTATGTGTGGGAGTTGTTTGCAAAGCTAAACAATTCACAAAACAAGGGAAAAAAGCTCTCTGTTATTTATGCTTACATGCTCCACTGAGTAATGACCTTAATGAGCATAATATTCAAAGTCAGAATCTCAAACAGAATTTTCCCTCTTGGATCTCAGAAACACCAGAACATAGACAGTACTGCTTCTTTATTTAATTTTTGTTAAAGAAGGAAAAAAAAAAGCAAAAGGTTAATTAGAATGCCAGCAGTTTACAGCTTTGTAATAAACATTTATTCATACAAAAACAAAAGAGCATTTCAAGATTATCATTGTTTACTTTATTTCTTAACAGTTCCAAGAATTGGGTAAGGAACCAACACCGGCAAGAGGAAGATATTTCTCAAGCATGGATACTTCTTGTCTAGAAATTACCTTACCTGGTTCAAGATCCAGCTGACATAGATACTGTGATGTATTTAAAGTAACAACTACCACTCGTTGCTTAAGAATGTCTTCTTTCTGTGGCATCTGAAAGGTGGAATGTGTGCTTGAAATCAAACAGTACTGATGCACAACTGGGTGAACAGTCTTTACCCAGCGATTTCGGAAATATACCCTAGGAAAGAAAAAGGGGCTTATTTTCTACGAGGTTTGAACATAGCAACAGCCTAATGTTTCAAATATTTCAAATACCAATATTCTGTTCTCTGGTCAATAAACATCATCCTCAAGAAGCAAACATCACAACTATACAGAATTACATGCTAAAATGTCTTGGATTCACCTTCTATTCTTGCAGTGCAGTATTACATACACAAGCAGTTAGCACGTTTTAATTCACATAGAGAAATCTGTAAATTCTTCACACATTTATGTTCTGTGACCCTCACATCGATGCCTATTTCATTTTAAACTTACAATAAACTCATTTTAAAGAAATATTTCCTGACCTGAAATGCAAATACAGACCAGAGTATGGAACTGACAGTGGGCTGCACACCTCACCCACTGTAGCTGATATATGAAATACAAATCCTGCTGTTCCTTTCACACATCCTGTGTGTTGTCTGAATTCTAAGAACCAAACATGAGGTGTATTCATCTTTTTATCATACAGGGCCATAACTTGATACACTGGATAAAAGAATGAGAGAACAGTGCCAGAAGTTTGGCTGCAGTCTAAAATACCAGGACATTGACTGGGCTTCAAGCACCCTTCCATGATACATAAGGTCAGTTTAATCACCATCCCATGGGATCAGTGATGAATTTTTCTCAGTAAGGGATGACATGTTACAGCCAGTTTGGCTAAATGGAAGAGAAACACAGAAGACACAAAGGCTGTGCCTCAGAAAACAAGTACAAGTAACTCCACAGGGGTGAACAGAACTACTCCAAACACATCCAAAGGAGCTGGATAAAGGTGCCCTGTGACACCTCCATCAGGTGTTCCTCAACACTCTAATCTCTATCAAGAACTACAAATTTGAAGTAGAACCTTCAAACTACAAGAAATCACTGTACAGATATTAAAGTTTGGAATGAAAGTTTTTCAAATTTATTTCCAAAGCAAATTAAGATGAAATTAATTCATTTCAGTTCTAAATATGGGATGTAATGCTGTTCAGTTTATCTATTCATTATTTTATTTCTCCTGCACCCATAGCTCAAATCCCAAATCATTAATGAAGTATTTGGAAAAGTGTAATTATGCACCTAACTGCAAAATATGATTGCACTGGCTGCACTCTGGGTATCACATGTCCACCCACGTCTGAAAATTACAGCTGAGCTCCACATAATGTGAGAGAAGTGAGTACTAGGGTTAGAATAAATTTGGGTTGTGAAGATACAACGTCCATTTTGGACAAAAGGAAATGCAAAGGCACTTCAGTATGCTGAATGACTTTTTATTTGATAACATAACCAACCCAAATCCACACCTGGAGACCAAAGGTAACTCCAGGTAAAACTGAGTTCAGTGCAGGAGCAACCCCCACACTCCTGAGTCATTCTCAGAACAAGAGGCTTCTATTGCTACCCCCATATATTTACTTGTTATCAGCTATCAAACAGATGAGCTTTATTTGATAAACTGTTATCACACCAAGTCATGACCTAAAAGCTACAACAAGGTAGTGGGAGTGAGATAACCCTGCTCCACTTATCCCAGCTTTTTTATCCTCAGCTTTTGTGTGCTTCACTTTCCCAACCTTAACTGAGGTAATACTTACCCACCACCTCACAGGAGGACTGTGAGCATTACTGAGTTTATTGGGAGTTTATGTTTGTAAAGCACTTTGAGATTCTTGGATGAAAGGTGCTATTGAAATGCAAAATATTATGGTTATTAGACATTATTATACCTTGCACTGTCTTTTATTACAAAAATTCAACTGTGGGTGACTCACAGATTGGCTGACAGCATTTCAAACTGCATTGCTGCTTACCCATTAATTTCTTTTATTTTGATGTGAGATCAAAAAGGTATCCCAGAGCTATTATTCACCAGTGGCATAAAAACACCTGACAGATGTGACTACTTCGAAAATGTCGTGATAGAAGTTAAGCCTCACTGAACAAGGACTTTCTTCCTCAGGTGCAACTCAGGCTAATAAAAACACCCATCATTTCATTATGAGGTGTTTTTTCCTCAGAGTTGGAAGAACCAACTACAAAAATGGGGTTTACCAGCTGAACACACATCATAACATTTCACCCTGCAATATGCCCTTAACTTCTCATAGAACAGAAGACTAAACTTCTAAAATGTTTAGTCTTAAACCTGCATGAGCAGAGTCCCTTAACTCCAGCAGAGTCAATCAAAACACTCATCAGTACCTACAACACATTTTTTTATTATTATTATTATTATTATTTAGGTACAAAGTGGGCAAAAGCTGCAGCCACAGAACCCAAACTCAGCCACAGCTCACAAGAGAGATTTTCTCCCATCACGTGCCTCATACCAAGACTTTAATTCTGGAGAAATGAAAACCTTGCAGGGTAAGGTTTACCCAAACCACAGGCAGTGAAATTACTGGCAAATACATGGAGCATAGCCTCAAAATGGAAATCCCAGAAGATTACAGATTAGGGACTGAATCTTCTGCAAACAAAGGCACTGAATACATCCACTGTACTTAATGCTTGGTTATCATGCATGGAATCTGCATTTCCTGTGGAAATTCAGCTCACCTTTATTTCTGTGTGTGGCATCTGGATATCTACAACAGAAACCTTAATTTCTGTGCATCTCCAGCCAATGAGCCAAAGAATGTAACAAGCTGTCAGCTGATCTGCCAGTGTTCCCATCACCTTCCCAGCCACGACATCAAAAAAGAAATTTCCCCCAACTATTTCAACTAAGTGTCAGTCAAATCAAGTAGTTCCAGGCTGGGATTGCTTCTAGACACTTAAAATATACTTGTAAAATTTAATAAAGAGGGAGTCTGGAGTCAGAACTTCTGAGAGAGGCTAAAAAGAGTTTTATTTGCATTCCTGTCCTTCAACAGCAACTTCTTTCTGTGACTCCTTACAACAGAGTGAGGACTAAATTTCAGTTCCTCAAAACTTCTTTTCCCTGTTGTGAACTGGAAAGCACTGACTCCTCCCAGTTCTCTACAGGAGAGCCAGGGCTCTCCCCTTCAGGCTGTGCTCCAATAAACCCTTCTTGGATAAATCCCAGCTCCTCAGCTTTTGTGCTGTCACTTCTCACCTGAAATCCCCTCAAGTAAAAAGAGCACAGAAACTCACAGGGAAAGGAATCTAGCAGGCTAATTTCATGTCTCTGTTAAGAGACCATTACAAAAAAGAAATCTAACTAGTCCCAAGAAGCCTAAAAAAACTTTAAAAGCACCTGAATTCCCTCTTCCATTTCTTTAGATCCACCTCCAAAGAGAGGCTCATTCTCACAAACAAGTATGTTCCTTGGGATGCAGAAACATGTGAAGAACCTGTCTTACAACTTGAAAGTTCTCTTTTTTAATCCCTTTTCCTTTAAGGATGGATAAGATGGAAGCTAGAGTTTCAAGAAAAAAGTAATTGGCAGAAGAGTCATTTATTTTACAAACTAACGTTTGATAAGATAAATTAATTCCATTTTCAGTACAAGAACTCATTTGGAAAAAAGGGCAATGGTATTTTAAATTAAAACTGCTGGGGGTTTTTGGTCTGGGTTGCTGTTTGCTTTCTTTTTTAATTCAACTCTGGCTCCTATGGATTATTTTTTATAACCTGGGTAATTCTTAGCCAGCAGCCACATTCTGAAGCTACCTGGTTCCAAGATATATGCAGGACTCACACATTTATGTCATGATCAAAGTATTAAAAAAATGAACTGAAGGAGTTTCAGTGAGGTATTTTCAACAGAATCAACTTATTTTTTGACACTGCTGAACTGACAGTCAGCAAGAACATGCTTAGGAATAAATAAAACTACTCAATATATAGATAAAGGCTGTATCAACCTCTTTCCTTTTCCCTTAGCATTACATACAAAACCAGTGTATGGAAACAACTGAATCTGAAACATGCAAGTAAAATAATACTAAATTAATAGTAAAATAATACCTCAACCACTGCTCAGAAATAAACAGAGGAATTGCTGCTATCTGCTCCCTGGAGTTTTTAGGAGAGGGTGATAATCTGAATTGTGCTCCAGTGCTCTCCTACCTCAGCACCCACCTCCAGAAGGTTCTAGCAGCTGACGGAGACAGGCACATCCACGGAGAAAAAGAATATACAAATTAGGAGCCAATTACTCCCTCTTAAGCTCTGACTCACCATCTAAAGGTGCCTGGCTGCTCCTGCACACTAAAAATCAAGTGTCTCACCATCCAGCAGAAGCACTTAATCGAGGCTCTCTCCTCCCAGCTGTAGCTTGGGTTTGGGTTTCATTCCTTCAGAAACATTTCTGCATTCATTTACATAAGTACATGAAATTGTTTCAGTGTCAAGTTTCCCCAGTCAAAGACAGGTTTTGGAGTGTGCCCCTAATACAGTTGACTCATCTAATCAAACCCAGGGGCACAGTTTTTTTTCTGGGTAATAATTTGTTTATGGGCATGAGGACTATGAGAATTTGGCCTTCAGGCTTCACTGGTATTTCATTTAGGTGCAGAACTTAGATTTAACATAAATTCTCAGTGTTTATTCTGACTTTGCATTTTCCAAAGGGCATAGAAAGTTATTTTATTAAGAAAAAATACAAATTTATAACATGGTATTTAAACAAAAAACCCACAAACTCTACTTTTCAAACTTTTATGTCACATCACTGACAGGGTAATTTATTTAGTGCACATCTTACCCACAGAAATATCTACACGGTTTTCAGTACAAAATGCTAAATAATTTAGCTTTCCTTCTTTAAAAACAGCATAAATATTATAAAATATTATGTTGCTCCCCACTAAGCCAGCTCATCACTTGTAGAGCAAATAAGGGATAAAATCTACAGCAAAGTGTTCAGTTATTTAGAAACACAACAAACTCTGCAAGCAGCACATCTACCTTGAATAATTAACTGCTTCCACTCCACTTGATGTTTCCTTTAAAATACTACAAGAGGCTCAGATCACCCTGTTTAATCTAACAGTAATGATTTTAATTTGAAAATGCACTTTTACTACAGTCAGGAAGGGAGGTACATCCATAATTAATTTTAAGCTGGGAGTCACACACAACTCCAGTTCTGATTCAGAAAAATTGACCTTTAACTCCTGCCAGAGCAGGTTACATGCACTTTGTGCTCAAACAACAATTATATGGCAGATTTTTTATTTGAACCATACACACTTGTGGATCCACAGTTATATATCTATATATCTATCTATATATCTATATATATCCAACTCCAGAGGTGCCTCCATTTTTTTAAACTTCAGTTTTTTATAGAGGTGCCCTGACTATTTGAACAGCATCAGGCAATCTACAGCAGCACTTTCTGAAGACTTCATAACAAATACTACAACAATTAAACTTAAATTCAAACATTCAGCGACTTTTAAATTATGTGCTATGATTTTCTTGGCAAATATGTACATAAATTTTAACTATAAGAAAAATACCATTTTTTATGTTTTTCATATTTCTGAGACTGGACTACAAGTTGAAAACAAGGTAGCAAAAGCCTGACAACAATAAAACTGTATTTAACTCCTTGCACTGTTAAATCACACTTCAGTATTCCCAGAAGTGTCGATTACACACATTTTTTCCCTTCAGAAAATTAAGACTCCATAATGTTTTTCATCCCAAAGTGCTTTACAAATCACCTTAAGACAATCTGGGTTAAAACACAACCAGACCAAAGGAATCTTTTCGAAAATACGCTGCCTTCCTTCCCTTGGCCACATCCTCAGTGTCTGTAAAATGTCACATGGAACTAAAGTCAACAGACCTAAGAGAATTTACACCTGCTGCAAATGCAGCCCTTTCACATAACTTCATTGGCTTTACTGACACTGCAGAAAATATAAGTCCAGGATGGCTGTTAATAGCTAGCAAGTAAACACAGAGTCATTTTCTTAGTAATATTATAAATTCACCCACTGGCATTCAGAAAATGACGTCCATAATTTAAAATACATATATACACCAAGTTAGCAGTATAAAGTATACATTGTGATTACTGGGCAAAGCGTTCCCAGGAGCAGATTTATGCCCATAAATAAATCCTCCTTAACTATTTCCACGCAAGTTTATCCTCCTCGCTCTTAAGATTCCACTTCTTTTTTTTTCCTTAACTAATTTCCCCAAAACACCCATGGTAAGTACATGCTAACACAAAGACAATCACTTCAAACTGATTTATCAGAAGAGGCCAAACTACTTTCACATGATTCTCTAAGTAAGTAGCTCCTATGATATCAAAATATTTCTCCAAGAAGCCAGGTGGGGAGCCCTATATTCCAAATTAGCCTTGTAAATGTAAGTCAAAATTTTCAGAAATTAAAACACAATTAAAGTTTATTTCATTTTATCACAGCAGCTTTTAGAGGAGCATATCAAAAGCTTGCTCATTAGGAAAGACACATTTATCAACAGATTAATAAAAGCTTAAAAAAGGATGTCTTTATTTTTATTTAACAAATGACTCAAAATTATGTTACAATATTTCACATTCCTTTTAGGCTGTTTTTAAAACAACTGCTGGCAATGCCAATATGCTTTTAAAAGTTCTTTAACCTTTTTTTATAGACACCTTTTCTTAAGAATAGTATTTTATAGATACATAATAAGCCTTAAAAAAATACCTGAGAGGTCTTGCCTGGGGATTGCCTGCTTCTACATATGGATGTAAATAATCCTTTATGTAGAGATCAGCAGCACTATTAGAATGGGTGCAAATGAGAATCCTGCTGGAATAAATGGATGCAAATAAAAAAGCAATGAAGAAACAGAAAACAATTCAAAGCAGTAGAATACAAAAAAAAGGAAACAGTGGCCGTCTTCCTGCACATTCCTCTTCATGAAACTCCTCACTAACCTACTGCTCTTCCCATGATCCAGCCCTCAACTCAAACCCTTCAGTTATCAGCTATCAAACAGTTTTTCAATCATCATTTTGTAATTATTAATCTAGAGTTCATTTTAAAGAACAGCTGTTGTTATCTACCATGCTGCAAAACTCCCCATGCCAAGCAAATCACAGCCATTCTACACAACTTCCATTCCAATTAGTTTTGTTCTAAATGGCAAATACAGGCTAAGATTATAAAATTACTTCATCATCCCAAACGATGATGGATGGCTTGGGTTTGTTTGTCTGTTTCTAAGACGGGTGGAAATTCTGTATTTCTACCTCTGACTTGAATTTAAGCAAAAAATCACATCCCCTCTGCTAGTGGGGTCCTGCTCTGTGCTCAGTGCCCCCTCTCACCTGGTGTCCTGCTGTTGGAGGATGTGCTTGACTGCCTGAGCCAGAGTGAAGGTTTTTCCTGTCCCATAGGGACCGATGATAAGAACAGGAGGCAGTTGTATGGAGAGTGGGGTGGTGATAGCCAGAACAGCCTCTTTCTGCTTCGCGTTTAGCCGAGGGTCCAACTGCTCATCCCATTGTCTGCGCGAAAGGAGGCCACAGAGGTTAAAAACAGAAGCTCTCACAACCCACTGTCAGGCAGAAATTAAATGAGGCAAGATTTCAAAAGCGTTAAAGAAATTAAAGAGCCTTTACAGAGCTGCTGCATGGATCATGTCACTGAGGCACATGAAACAAATCAACAAATCCAGCAAAACAATCACATGCTTTAATCATAAAAACTTGGTATTTGCAATTAATCAGTTGGGTTTTTTTTTTTTCCCCAAGCTATTCTCAATTTACATCATCCCACCTAACAATAATTAACCTGCAGAGCACACATTTTAGAAGAAGGACATACTGCACCATCCCCTGATAACAAAAGCAAGTAAATATACAAAGATTTTCTACTATTATCATGCAAAGTATTAATTATATTAGTTATGTTTTTTCCCTGCAGCATTTACATTGTCAGCTTTAAAAGTCAACAGTTACACAACCCCAGGGCTTGGTAAAAGTTATCTACAATCAAATTAAAAAACTACTGGCTACCAATTAACTACAAACTTCTCTTTACTTTTTTTTTCTTTTAAGATCATCAGGGCACATACCTCTAATGGGAAAGAGTCTTAAAAAAAGGATTTTTGTTGTAAGCAGCTAGTGGTGCCAGGATTGGGAGGAAGATGCTTTCAGAAAATGCCAATGAGCATAAGAGGTTAAAGATTTCTAGACAGAGTTTTTAGTATTCCCACTGACAGATTTAAAAGTAGACATGCACAGTAAAAAACACCTGTCACTGCTGCACATATGGCCATACTTTAGTAATGTGATCTGCTTTGGTACAAGCACCACACTTCTTACAGACTGGGAAAGTTTCTGTTCAGTAGTAGTTAGCAACAGGGAGAAAGATCAAGAGGAAAGAGACTGAATTGCTAACTTCTAAGATGCCTATGAACAACAAGCTGGCAAGAGACTAAGAAACACCAGAAAGGAACAGGGACATAAAACAGAAATAGAAGAAAAACGGGGAAGACAGTTTGGAGTCAGTTTGATTCCTAAGGAAGGACAAATCAAGCCACCAGATGGAACTGACTTTAAACTGAACTACAACCATTATGTATATTATTTATGTATACAAAAAACCCAAAACATTATACCAATGTATCAACTGCAACTGATATGTACATAAAAGATAAAGTTCTATCCTGTTTGACTTACCTCCTTTTTACTGAAATCACTGCTTACTTCCAAACTATTCTTAAACACTATTTCCTTGTAAGACTCACTCAAAACCTAATTAAGTCAGTGAACAGATTGTCACTGACCTCCATCAGCTTTGTAGTGTAACTCTAAACAGAACCTATTCCCTTCTTCTTCTCAGTACTGTCAAAGCTCTGATGCACACAGTGATCATCCCACCCAGAACACTGATCCCACTCTTTTATTGGATCTGTTCTCCTTATGCTTCCAGAGAAAAACCACAAATTTTCCAGTATTTTTTGTCTTACAATATCTCACTGTCTCAGCTTTCTGACAGCTCACTGTCCTTTTAATCCCTGGGCTATCTCCTGATTTGTCCTGCATCACAATCACACTCCTAATTCTCACCTTCAAGACCCCACACGACTCTTCCCAGGCTGTACAGACAATCAGTCCCACATTCCTCTCATTTCTCTGGTCTCCAAGCACAGAAACCTCATGCCTCTTTTATCAAGAGCAAGAATACTGACCATATTCCCTGAGCCACACAGCCTCACATTTCTCTTCCCTAAGCTTCCTCTCTTCCAGACAAACCATTTTCACTGCATCGCTGCATCAGCCTTAAGTTTCTTCAGAAGTATTTCTATGACACAGGGGTTTATAATTTCATAAAGGAAACTGTGAGACATGTATAGAAAGAATCTCTGGGCTGCTTGCAAGTGCAGGGCTGATCCTTCAAGAATCATTCCCACACCTTCCATAACCACACTCCCTGGGATATGTCCAAATCTGGGCTCATTGCAGCTCGAGAAGTACTGATGGATCAGCCCTTGCAAACAGGACTCTGCACACCTGGGATCCTGCACAGCCAACTCCTGGAACTGGCACCTCCATTCCTATGAAGTATGATGTTTTCAGAGGAGGATGGCAGCACAGTAATGAACAGCAGCAGGTTTGCTCTCTGCAGTCACAGTACAACTGTGATGCCTCCAAACCCCCAGCTCAGCCCCAGGGAAAACCTCTCAGCGGCTTCTGGCCCTGGGAGGATCATTGCTCTTGTTTTATTTAGCACAGTTCCACTCCCTCCTCTGAACCCCTAACCATTAATGAGGAGCGTGGCTTGTTTCTTGTTCCAGGACAGATTTCAGCCATCTGCTCTGAGAAATTCAGTGCTGCATCACCACCCCATCTTTGATATTCAAGTGTTTGTGCTCGTGTACCTGTTGGGACTCCAGGGTATGGTGGGAGTCATGCTGACATCTGGAAACAAAATGCTGTTGTCCTTAATCCTGTCCAAGGCATAATGCATTTCACAGAGGGGTAAGCGGTTCAGCTGGAACTGAAGTTCAACCTGCAGAACAAACAAATGAATAAATGGAGAGGTGAACAAAAAGGATTAATTTAGAAAACGCTCATTAGACTTTGCTGTACATGATACATTTTTATCTTCCTGCAGACTGCTGGCTCTCAAAAGAAAACAGCAAACAGCATTCAATCCAAAGATCTGTGATAAAATTAACTTGCTAATTTTTTTTGTTTTGGATCAAAGATAAATACAACATTTTCTCTAATTTAATTGTGTTGTTTGACTTTTTAGATTAGATTCCACTGTACTTTCAGAAAAAAATTAAAGGGAAAGCATTCTTGGAATTGTTTTTTTAAATACAAAAAACAGTCCTGGAAAATATTATTGTCCTAAAACATTATTTTTACAAATACAAGCTTTCATCTCTTATTGTAAGAATAACCTCAAAAAAATGTCAGGCCAGAAATTTTACCAGATCAACAGATGATATAAATCAGATGTGTGACCAGCAAAGATAAACCCCAAACACTATTCCCAGTCAAACACACTGAAATAGCATAACTTGTCTTTTTTGTTCAATTATTAGGACTCTCCAAAAGTTCATTTCAAACAATTAACTCCTTATCAATACATTCTTGGTTTTGTTCTCTCAATTACAGGTGTTTTAATGCTAGTAAATAAAAGATATTGCCAACACAAATTCTGGTACAAAGCCAGAAACATCACGCAGAGCACTTAACATTGCTGATTCAATTCGGAATGGAACAATGCATAGTGAAAGTCGGTGACACACACACACACGGAAAGGGTAAAGAGAGAAATACATTCTAAATTTGAACAAGGGATGAAAGCAGCTCCTGGGGAAATTATTCATAAAAACAGTTCATTCAGATTATCATTTACACCTATTTAAATCTGCAATTATTAATCTCTCCAGAAACAAATGAATCTGATCAGAGCATTGTGCTGAAGAACTCCACGTTCACAACACAGAAGCCTTTAGACAAAATTTGACACAGATCTGCACTCATGAAAACTTGCATAAAAACACCAAAAGCTGCTGAAGAACTTAAGTGACTAATACACATTTTTAGGTTTTTTCCAAAGAGCTGCTGTCACTATATGTTTATGCAATTATTGTGCTACAAATCTAATAAGCATTTTTTATTTAATAGGAGTAATTCAGTCCCTTTCTGAGATTTACAATGCGTGTGTTACATGTTACAAACAGCAGGCACATTACTGCAACCTGGCTGGAAAAGCACCCCTCATTTACCTGGGAATATCAATTATTTTACGATTTCTATGGCCATCTGTACCGAGAGATTTCACAACCACCCTACAGAAGCTGGCTCTGTCCTACCAATTAGGAGATGAGAACAGAAACAGAGCAAAGATGAGCTGAATCTGGTCCTTCAGCACCATCCCAACTGAAGGTCCAGCCCCCCATGTCCTCCCAAAGCCATGGAGGTGTCAGTCATTCCAAATGTACCCCCCTGCCCACAGCAACAAGCTGGTCTCAGATCTAATCATCTTCTCCTCTAGCACCCCCTGATTCACTGTTAGTCTGCTCTTCCTTAATCACACTTTAATCTCATGGTAATTAGTGCTACCAACCAGAAAGTTCAACAAACACAAAGCAATACCAGAATGTATTTTTATAAATTTTTTTTGACAACTTATATAAAAACCTTAAAAAGTCCTTGTCAGTTAAAAAGGAAGGACAGAAGGAAGGAAGGAAAAGAAAAGTGATCACTTCTCTTTCAAGCCATATAAACTTCTCTCAGGAACCTTCTCCTGTGGAGGGGAATTCCTCATATAGAGGAATAATTTATCCTTCTAGATTTAACTACTTGTTGGACCTGACACTCCTTCATCTGCCCACAAAGCCCCTTCCTACCACAGGCATCACACTGGTGCACCAAAAATGTTTACTACTTGCAGATCATCTCCTTCAAAAGGATTTGTAAATTAGCATTTTCTTTTTCCTACTTTTATTTCAGTATTGCAGTGTTCATATCATTATGTAGCATGTAAAATCAACACTAGCTGTAAATAAGCAATGTTTGCTTGTATCCCTGCAGAGTGTAGCCATTAACTTTCCATCTCTGGCAGATATAAAGACATTAAATATTCATCTTGACTATCACATTTTACAGCAAGATGTACAACCATAAGTCTGAAGACAAGGGCAGCAACAAATCTGACAACGTTAAGCATGGAGCTCACTGAGGTGTTTGTAACTGCTAGGAAAACTTCTTTTAAATAGGACACATAAACATCTAAGAATTCTTTCTCCCCACTGTGGAGTTTGTGCCACCCAGCCCCTCTGTCCATGCCCAGCTCTGGCACTTGTGACAGCACAGCTCATCCTGCCCAAGGGGCACCTTGAGCTCTTTTCCAAGCTCTGTGCTGCCCATCCCTGCTCAGTGCTGACAGGTCCTCCAGCCACATCCTGCAGGTGCTGGGAAAGGCTGCCACTCAAATGGCAATGGTCCCAAACTCGTGGTTTGATCTGTCCAGGGAAAATATCTCTGCTCAGACAGACCCAAGGCTGACAAAAGACCACACAATGTAACGAGGGTAATTTAAACGCAGAAAAACTGTGATGCTCATCTGGGTGACACTTTTAACAGCCCCTTCTGGGAGTCCAAGCAAGGTGCCTGGCATTAAATACCTCCTATTATCTACCTGCATTCACCACTGTCTTAACAGCTTGTGATTTGTTTTGCTTTTAATGCTGCTTGGATGGAATCAAATAGTTCTATTTGCTGTTGCAGACTACTGAATGAGGCCATCTGGGAAGGAGAGGCATGTAACCTGCTTTAATATACATTCCACAGTCAGAAAACAGTGGGAAAGGGAGTTAATCCATTGCCAGGTTCACAGAGCAGGACACAGAACAGAGGAATCACTCCAAAAATAAGTGAGTGGCAGCAGCCACAGTGCTTTAAAGTTCACTCCACCCCACCTTTATGAACGGTTTACTTGATAAAAGCAGAATTGTGTATTTATCACAGTTAAGCCAGAACAGCAGGTAAACAAGGCATCACCAAGTTTCTGTGACTAATTATAAGAGAAAAAGGAAAGAAACCACCCAACTTATCCAAAATCCACAGAAATCAAAGCAGTTATCAGTGTTTGAGAATCACACAGGGAATATCAACTCTACTGAAGAGAGCAGCAAAATCTCCAGCACCTTTAACAAAAACTCCATACATCCAAATTACAACCTCCTCAGTTCTAACCTGAGGATCTCTGTCCAAAATTTCAATTCATACTTAATCATAAAAAAATTCCTCACAATTAAAATTCATTCAAATATAGGCAATGCTTTAAGAATCTGACCACCAGGTTCAGTGATACATGTATGAAGTACTGAATGATTTTACAAACAACTTTAGGACCCACTTTCTAATGCAGAATAGATCTGCTGCCTCAGGCCAAGATTTATAAGACACTCAAGGAAAAATGAGCCAGTTCCTGAAGCCCCAGCTCATTTGGCATTCCAGTCGAGTTTCCAATAGAATCAATTAGTAAGTTTAATTATCGTTTTAAGAAAACAAACACAAAACCAAGAGCTCAGAACAACGTAAGACTTCCCAGACCAATTATCCATGTTAAATTAAAGCATTAGAATTCTTGTATATGTTTCCCCCAAACAAAACAAATGGGAGGAGACAAACCTTTGGTGAAAATGCATTCATTCCAGGCAACTCCAGTGACCTTAATGTGAGGTTACTTCTGTTTGGTAACGAGATCAATCATGGAGCCAAAGCAAACACAAGGTAAAGAGTTCTGACACCACAACCACCTCCAGCAAGACCTACCTGCATTTCACAATCTGCCCGGAGATTCAGCTCCTCACAGCATTCCCTGGATACCCTCAGGAAGATATAATCCTTTGTCTTCTCCTCGATAGCTGCTTCATAAACCTTCTCTTTGGTTCCTTGGGTCTGTGCTGACTTTTCTTTAGTGACAGGCAATAAATAAACAGCATTGACTTTGGTCATCACCAGCCGTCCAGCCAAAGTGTCTTCGGAAAGCGTCTCGGTGAGCTTAAAGCGGCCAAAAAGTTGTCCATTTTGGGCATATTTTGCACCTCCAGAAACACCAGTGAGCATGAAGCTTGCTACAATCTGCAACTGCACTTTTATGTTGAACCTAAGCGAGAAAGCATCAAGTCAGTGCACAAAAAACGCCCTCAGATTCTGAAATTTCAGGTGTTCCGAGTGAAGATTCACTTCATTAATTAATTCTAAAGTATAAACAAGTATGGTCAAACTGACCCTTTCTAAGTATGTAGCTGTCAACTATCCACTTTTTCCTTTTGACTGTAGCCTATAAAGTATATATTTAAAAGAATCAACATCTATGAAGTTTTAAAAAAGAACCCTCACAAGAGAGAAACAAATACCAGATACTAAAAAAAAGCTTAGAGTGAATGAATTACACGTCCCAAAGCAGTAAAAATTTCTATTTAAATAGTCTGTAATCTTATGTTAGGCATGCGAGGAGAGACAGGCAGGCAAAGAACAGAGCAAGATTCCTATTTATCCCATCTGTCTCATCCAGGCTGCACACCAAAGAGGGCAATCTCCATCTTAAAAGGTAAATGGTATTATACCTATAACTCAGAGGGATTGATTAAAATGCGTTGAAACAAATCAGATTGTAGGCATTAAAATGATATCATTTTATTTGAAATGAGGGAATGGCATCACAGGCTCAGCCCTATAAACCTTCTATCCACAGAATTCCTGTTAGCAGCAGCTTCCTCCTGTAATCAGAGGTGTAACAAATTCATCCTTTGCAGTTATTGTTTTCCAGAAGTCACATGCACAACACACTAAAGGGACTTATTAGCACACTTTATTGACCTCTCACCAATACAAAGTAATCTCTTCCTAGTGTGTTGGAGTTTTTTAAACAGATTTTTTCAACCTGGTTTTCAAAAGAACAAAAGAGGAAAAGAAGTCTGACACAGTAACAATATTCAGTTCTTTTCTCATCAGCAACTTTTTCCTAAATTTGCAACAAATTACAGGAAAAAAGTAAAACCCATTCACAAATGAAATAAAACCTCTTGGAAAAATACGTTTTCTTATAACACTTTTCATACTCATACTGGTTTTATTTGATCTGCTCTTCTTATAATTTCTATTTTAACCTAATAAACTGGTAATTGATCATTTAGGCCCTGCAGTATCAATAATCATAAGCCTCTAACAATAATTTCCAACATTTTGGCTTGCTTGGCAATTAAACATCTACCAAACCAATCAAATCTATTTTTTCAGATCTGGCAAATCACGAATCTTGCACAAAAACTGCAAGTTTGCCCCCATGTGGTAACAGCTGCTTCCTTACTGAATCTGGGCATTGACAGATCCGAATTTCCCAGCCCAGAGACTTTGTTATGTCTATCTTAGCATGAGAGTACAGCAGCTAGCAGGCTGTAAAACACTTCAGATTTTTACACTAAGTAATACAGGATTTGAAAAATATAAAAGCTAAAACCCAAGGCATCACCTCCACTCTCCACAGCAAGGGAAGTTTTCTTGCCTAACAGGGATCTGTTTGGGTCATCACTGACCACAAATGTTACTGCACAGGCTACAGTGAAAGTATTCACCCCGTCCTTCCCATTTCCACACGTACCAATAAAAACCCTAACAAAAAACAAGCTTTCTCCTATTCAAGTGCTGCACTATTCCAAAGGAGCTATCAGCAAGTCAGCAACATCTGAAACAGCTCCTATCTCCTTGTTAAAATATTGTATAAAACACTGAACTGAGTAACAAGGGCTGGGAATTCTTACTGAGATACAATCATTTGCTATTGTGAATTAATTTTGTTGAAACTTCCCTGAAGTTGATCCCTGTGCTGCTGAATATGTATCAGCTCAAATTCAGATTTATAAAAATGTGCTGCAAAACAGTTTTATTGTTTTTCTGAGACAAGGCACAGGTTAGTGTTTTCATAAATGACTGAACTGCATCTGCTGCACTAAAGGGAATCTCAAGTTTAGATTATCAAGCAATTTCCATTGAGCAAGCTGACACCTTCTGGCAAACTACAAAACTACAGAATCCTCCCAGGACCTGATTTTAAGAAAATCAGAAGTTGCTTCTTTCATCCATTTCTCACCCTTGCTTTGCAGGGTTAGACAAAATAAGGTTTTCAGTGAGGCTTATAAAAAACAAACAAAATCTTTTATTTCCTCCTAAGCACTGCAAATGCCAGCCTACCTGCAGTGCTGGTGAAGCAGCTACAAGAAAACCTGTTGTTCATATTTAAAACCACAGAATAATTATGAAGAATGACTTCATAAATCATTAATCATCCAGTACCAATGCAAACAATCAACTCCTCAAAGGCAAATAAACCCATCCTGGCCAAAGCCCCGGGTGCCACTTTGCAAAAACACGTTGAGCACATTTGGTGTGACACCGACACCTGCAGGGATCAGGGTGTGCAGAGGGACACCTGCCTGGGGACTGATCCATGGAAGACACAGTAATGACAAAAGCAAATTTATTTTCCATCAGAGCCAGCCTTTGACGTGTTCACAGCCTTGAGGATAAATGTGCTCTGTAATTCTGGGAGCACGGAAGGAGCTGTCTGTCACCTCACACACTTCATACAAGAAAATGTTCTAGTCACTCTAACAAGTATATATTGCTTTTCTCTTCAATATGCAAGAGAGAAAGGAAGAGTTTTAAAACCATGAACAGATATTAACACTCTCCAAAACCAAACTACTATCAAGATTGGAACATTGCTTTGCTTTGCCTCAAAACCAGTGTGTTTGCACTTGGAAATTCAACAGCAGTGACTCCCTTATTATTCTATTTTGTGATACTCATGTGGAGCAACTTGTATAAATGCCTCTTGAAATATTAAAATAAACACAATTTAAAATTAAGGTTCTCTGAGACTATCCAGAAATCCCTTATAACTGAATTAATGACATTTAAGAGCCACTGCAACTTTCACCCAATACTGTCCAGTTCCACTCAGGTGATTCCATATAAAGTCTGAAACAGCGCTCTCCTAGAAAGTGGGAAATCATCAGCATTCTGAAAAACCAAGGATCCACTTCAATCTGAACTGCAGACACTCGTGTTACTCCAGTGTTGTCAGAAGAGACCACGCTGCCAATCCTACTCCTTTTACAATGTACATTCACAAACCCTTTTAAGTGCAACAGCTCATCAACACTGTCACTCGTGGCACCACTTCAGAGGTGTTACAACCCACTTGCATCTGGATTTCTCAGCCCATTTCTAGGCTTGCAACCCTGACACTTCACTAGAGAATATCAAGTGTGTGATCTTAGCCACAGAGGAGTGGAAATGTCTGCTGGTTTGAGCCTCGTTGCAATAAAGTGGGTCAGCTACAAGATCAAAAGAATATTTCTGTCATCAACACTATCAAAACAGAAGATTTCAAGAACATTATTAACACTTACTTACAACTTATCAAGCAATAAATCATTGCTGCACCAAATAGTCCAAAGGGGAAGCATTACATACAGGATACACTTATTTTTCTTTCATTTCTCCAGGTTTGCTGCTCTTTGGTTTCCTATGAGGCATGAGAGTGCAACTCTCCGGGTGAAAATCCATTCAGTAAAAATACTGCTCGTGTTTTGATGGTACTTTGTAATATTTACTTTAAATCCACTTTTGTCTCAAAAGGCCTTAGAAGAGTCAAGCTGTTTATAAATATGTATGGTGGAGAATATTTCTGTATGCTGGAAACTGTTCAAGCATGATTCCTCCATGTGTTAGACTCCAGCTCAAGAGCAGAGTGCAGCAGTGATAAAAGATAAATAGTTCAAATACTGCCCTTCAGCTGAGATTTAAAAAAGAAATTAACCACTTCTCTGCTTTAAAAGCATCAGAAATACAACTACTCATAGTGGTTTTTTTTCTGAGTTCTAGAGGGTTGGTTCAACTGAACCTCTGTAGCTCCAGGAATGGTTCTTCATATTAAAAAATAATTTCTGATTTGGAACTTTCAGTAATTGATAAACCTGAATTTGTTACCAAATTAGACTAAAAGGATGTTATATCTTTTAGACTTTCCATTCTGAGTAGTGCCAACACTTTAGAACTCTTTAGTACCACATGAATGCAGGAAAAATTTTTGACCACAAATATTAAACTACAGAAAAAAAGTCCACATGAAGGTCTGAAAGTGGGAATTTCACATCTTTTTCCTAAATCCATATATTTCAAGCATCTACACCAGTTGGGTAATTTGTACATAACACCTAATGACACAACAAACCAAACAATGTATATTATATACCTTTTATTAGGAACTTTTATTCAGAAACGGGGTGTCAAGCTATTTAGGAAATAAATAAATTCAGCTGCCACATCATCACAAGATCAGTCTGATCCACCCACAATTCAACTCTTTATACAAAGATTTTATATATTCCTTTGCTATAACCTACTTTCACACGGGAACGAAAACATAACTATTATTAATATATTTTTGTATAGACAGACAAAAAGCTAGGAACAAAAATAATGAACAAAACCATGTACAACAGCTGCTTAGTGCCTGCAACTGGAAGCACAGACTGATACACACTTTGTTTTCAATGAATTAGCAGTAATTTATATTTGTTAAGTGCTAGTGACCTCTACCAAACATTACTATTCCCTGATTCACTCAGGTTCAGTTCAGAGAAACAGGAAGCCTCGGTATCTTAAAGAAGCAGGTAGGTTTAATGAAAAAAGCTGTCACCCCCATTTTAACAGGAATATTTTTATAAAGGAATCACTTACTTGCTGACTTCCTTATACTGCGCTATTTCCTCAATATAAAGGAGGTCGTGGAGCCGTGACTGATAGTTGGCCTTGGTCAATGATTTGTCCAGGACAGATTGTGTGAATAGCTGGTCAGCAGACAGAGGGATTTGGTATCTGGTGAGGAGGCTCTTCTCCAATTCAGTAGTTTCATTAGGCTCAAACTCTACAATAGTCTTAGACGTGGAATCCCAACGCTTGGCTGTGGTCAGGAGCTGTTGCCGTGCGTGCATCAGGTATTCAAGGTCTGCACGGACAGACAGAACAGGCAAGGTGTGGTTTGTTTTCACAAACCCCAGGTGGGTTGTTTTTATTCATAAAAAAACCAAAACAATCCAACAAAACCCATTAGTAAAACCAATCCCCTGAAAAATAATGAACTAAACACATGCAGGAGTCTCCTTTGCCCACAAGACCTTTAGGAAGTCATTGCTGGTACTTACCATCCCTACTTTTCAGGTGTGCACAGAGAGCAAGCAGGCTCTCCAAGAGTATCAGAAAATAAAACATTCCATAGATAGCAAATAGAATTAATAAAGACAATCAAAGAAAGCACTTTTATTTTAACAATCACCAACAGCTTTGAAGGACTTGGCACCACAATATGCTTTAAAACTCAACTGCAACATCTCCTCATTGCAAAACCAGTAAATACTGAGGAACCCTACAACTTGTATTATAAAATTTAGATGGTCATCAGAACAAGATGATAAACCAGCTGGTAAGGAATCATCCCATTTGCAACACTGTGAAAGCCTTTTAAAAAATCCTACAGCCCCCTAATCTGTGTGTGGTACAGACAGTTACATAAAGTAGCTAAAGCTACTTTATTAAGAAAAACTTAGGAAATGTAACCTAACATGACATAACATTAGAAAATTAAAAGGAAATTAATTTTTCAGTATACCCTGATTTCAGGGACCACATAGCTGAGATGAGAAACAGAAGACCAAGCACTTGCCTACAGCCACCTAAAATATATCCATTAATACCACAAAACCACTATGACAACAGTGAATCAGTTAACAGAATTGAAGTTAAATTGCAGAGCTGAAAATATTTGGCATTTATAGTCAAGCTATGCTATCTTAATGTATAATCTCTGAGTAAGATTTAACATAGGTATCCAGGATATCACACCAACGCTGAAAATGTGCAAAAAAGACATTTTCAAATTCAAATTAAATGCTTAACATCATCTTGACTGTCTTTAGTCTAAATAAGAAAAAAACCCCAGCATTTTAGCAAAAGAAATCTCCGTTCAGCTTGACTATGACTACAGGAACATGGCTAGTCTTACTGATCTCATGTGTTCACTAAGAAGATACATTTAAATATATCCCTCAAGCCTGAACCATATCAGGAGCAACATTTGTATGGCAAGAAAAAGTCCAAGTTTGTGTGGTTTGTGTGTCTGAAATAACATCACCATAAATGAAGCTTTCTCTGGTACAAATCACACCTCAGATCCCAAAAGCTCAGTAATTATGCTGCGACTGACTCCTTGCTTGCTGGAAAGTCAGCCATTTAATTCCCAGCACTGGAGAGGCTTTCCCTGGAAGGCTGACACAAACAGTTCCTGGCACAGATTGCACATACACACTGACACTTTCTTAAAGAGCAGTTAGTACATAATCAGTGCACAGAAAACTTCCCACAGCTCCCTTTTCCTGCTGTAAATAAAGATTTCAAAATGCAGAATGGAGGCTCCTCCATTAAAATATTTTAATGTTGACCTTTCATTCCTGCCTAAACATCTACACAGGGCCCCAAATCACATGGAAACATAGAGACCTCGGGCATCTTTCCATTAGAAAAGCATTTCCACAATATATATGCATACAAATATTCCAAAAAGTGAAAGAAATTATGGAACTGGACACAGATCCAATGTAGTTATCCCTTCCCCTTGCCTGTTACACACCTCTTAGATTACACAGCAAAAAGCCCAGGATTGTGTACTTAAAATTATCTGTAAAGCTCTTAACACCTTTCCATTGGACATAAGTGTTAGTGATGACCTGCCTGAAGATTTGAGTGTCCCTGTGCACACAGACAGGCAAAGTGGGGAAGGAACAGCAGCACCTAATGCTGGGGACTGCGACCTCCACTTCATCCATCACCCTCATGTGGAATCCAATTGGCTGTTCCCAGGATCCCTGTGGTTAGGACTTGGTTCAAGGCACCAGACCACAGATTGGTTTGACAGGAACTCTGACTCTGCAGCTAAGTCATGGCTTGGTTCCCTTGATCTTACCCAGGTTTACAAGGCAAGGTCTGTTCTCCACAGGCTCAGTGGCTCAGGCAGCCTGGGATTACCCACATGCTCCACAGAGATCATGGAACAGCTCCCAAACAGACCTTGCTTCCAAGATGCCCCTCCCTGGCAATGCCACACCCTCTGCTCCCAGACATGTTACACCGTGCACAGTCCCCTGCAAATGCTTGGGTCATCTCAACAGATCAGTTCATGATCTTTGGTATTTGCTGCTTACAGCTTTTCTCTGTGAATGTTGCAAATGTTAATGTTATATGGAAATACAGGTCAGGAGTGGAGAACTGCTCTTTTCTCAGCTTCATCTTTTTTCCTTCTTTTTCCCTTTTCTTCTTCTTTCTGCTTAAATCCCAGTGCTATAACTCTGGTTTGTTGGTGTTTTTATCTCTCAAATTTTCATTAAAAATTAAGATCCTGTATCCCACCCTATGGTTTACTGCCAAGTGATATAGTGACCTACATTTAGCTCTCTTACACCATGAATCAAAATGCTTCCTTCTTTTTTTGCACCTCTTCGAACATCTTTCCATTTTCTGACATTTCTCTCATACTGGTGTTATTTCAGGTTTGAACTGAGAGACACAGGTCAGTTTAAGAAACAGATTAAACCCTTACAGTACCTTGTAGCTCATATTTTTTACTTGAAAACACAAATATAATTACACTTTCTTTACAGTTTCAAAATTCATGTCAACAGCAAATTACTGAGTTGTAACCCTACACTCAGTCTCTTGCCTATGACAATCCTAGTCAGATACTGCAAGAGGAGAAAAAAATACAAACCAGCTTCTCAGTCTGTTTTAATTACTGGGTTTACTACCCCATGTATTCTTATACAGAAACTCTTCATTTCTCTAATGACCATTTCTGACATATTTAATGTCCTCATCAATATAAGAATGTTTGTAAAAGCATAAACATGTTTTTATAAAGGCAGAACTTTCAGTGCTGCACTCAGACACGTACCAAACTAGAAATTCCCAGCATTTTAATAATACTTAGGAGCCACATCCTGACAGAGTAAGTCATATTCCAATTATCTGCCTGATTTAGACCCTCTCAAGTTTTTGCCCACTATTTATACTCACATCTATGAAGAAGATAACATACAGTACAAAACATTCATGTGCTGTTGACAGAGATGCTGCTCTGCCCAAAACTGAAAAGGAAAGAGATGGCATGAAAGATCTCCACTATTCAAAAAGAAAAAAGTTTTAAGACATTACCTTCAGTTGAAGCAGCATCAATCATCACTCGTTGCATGAGGACCGGTTCCAATCCAAAGTCAAACACCACAGTTTGGCGAAAAGTCCCAAAGATTTCTGTGTTAAAGGCTATACTGACTTTGTATATATAATGATCTATTCCATTCTGGACCATCTTTCCTCCTATCCATTCCTGACAGTTTTCTGGAACTTCTTGTGATACCTGGGTAGTGCTGTCTCCAGCAGATATTGCAACGATACTAAAGTGGGGTCGATGGGCATCATAAAGCAATGCCACTCGATACAGCATTCTTGCAGGCTGCAAAAGAAATGCAAAGGTTGAATTACTGAAATTAATCCAGGAATAACTTCATTTGCAATCAGATAAAGAGGGTTGATAACAACTATCAGTTTCTCAGAGCAGGTACAGGTTCTGCCTGATTTCCAGAAATCTGGGCAGTTGATACATAATCACCAGAGCTGCTTGGAAAAGAGAGAGAGAAGGGATGGTGCTAGGAAGCTTCTCTATTTTAAGAATAATGCAAATGAAATCTTAATTGCAAAAGGTTATGGGTTGCATTCTAGTTATTACTGACTCACTTTCAAAAAATAAGTAGTCCTACCTTACACGTGAGAGCAAATGTCCATGTCTGGTGAGACTTTTTGGTGGTGACAGTTACCGAGAGCTCAGGATTATGTTCCACTCTCACTCCTTCTACACATTCACTAAGCTAGATTAAAAGAAAAGGAAGATAACATTAAACTTCTACAGGCAGTATCAAAACACAAACATTCAGAAAAAGGTAGTAATTTTTTTAATAGAAAGAGGAAAGAATGGTTTCCCACATCGTGCAGGATTGATGCAAGTCCCGCTCAGGAATTGATGTAAATATGTGCTAATGTAGAGAGAGAAGCGAGCTAAATCTACCAGATCACTCTGTGCAAGTGAAGAGTAGAACCATTTAGGGACAATTAACCACAAGACTTGATTTTCAATAACCAACTGAACTGTAAATGTTTAATGTAGAACAAGATTTCATTTGGAAAAAAAGGATCTGTGATACAATGAGGCCCAGAAGACCCCAGATCTCACTAACATCAATGAGACTACTGAGACAACGGGAAATAAGAACCAGGCTTTCTACTCATCAATGCATTTTGCATAAAGTCCACTTTTCCCAGATTTTAATCAACAATAGATGGACCAAAAACTCCTTAGGGTCAGTGGTAAGTAGAGCTGGTCGAATACCACAAAAAATGTTCTTTCTAATTCCAAAGAGCTGCTAACTTTGATCATATCCATATCCCGCACTCCTTGGTACTCAAACACTTTTGAATATTTGGGGGATTGGCTGTTCTTCATACCAGTGCCTGCAGCTGCAGGCAAAGAAAAGGAGCCACACAAGTGAGAGTATTCCCCACTAAGTTGTGAAAGCTGCACCATTTATTGCTCTCCAGTTTAAGAAGTTCTGCCATCTAGTCAGGGAACAGAAACAATACCATGGGACTTGCCTGACCCATCCTACACTGGGACTAGTGAATATGCAAAATGAACAAGCTGTGATTAAGCCACAAATCAGCCTAAGTCTCTCTGCAAGAAGACCTAGGACAGGATGGAAAGGGGAGCAAATTGGTTGGACAATTTCTTGGTGAGGAGTGATTCGACCAGCTCTGACAGTCAGGGCCAAAACCAGGCTCATCTGTTAGTTTTAAATATGAGCACATAGGGAAGCAGGGTATTTTCCTTACCACTTTCTCAGGAGATAACGAATTCATCCATTTCTCAATCAGGGTTTCCATGTAACTGCCTGAGCACTGTTTGTTTTCCTTCTGCTGTTTCAATCTGATCAAGCGGGAAGCGTATCGTTTCTGCCATTCTGTCAGCTCTTCCTGGGAATGTGCTGAAGTACACTGGGCACCATACCTGCAGATCCCTTGCTCTAAAAATCTACATGAAACAGGAAAAACGATTATGCCTTGAACTTTTCAGCCTCCAATTAAAAAAAAATAAAAATAAATTTATCAAAATTTTACTTGTAAAGCCAGAAGGACATTCTTTCAGTTTCTCTCACAGAACTAAAGGCACTTTAGTCCATGTGAACTAATTTGGAAACATATATATTTATACAGCATTTTCTAAGAGAGGCAGCAGCTTTTCTTATTGCAAAGCCCAGGAAAGTACATCAAATTTCTTAGAAACATAGGGGGACAGAAGTCTTAAGAAATTTCCAGCTTTAAAGAAAACAGAATCAAGTGTCTGTACAGCAATTAACACAAGGAGATCACAGAGCATCCCTGAAATGACGAGGCACTGTATTAATATGCACAAGCCCCCTGTTAATCAAGGGCAAAGGAAAGATGTAGCATAATTTCTTCCAGTGATTACATTATTAGCTGATAAATACTCCTTCAGCAGTTTTTCCTGGAGCAACAGTGACATCACATGGTCCCTTCTACTAAATACACCTACACAGAAACCTCTAGGAAAAGGTTTAATCCTCTTCTTTGGAAAGGGTATTAGTCTAAAAGGATCCGTTCTTGCAGGCACTAAGAAATTCTTAAAGAAATACATTTTCCATTTAGTGGCATGTGCTGATGCACCAAATTAATGCTGTTCCAAAGGCCTGTACACAATTGAAGCATTCTAGTTCTCAGAATTTACTGCAAGTCTGGGCAAATGCCTGTATAACTTGGGAACTATTTTTATAATTTAACTTTGTATTAAAATTATAAACCACAAGGCAGTAGCTGCACCTCCATCATTCTTCAAAACTGAAGCACTTTAAAAATAGATGACAAAATGAAAATTAAATAGAGGGAGAGGCTTAAGTTCTGAAGGTGCCAAGAAAGCACTGGGTATACAGAATAAAATTAGGCCAGGAGACTGGTTTGATTGTTTGGTTTTTTGTTTTGCAAAAGGAGACTACAAAAAGGTAATGCAAACATCACATTTTATATTTCTACAGTACATGTGTTATATAATGTGAATTAAACTGTGAACTTTGAGCTATGAGACAAAACCAAGCCACACCTGACTGTGACATGAAAACCTTGCAGCACAAGTACCTGCATATCTAGGTCACACTTGCACCAGTGGCTATAATTTGATTTAGCATACACTTTTCCTTTAAGAAATGTATTTGAAAGTTAGCATGCCCAAATTGTAAACAAAATAAACATGATATATAACACCATGTTACTGAAGGCCTTCTCAAGCTATGTTTCTTAATTTATTTGAAATTAAAACGTTTTTCTTGGCAGTCAATTTCAGTATTCTTACTGTCAATTTTCCAACTCACCACTGCATTAGAATGCTAAAGTACAATTAGGATTTTCACGGGCTAAAGTAAATGGAGTGCAAGCATAAAAAATTGCTGACCTGTTCTTATAACCTACATAACAGATTCAAAATCAAGTGGGTTTCCTTTTCATTATTTAATAGGAAAGCATATTACTTTAACATTTGTCATCATTATACAGGTTTTCCAAGATCCCATTGTTCATATTTTTAACACTTTTTTTTCTCTCAATTTTCCCTTCTTATTTAATACCTCCTGCAATTCCATAGCTTCATTATCTAGAATAAATATGCTGCACTCCTACTGCTTTATGGCACACAGGGGAAAAATAAACCAGAGCTTCAAAAATTCATATTCAGTACCTGCAACTGCCTCCTCAAAAGGAACTAAAATCTTTAGTCCCTGGTCAGAATGATGCTGTTCAGAGGGATTTGCTGAGTAAGGCACATCCTTCTCACTGGAAGGGTTAACAGTGAGCATAAAGCTCATTACAGCTTCAGTGGAAAAACGTTTCAGAGCAGTGGTTGAAAACATGGGATAGATGTTACTCAACAAAAGATCACCACAAGCTAAAAACTGTAAATATCTGCTTTTTTTAAATTGCTGAATAAGCACCAGACATGATTAAGAGTCAAGAAGAGTTGCCAAGATTTAGCATCTCTAGAAAATCATGCCAGAAGTAGCTCAAAATCAGCAATTCAGTCATGTTATTTAAAAAGCAGGTCAGAGCTTTTGAAAATAATTTGCATTTGTTACATAAATGGCAGAATCAAGTGCATAATGATGGTTCCTCCCCACATTATTAATACAGTTTTTTATGTAGAGCAATGACAATTAACAACACAAAGTACAGGCAATATTGACCAGACGACTGGAAAAGACAGGGAAAAACACCAATGCAAGCCATTGGATCTTCTCTGTGTATTTCAGTTTATGCAAAAGGGAAAATAATGAGATCTGAGGCAAATTCTACTTTCTTGTTTAATCTGAAGACAAAGCCCATTCATCTGAAGGCAGCACCATAACCTCACAGTGCTTCAGAGTGCTTACACTGAGATTTTCACACACATGAAATCATCCAAATTAGAAAAGGTAGGGGAGAAAGACAGATGCTGACCTATCACTAGAAAAATGCCCCTCAAACCACTGTATTATGAAAACTGATTTTTACAGTGATTCCATTCTATAAACTGAAGTGCTCCTGGACAAAGTGACCCTTCCAAAAACCTGCGAACAGGTCAACTCCTGTTCTAACAAGCACCTTCCCTTTCCTGGCCTCTTAATCATTCTGTCAGCAGGTAAATAAAAGAGGAACCATTCTGCTCCTTTGGAGGAGCTTAACATGAAGTTAACCTTATTTAAGAGTTTACCTTTTGCAGAGTGTGTACTCCTCACTGCTCGTGACGCCCCTGGGAGGGGGGCGGAAGTGCCAACCATCCCGGGACCCTGCCGAGACACAACCGCGGTTAATTCTCAATGGCCAAGAGTCTTCCAGTCAGACAGCAACTGCTCAGGGATCCACATCTCTAAGCATCAACCCAAGGTGTATCTGAACACAAGCAAAATCATCCCCCCTAAAACTGATTTACAATCCCTAACGAACTCATTTAGAGCACAGGTTGTGAGGGTGAGTTTCAAACCATCTGCAGAAGGGAGCAGGCTCTGATAGAGCCCCCTGATCAATAAACACAAACTTCTGTCTCAAATCCAGGCACCACTGAGATAATTCCACCTCAGACAGTGGGGCTCATCACAACAGCCAAGCCCCTTTTTTGCTTCTAGCCTGCAATGCAGCGCTGAGCATTCAGCAGGATCCAAGTCTTCCCACTAGGAAATTATGTAGCTTTAAAATTGAGTTACATACCTTCTTCTAAATCTTCTACATGATATCCTGATGGTACTTTACCAGCTGCCTACAATTATATAAAAAAGCCCACAGTTATAAAGGAACACAAAACAATTTCATCAACAGGAACTGCTGTCAAAATGGGTTTTAGAACAACTATTACAAAAATATCAATCATAAGTTGAAATTACTTCCAGTCACAAACCCTGCTGATAACAGGGATTCTGATGATAACAGGAGTTTTGACAGGAACACCGAGTCAACTGTTAGAAGAAAATTTTATAGATTTTTACAAGACCAAATTCCACCCTGTGATCAATTTAATGTGGACTGCAGCAAATTTCTAAAACACCAAAAACGAAACTGCATTGATAAGTCTTTCAGCTTTCAATCTACATCAAAAATAAAGCTCAAATAAATGACTAAGCATGGGGGAAAAAAGAGAGGGGACAATTTCATCAGAAGCCAGGAGAGTTTGGCCTCCAGGACAAAAAACAAAAAGGTGATTAAGAAGGTATTTATATTGTTAAAAGATTTCTGAAGTCATGTTTATTACTTCAGACTAATTTCCAACAGAGAAAAACATAATTAATAAAATAAATAAATAAATAAATAAAGCAGATCTAAATGCTTGGAATTCTTTCTACTTGCTACTTCAAGAATCAACAACCTATTAGCATCATTTTTTATTTTCTCATATGCCCTGCAAGACTGGGGTGAAAAGTTCCTGAAGAGGTTGTTGGGTAAAGACCAACACAGTAATGTTTGAACCAGTCTGTTCCCAGTGAGCCTGCATCTCCTGGGACACAAGGAAAGCAGCCCTTCAGCTGCTTCAGGTACTGCTCATTATTTTCCCAGTAATATCCTCATTATTACCTCTGTTTCAGCAAGAAGTGTTTTCAGTCGTGTCAGATCTTTAGTTACCATCCCGTTCTGGGGGCAGAAAGAATATTAATTATTGAACACCATTACATCCATTAAACCACAGCAACCAAGTCCATTGCCCCCTCAAGAGAAGGGCAAGAATGAAAAGTCAAGTTTGACTTGCAACACCAATTTTAAATGACATTAAATAAAACTGAGTAAACATCATGGTGAAAAAGTGAATTCTACACTGGCCAAAACCAGCACCAGACCTACAGCAAGTATCAATACAGGACAATTCAGGAAAGCACCATATTAAGAAGAACTTGAGGAAAAAAATATACCATGGTTACTGCAACACTTCAGCTCTGAAGAATTAATATAACAATCTTTCACTGCTGTTGCAGTGATGGATTCATTTCTTTTTAAGGATCTACTTTACAGATCACTAATTTCTGCAGCTCCATAACTCTTCCTGCTCTGATGTAGGCTGTGTAATTTTTGCAGTTTTCCTCAGAAGTAAAGATTAGCCATGTAACTAACCACATAGTCAAGTACAACTGAAGTAAAAATCTTTCAAAACTGAATTTATGTGAAATACATAGGTATTTGTAACAATTTCACACTCTTGTAAGTCAAAACTTTGATTAAAGGAACCCAGACCTGTGGGGCTTATTTCAATAATCTCTTGCAGAAATTTAATTAAGTGCTACTACATTTGTTAGACTTCCCCATGTTCTGACTGCGCTACTGAGCAGCAGAAATTACTCTTTGCTGAAAACTTGCACACTAACAATCCTCACACCTAGGCTTTTTCCAAAATGATTTTTCACTTTTGCAGCAGAAGGCTGAAAATTGAACTTGTTGAGCTTAAACGTATTAGAGCAAAAAAATGTTACCAAGAATCATTCTCTTAAGCCACTGGGGAGGAAACTGGATGGATTCCAACTCTCCAATAAATTCATTCCAAAACTTTGTTTCACTTCTTCTTTCCAACAATGGCACAAGTCAGAAAATCAGCTGTTGATTTTAATATTCCTACTGAAAACAACTGTGTCTAACAACCTAAAGCTTGTAAAAACTTCTCAAACTCTGCTTTGGGATGACACTCTGGAACTCTATACAAAGGTACCTTTATTTGCACAACAACAGCTCAAAACAAGGCCACTCCACATTCCCTGCAATAAGGCTATTTTACTAATTTTTCCTGAAGGCAAGTTTCCTTCAACCTCACCAGGAATTTTTCAATGAAACATTTTTTCATTGGAAAACGGCTAAACAAAGAAAAAAACCCCTTTCTTCATGTAAAAATAGCCAATGGCCGGGGGGGAAGGGAATTCAGGATACAGCCCAGACAGACAAACAACTCTCAAAAACAACCCACTGGTTCAGTTAACCAAGACACAGGAGACAGGATCCAATCTCAAGGTAAGAGGCTCTCCTGCAAGTTTCTGATGTCACACGTTCCCCTCAGTCTGACCAAGCTGTGACCATGTTTCTGGGTTTATTAAGACCAGCAGCTCATGCTGACGAACTGCCTATTTATTCCAGATAAAAGAAATTAAAAGGACACTATTTTTTAGAGACTTCCATATGTCCCTAATTTTCCTCATATGAGCAGTCACATCAGAGTCAGAAGTTACTTCCATGTCTGGGGTTAAAAGCATCTTTACAAGTTTTAACAGTTCAAGGGTAAAATAGAAGCTTTGAACTCAAACCTTTATCTTCGCCTTGAAATGCAAAGCTTTCTTTTCTTTTCCTGAAAAGCTTTTTATGCTGTCTTACAACTTATCATGGGCCAGTTATTTGAAAGTCCAATCAATAATTTTTCTGCTTTAATGGATAGAATTCCAGAAGTCCATGCAAAATGGGGTCAGGTACAATTTAGAATAAGCAAGCAAAAGTTTGAGATTTGTATTATTCTCGTCAACCACACAAATATGCAAATTTATTTTACATTCCCTGAAGATTCAGGGCCAACAATGAAAAAACTTTTCAAAATCCTAACAACTCTGAAACACTGGTTATGCAAGAACCTGGCATCCTGATGACATATGTGTGCCCATATATTTATCTTTTCCACACAAATCATTTTTGTTGCAACCTGCCAATGAAACATATGTTGGGAAGTTTGTTATTAAACAGATTTTTTAAAAGAAGGAAATACAAAACTGGGTTTTTTTAAATCATGTAGATTGCAGCAAACCCACTTACCAGTGATTCCCCCATCAGTGATTTGGAAAGAACATTAGACACAATTTGCAGCTTCCCTTTGAGATGCATGCAGCAGAGCACTGCCCGGAGAGATCCATCGCCCTTGGCCAGCCCCTCTCCCAGCACTGCAACACAGATCAGCCACTGTTACCCTCAGCCAAACATTTAAGTCATATATACAGTTTTCCTTCACCCTTAACAAGAAAACAGTCTGAAGCTCAGGTTGAATCCAGGGCTTCTTGGATGCAAATTAAGTATCATGTGCTGCTGTCTAATATTAACTTGAAGCTTGTCTCCCACCATCTAATAAATGCTGCACACGAGCTCAAAAAAGGTTGTCATGTTTACATGCTAAAATAGACAGAAATTAAATATGGGAAGGGTAAATTCAAATATCTGACACAGACACAAAGGACCTCCTCTCACAGAAAGGGTAAAAAAGAAATAGCAACCAACAACCTCTCAGTAACACAAACATGCTCAGGAAGATCCATTCATGCTCACAAAACACATGCCCTGTCGTTTCCAAAAATAGCCAGCCTCCTCATGGGCAATTCCTGCTCCTTTAAAAGGGCTTTTATTCACTTATAGCTGCAAAGTGGGGCATATAGGAACGATTGTCTGAGGCCAGAAATTTACAGGCTCCCTGTAACAGAAAACTTTCCGAATGCTTCCTAGCACGGGATCGGCAGCGAGCAGCGCCAAACAGACACCTTCCTGAACACTTCCAGCAGGGACAGGATTTATTTCACGATACAGACGTGCTTCAGACAAGCTGGAACAACACTTAATCACATGTATTACCTGTCCAGAAAACGAAATGCCAGTGACTAAAAAGCTTAGCAAGCTAAGTGTGTGAATTGAAAAGAAGGCTGGACAGTTGTTTAAAATTAAGGAATTATAAAATAACTGTTATTGCAGGCAACATCAACATCTGTGTTTATACTGCTACTCATGCAGATGCAAACAGCCCCTCTTAGTGCTCACAGGAATTTCACATTCACCACAACTTCAGGATTACATTTTAGAATAATAAATCAAAACTCCTCACTCAACAGACGTTCACGGCGTTAACAGAAATTGCATGAAAGACTCGATAAATAAATAGTCCCACAAAACATTTAAATAAAAACAACTAGGCATCTCTTCAAACTGCAATGGTAACTAAATCCTTTTTTATAAAGTGCCTCAAAGATTAGTCTGAATTCACCACTCTCACAGTACTGACCACAGTGCCAAAAATAGAGCTTACTTCCCAAATCAGGAGCAGAAGTGCCAAAAATAGCTTTAACATGTCTGACAGTTTGCTATTTTAATCTCCAAGATTAAATCTCCAATTACGATATTTCATATCACTATCTCCATAATATCACCAAGCTAAAACATACAGTTGCACATAAAAAGTTGCAACACATTAACCAGTATCTTCTGGGAAAGATTTGTGGAATAATTTAACAGATTTTAAGTTATCATCCTTCCTTGTAACACTGCAAGCAGCATACTATAAAGAACACGTATTTCTCCAGCTACTCCAGAATACACTGATCATTCAGGTTCAAGTAAAACCATCAGAGCTGTGCAACATGTCAAGTCTTGTAAAAAGGCAGAACAGCAGCTTGAATAAAGCTTTGCCCATTATAAAAAGCCTGTGAGTATCAAGGAGTGTGAGTATCAAGTAGTCCATGCTAAGGTTGTTTCCTCATAACGATACTTCAAACATAAAACCAAAACTAAGACCTTCTGGGATCATAAATGCAGATACTCTGAATGTCAGGTGCTGGGCTACAATTGATAACCACACATCATGGAGAACCACAACCAAATCATTCATTCATATATTCATAAAAATATGGTATGTGTGTTTATGTGTGTATATATATATATATAGATATATAAACACATACACAACATTTTTATATACATACATAAATATGGCATTAGTAAGTTCAAAAATGTCCTCAGTTTTAGATCTGGAAAAAAATATGTGCAGAATATGCTGGCATGAATGAAGGAAATTAACATTAATCTGGATGCTATTTCTTTGTTAACTAATATATATTTAAAGACTGGTTTTTCCTACATAATTTTAAAAAAGAAGATGGAGATCAGTGGTTCTATTCCACCCACTTGTACGCCTGTCCAGTGAGAGATGACAAGCAGTTACCATGACAGTTCCTTTGAGATACAGCTAACTGACACACACACCAAGAAAAAGTTCCACAGATGAATGTCACCCCTGTCCCCTATGACAAACCCATCAGAGCTCATCAATGAGAACACTATTCATTAAAAACAGCATTCTCCCTCCTACCTCCTTTAACCATCATTCAGCTTTCCATATGTCTCTCGCTTTTATTTGCCATCATGAAAGACAACTCTGAAGTTAGAATATTACACCCCTATAGCATACATCAATAAGGTAAAAGAAATTTTTAAAAACTTTCAGACTATTTTAAGAATGGTGCTGATTAAGAGACATTCAGACTTTTTTTGAGTTATTAAACTTTAATTTTACACCTACAGAAAGCAAGTTTCTTTTTCTTAGTCAATTTTTTATGGATTTACGAGCAGGCTGCAGAGCCCCACAAATTCCCCAAACTATGACTTGACTATCAGTGAAGACAAACACATTAGAAAAAACCCAAACCAATTTAAAACCCATAAACCCAGAAAGGAACAATTTAAAGATTATCATTGCTAGCACAGGAATGCCAGAAGAGCAGACCACAGTCTGTGTAACAAAACTGTCACCTGAAAAAACTTCCTTTAACATTCAGGAGTAGTTAAAGAATTAAAACCGAAAGGTGGGACCTACCCACCTTTTCTTTCCAAATCTAAACTCTGTTCCAACACTTTCCAAACTCAGTGAAGTCTCAGTGAATTCTGAATAATTTGCATTATAGATGAACAGCAGAGGATTAGGAAAGATGGTTAACTCCTTCAAAAATACCCAAACTGAACAAGGCAGTGAAACATGAAAGGCTCAACTTCAACGTGACATAGGCACATTTGGAAGCTTTAACAAATGTGCATCATCTTGATTTTCTCTGAACTAAGTCCCAAATGCAAACCAAAATATCCACCATGTCCCTGGGAAGAAAGGCGGAACAATCAGCTGTCTTTGTGTCTTTATCTTCCTAAGAATCCTGACATTATCAACTCTTCCTACATTTGTGCACTAAAATAACTATTAGCCAAATAGCACCACTGTGCCAAAGGCATGTATTTGAGTCCTGGTACTCGAGTAAGAGCTGAAAAATAGTGAGATCTCTCTTTAAGAAAAAAAAAAAAGGCAAAAAAAAAAGCAGAAAAAGTATTATAAAGCAGACACATAATTTTAAATAGGAAAAAAAACCACTGTTAGCAAACTAACAAATCTGGGCATCAGTTTTAAAAATTCAGACAACTGACTGCAATTCATTACACTATGGAATAAAAAAAGAAATAAGCATACCATGCCTACAGTCTTCATCTGCTTGCCCATACTTTTTCTGAAAGGTAAAACATGAAAAGTTTAAAAATAGCATTATTCCAGTTAGCATAAACAACTACATGCTTGAATTATAAGTTTTTTAAAACTTTTTAGAAACCATTACCTTGTCTTTTCCTGGGTGGAACACGTAAAGAACATAAGTCACATGTCAATTATAATATAATTAATTCTTAGAATGTTGACTCTTTCTCAAATTCTCAGTTAATTCTTAAAATGCTGACTTTTTCTCAAATTCTCAGCACGTGGACATTTTAAAAGAGGAGCCTGAATGGGCAAAGGTGTGTGTTTTATACAACACCTAGGAAAAAATATAAAACTTAACTTTGTAGACACTGTGTTTTTTAATCTTGCACTATTATGGTTCTGTTGAAACTTTAAGATACGCACATTATTTTATTCTGTCTTTTCAGTAGGGATTTTGAAGATTATTTTGTTTAGTAAAACAAGAAGGAAAATTTGGATTGTTTTCCTCTTTTACTTTTAAGACTTTATATAATTCAAGTCTTTAACAGGAAAGTTTTGATTTCAAGTCTTTTTCCAAACTCCCTGCAGACTTAGTGCAATAGTATCACTATGATGCACATCCAGATTGCCTCAGAGGATTTTCAAAGAGTGGTGTCAGAAATGCATTAAATACTCCAAGCACCAATGTGCATATTGGCTTATGGAAATAATTTTGAGAGGTCGAGTCTGTAGTAACACAACTTCTATCAGAAAAACCAACCTCAGTTGTGAATCTCTTCTCCTGAGGAGCCATAAGATAGGTCACTTCTTCATTTAAGAGGTTTCCCCATTCTTGTTTTGCACACTGAATAGTCCAATCCAGCTATTTATTTAAAGAATGCTTAAAAACACTCCCTCATCAGATGGGCAAGATTTGTCTTAAAGCTGCCCAGCAAGGTCTTGTGATTTGGCCAAACTTTTCCCACCTGGGATGAAACGACTCCTACTCAATACATGAAGATTTGGAGTGGACAAGGCCCCTGTAAATCTGTAATAGCATTTCAGAAAGGTAAGAAAAAGCAGGTTGTAGGTTTATTCTTAAGCACTGTGATGTCCTTTCCTTTAAGAAACTGTAGCTCTGATGTTTTAAAGGAAGGACATGACTTTGGCAATGGGGTCACCAGTAATTCAGGGTTATGCCTCTTGTTTTGCATTTACAAACCTTTACAGGACCCATTTTCACCTTTCCACTAAATATTTGCCAGAGTCTAAAAGTTACATCTTTCACCAGATATGCTCTAGCCTAGCCCTGGAAAGCTGGGATTAAGCATTTAGAGACTAATTTTAGGCATATGCAAATGGAGCTAAAGCAGGTAGGAACCAGCTACCTAGATGCTGGCATTTCTTAACTTTGTTTTTTGAGTGTTTTTATTTGCAGAAACTTAAATTTCATTCTCTTTAAAGATAAGGTAATTTGGTATGTAATTCAGCATATGTACCCTAAACCCAGCTATTTTGCCTTCCTGGAATATATATATTTTTTTTTTTAAATGTTTGAAGTATTTTTCCTTATTTGTTTAGAAAACTGCGATTGAGACCCCAACTAAGAGGTTCCAATCCTGAAAAATAAACAGATCAGGGAGAGCTACAAGACAGAAGCCTCATAGGTGCTATAGCAAGAGGGATTCTGTGGGCAGAGCAACACGCCAAAAATTCTGAGTTGTATTTAAATCTTGACAATACAAGATATTTGACTTTTCTTCCCAGTTCACTAGATACTATAAAGAGTCACACTCACAAGTTGTAAAAAGGAAGCAATTCTATACAGAAGAGTCTCGATTTTGATGCGGTCGAGTTCTGCCTGGCAGGGCTCCGGGAGGTGAGCTGGGGGGTACTGGCTGAGGGAAAGGAGAGCCTCTGTGCAATGCTTCACTGCCACTTCATAATCCTGCTGCTTAAGGGATTCACATGCTTGTTCACATGCCTTCTCTGGTCTTCTGTCTGCCATGACTCAGGGACAGAAATCCTAGAGCGGGGGCAGAGGGGACGATAAAATGTTGGTTAGCTGTGGAATGGCACTGACAACTTGCCAACCAACTTCCATTCCCGTCTCAAGGTGCTGTATCACATCCCCCTCGTGCTGTGCCAGTCACATTTCCTAAGGCAAGCTTCTCACTAACTAATTTCTTCCCAGGCTTTTCTCCATCGCTCCCAGCTCTCGGTTTGGATTCTAATTCAAGAAAGTACTTAAAGCCCACAACTGATTTTAAGAGTGTAAGTAGGGGTTTCAAATTTTAAAGTCAGCATGGATTTAAGCAGAGGCTTTTGGGTCTTCAGTGGCAACACGACCTTTGCTTTGGAAGGAACACAACTCATCCCCTAAGTGCTGTCTCTGAGCCTGCAGCCATGGACTCCACAACACCTTCCCTTCCAAGCACTTCTCACCTACACTCGGGAGGAGGAGATGCTCCCTCTGGGGGAAGGACAACAGGGATGGACAGGGAAGGATAGGGAAGACCAGGGGGTCAACAGCAAACCAACCACTTGTCTCTTCCTTCCGCTGGTTTAGCTACATTTACAGCTGACAAAGTCTAGATACCCTGCCACACCAACACCTTTGTGCAGAACTTCTTAAATAATTTTAAAGTAAATATCTTGGGGGGATCGAGATAGTTATAATAGAAATCTGTACACAGACAGACATTATCTGCCAACAAACTAAGACAAATGGTTATCCACATCGGAACCACCAGCAGGAGAGCAAAGCACTTCTATAATCCCTGTCTGCATTCTCCCTTCACTGACATAATATTTAAATCCATGATACACATCCCTAGAGACATTGTACTTTAGAGCAGACTTCACAAAAATGGGTTCTGATAACTGAAAGAGATAAAAACCTAAGAATTCTCATTTTTGCTTTTAGCAAGCAGTATATTGTCAATATTTGTGATTACAGATCAACTATAACAATTGTCTTTAATAACTATTTTTAGTCTACTTTAAAAATTCACTGTTGAAAGCTTCCTTTATACTTGGTATTTTCAGATTTTCAACCAAAGGTAAAGTAACTTCAAGAATTTATCTGGAAGTCAAATAAATGCATTTTCCTCATGTGAAGAATAATCCATTATCCCACTTTTCCCATTAACACATGCCTAAGCCAACATTCAGGAGAAATGTAAACAAGTCTTTTCATATATTGTACAACATAGTGTTCTATGTGTTCCCTTCTATTCTTAAATTTCCATTCAGTATCAAAATAATTATATAAAGGAATATTGATTTTTCAAGACTTAAACCAGCTTCCCTTTTACAACACTGATATAAAAATTTCTCATGTACAACTGAAAAAAAATCTTCTCTAAAATGAAGTAACGTAAGCATGAATATTTCGCAGTTATCCTGGTACAAATCTGTGACATGTGCCTCTTTCTTAATAAAAGCCTTGCAAAATATTACCTCATTCATCCAGATATTTCTTTTTCTGCTAAAAATATGTCTGCATTTTCAAACAGAATAGGAACAGGCAAGTAGGCTTTGCATTTCCATACATATGAGTAAACTCATTCATGAGGTAATTCTATTAAAGATTCTGCTGGATCACTTAAGCACGTATATTCAATTACATAAATGTCAGGTATTTTTAAGCTGTGTATGCAAGGATCTTTTCTAGCTACAACTAAAAACCACACTGGTTTCCACTTCACTACCATTTTAGGCCACTGTGTATTTCACAAATCTAGGATCTGCTTCCACAGTGACACAACAGTTAATTGATGTTTTTCTCATGTACATTGTTTTCCTCCTAAGGGACTGAAAATAGAGGACTCCATGAACTCTGCTGTACTTTTGATTTCCTCACTTCCTGGCTGACATATAACCAAAATTCCTTTGACCAAAAGGCTGAGCAGAGCTTCTGTGTGTTTATTCCCCAAGAGCTGACTAAACACAGATCCCATCCTAAGTGACCTGGCCAGTTGACAGGCATTTGAAAGCCCTTCTCCTCCAGCATGGCACCACAGAAAACACAAAGATGATCCTCAGCAATTGCCTTACACTGACTGGTTGGATAAATATAGAACTCATCTGTTTGAGAAGCTGGATTTTACACACCCACAAGTGGCCACACAGTTTCTTTGGTCAATTTGAAGACTCCAGAGCCCTTCAGAGGACATAACTGACCCTGAGCAAAATCCTGTGAATTAAGTGGAAGCAAGAGCAGTAAGGACCAAGCTGTTGGATAACTGGCTAAACTGAGTCACACCAGTGATATTTCAGAGCATAAAAAACCCACCAAAATCCCAGTGTATGGGACACAGTGATAGATATGGAGCCACTGCAGTGTAATTTGTTTGGAAAAAAAATTATAACAAACAAAACCATATGTGGACAACATGTGGAAAATGATGCACTCAGGCTCTCGTTTCATTTCAATCCCATCTATGGCCACACATGCAGACTCAAACATGGACATCTAATAGGTATTTGTGTCATCTACTTCAGATTCCGAACCAGGTGCTCTAGACTGTTCCTTGGAGACACCTGACTTTTCCTGCTGACTTCAGAAACCATTGTTCCTAGTTTTGGTACCCTAAATCAGCAACTGAGACTTGTGAACATGAATTACAACCACCATTTCTTAAAATCTAGTCTGTTGAAGTACCTGACTTATCTACATTTAAAATCATTCACAGCAGTTCCCAAGTCCCAGCAGGACCAGGAAAAGTGATTGTCCCCCTCTGCTGGGCACTGCTGATGCCTCACCACAAGTCCAGTGTCCAGTTCTGGGCTCCTGCCTTCAAGAAGGAAATTGAGGGGCTGGTGTGAGCCCAGAGAGGGGAGCAGAGCTGGGGAAGGGTCTGGAGCACCAGTGTGATCAGGAGCACCTGAGGGAGGGGCTGGGGCTCAGCCTGGAGAAAAGGAGGCTCAGGGGGGACCTCCTCAATCCCTGCAATTGTCTGAAAGGAGGTTGTGGCCAGGTGGGGGTCTGGCTCTGCTCCCTGGGAACAAGCGACAGGACAAGTGGAAATGGCCTCAAGCTGCACCGAGAGAGGTTTAAGTTGGGTATGAGGAAAAATTTCTTCACTGGAAGAGTGGTTAAATATTGGAATGGGCTACCCAGGAATTAATGGAGACACCATCCCTGGAAGTGCTCAAAAACAACTGCACTTCACAATATGGTTTAGTTGGCACAGTGGTATTTTGTCAAAGGTTGGACTCAGCCTTCGAGGTCTTTTCCAACCTTAAAGTATTCATAGAATCATTAACAGCCAAGGTGTGAAGGCATTTGTTAAAAGAAATTTATTTTCAGTTCTACAAACCTTAATTTTCAAGATTTCAGGCATAAAAATGGAATTTCTACATTCACTCTAAGAGTAGAATTTATTACAGATAAGAATTGAAAGCGGAAGTGTCACAAGGTCTGTGCTATATTCCCAACTCTCTTTGCAAAACTGAGCAATTTACTTATGAGCTTCACTTCTGTCTGCAAAACTGAAATTAAAATCCTAAACATGTAACAGAACATCAGGATTGTTCATTTTCTCAAAGACACCTGGAAAACCACATGCCAAAAGAGTTCAAAACTCAATTTTGAGAAATAACTTATCCTATAGTGAAGTTTAATAGATCTTCAAAATATTGAAAACCAGTAAACAGGCATATTCCCACTAGCTACAGTTACATATCTAAAATAGGTGGACTTCCCCAAGAAATTATCTATATAAATATATAATCTGGCATCATACTTTGTACCTCAAAAAACTCCTGCCCTTAAGTAGAAGAGAATCTACTGAACTTGCATTTCTTTGAAGGCCAAGTTGTACTCAGCTTATCTTCCACAAAATATTGTTTCAAAGACCTGGTTAGTTCCAACTGGTGTAACTTAAACCTTGGTGGTTTTTACAACTAACCATGGCAATTTTTTCCCTCCCCACTACAACTAATGATTTTCAGGCTCAATACTCCTAATGAGTATTCCACCTTCTTGCCAAAGGGGTTTTGTAAACAAACACGAAAAGAGTAACTAAAATCTAATCTCCAAATAAAGCTGCACATTTCCCCTCCAGAACTGCAGAGGGGGCTGGGAGAGGCAGAAGGGACAGCTTGAGGAGGAAGAGTGATAAACAACGTGATCTACACAGTCATTTATTTCCAAGTAAACACTACGCCTGCTTGGTGCACAGGAGGCTCTGAAGAACTACTCCACAGTCTGATGAGTCCAACTTCAAATTAAAATCGATGTAGGAGGAGAGAACATCATGAACTAAAATTCTAGTGTTTCACGGCAGTTTAACTCATGACTGTGCACTTCCATGCTCCACAGCTTACTGATGTGTTTTATTGAATCAAAGGGTCCATACACTAAGACAATGATAAGTTAAAGCATGTGACAGTTCCTAAAAAAATTTCAAACAGATGCTTTTTCAATTCACTGTAAAGCATCTAGCCAGATAACTCTCGCTGTACTTCATAAACAAACAGATTAGAGGGCACAATGCTGTTCCTATTAATGTTACTGGCAAAATTCCCAATGTCTGCCAAGACAGAAGGATCAGATCCAAGGTCTCGCATGCCAAGCTGACAAACAGTAGACAAGTCAGTAAATATTTGCATACTTTAACCAAACATTAACATCTCTTGTAAAGATTTATGCTAAAGCAATGATGTTCAACTTGCAGTCCTACAGTGAGACTGGTAGGGATTTACTGTCAATTGAATTTACTTCAAGAGCCACATCCTGAGAATCGCAGAGTGAAGCAAATGAATGAGACCCATTGCCATGGGGAACATGCAGGGGAAGAGCCTCTCCAGCTGCCTCCCATTACAATCCATAACCCTTCAAACAGTTCTGCTGAGAGAAATAAGCACAAAATATTCCTTGCCAAAGCCATTCAGCCGTGTCCTCCTGTTAGCAGCCCGCTGTCCTGCGGGAAAGGAGAGGAGGAGATGGATTTGCCCTTCCATTGCCTCTTGCGGTCAAGCTGGCGCAGGCTCTGAGAGCAGGGCAGGAATTCCACTCATCCTGCCCCTCTCTACAGAAATGCAAGCACTCTGTTTCCCAGCCCTTTGGGATTTTTCAGCCCATCTCACAGATTGGAAAGGCTGGCCACCAAACTGGCCAGAAGTTTTAAACATGTAATAAATCCAGGCAATACTCAAGAAAAGACAGCTGGTTTATCAGAACGTCCCAGCAAGTCCTTTTAAGAGCAAGAAGAGACCTACTAGATTTATTTACGAGGCTGGTTGCCCTGTTCTTCCTCAGTAACTTCTGAGCTTCAAGTCAATTGGAACTGAATTTCCCAGAAGTCTGAAGCGTCTCAAAGATGCTGCAGGTTTCATGAAAAATGTGTAACAAGACGGATAACAGACCCAGGGAAAGGTTAAGTTATAACTCAGCCCCTTATTGATACCAAGACATCAGTTACCCCATCAATTACTGCCATGTGCTGCCATTTACCACCAAGAGCTGCAGCAAAGTATCACTCACCAGTGAAAGGAAAGTCTTATTTATTTTTCTTGCCCATAACAGTCAATGCCATAGGCTGCATTCATCAGCTTAACTGCTCCAGGATCCATCCAATAGTCTCCAGGTTTCACTAAAGCAGAGTTTCCAAGCTTTTTAGACTACAGAGCCAAGCAGTACACATCCCATCCCTTTCTCAAAGTTATTACTGGTAAACTGAGATGTAAGCAATTCACACATTAAGGGCTCAAAAATTTGTTATTTCCATAATACATACAAGTAATATTTGAGAAGTCACAAAGTTGGTATGGCTACAATCCCTGTGGTTAATAGTTTCCCTCTCACTCAAAATTATCAAGCAAAAAGTGACAAGATACTTTAGTTTATACAGGTATGGAAAGATCTGGGGTTTAATCTGAATGAATATCTTGAATATATGACACAATAAAAAAGTTAGCTACTGTGAACATGCCAACATTATAGTTAAAAATCATGGGCCACTGAAATTCAACTATCAAAACTCTGCAAACTACCTGCATTTGTCAGTGCACACACTAAAACAGGAAATAATACATCTGTCAACTGTTGAATCATATTATAGAGTTGCTCTGGCATCTCTTGTGATCCCATCTTAAGACATGCTTGCATCTCTAGATGTCAATTGGTTTTGTATTATTAACAAATACCACTAAAATACCTTTAGATCAGTAAAATAAAATTAAACATCCACTTCTTTTCCTTACCTATTGTGGTAAAATAACCCCATCTTTGCCTTAAGATGAAAAAATAAAATAAAAACCCAAAATCACTTTATTCAAGCCTCCAAGATGGAAGAAAATAGAGCTGCACAAAATACAGAAGTGACTTACAGACACACAGAAAAGTACTTTCCTAATGTCATGACATACACATCATAAATAATCCCAGTCTAAAAAATCATTTAATAAAATGAGAGTAGATAATGATAGTGCACTGTACCAATGTAAGTGAGAGGAAAAGAATGATGCATCTTTCATTCACAGGGTGCAAAAAAGAATTATATGAAAGGTGCTTTTGGCTTTTTTTTTTTCTTTTAAGAAAAACGTAACAGCAGAGATCTTATGCACTCATTTATTGCAATTATGGCTGAAGTCCGTAATAGCAGTTAAGGAGTTCTCAGAAATGCACTGCACACCTTACAGAACAAATACAAAAGCCTCCACCCTTGAGAGAGGACAATCTAATCAGTTTTCTAAAATAACTGAATTACTTTGGCTAATGTTGTACAACTCCAGGCAAAATGACCCTACTTTCAATTCCAAAAATGATGTTAAATCTGAAATGGAGCATACAGAATGAGGCAAGCGCATTTCAAGGTTTTATTCTATACTGTAACAGCAGCAAGAATCGTGCTCCAAGGCCTCTGAGGAACATGATATGCCTGTTTGGGGAAGGGAAAAACGGGAGAGAAGAGGTTCACGATGCCCTCGACCGTTAAATGCTTAGACTATCCTTTCACATTGAAAAATCAAAGCAAGCACCATAAATTAGGAGGACAAGTGATCTCTGGCCACATAAATGGAGCTTTGAGTCTGATCCTGTGAACTTAAAAGTGTAGAAAAAACACAACCACATTTATTGAAAAAGAAACTAGAGCCTGTGGGTGGTTTATCATTCACATAACGACAGAGGCAATTGAGATTAAGAGCAAATGCCTTCTGCATCTGGATCCTCTGCAGGCTTTAAACCACTTTACATACATCACAGAGAGTAACAAGTTACTTTTTTTTGCATGCCAGTTATGACTTCAGTACAGACTACTAAGTGATTATTAACACTTTATTACCTTTACTAATCTCTTTTATTTTCATTTTGGAAACAGCAGCAAAAGGACAATCTGTGCAGCCAGCAGCAGCAACACTCAGACATGGACAGACTGGCTATCTTTGGCTCAAAATCTGCAAATAACGCATGGCCTCAGCACTCGCAACCACCCCATCCACCACATCCCTAATACTTTCACATCCTGCCTTTAAAATGATCCTTTTTCATAGAGCTGTCTGAAAACATCACCTGTCCTGACAGAACTAAGCAAAATACATGGCAAGTCAAAGTACAGCATCTATGTGACGTGTGCTGGTGTTGTCTGAAAGCCATCCACAGCCAACACATACAGGTTCCTGGTTACACAAAGCAAATATATACATACATATTGCATTCATTAACTTCACAAAACAAATACTGGCTTGTAAAGTTCGATACTCTGAGGTTGTGTGAGGACAAAAGCATCTGCACAAGCTTCTGTTGGCCTCCTGTGTGCCTGCATTATTATGGTATTGCCTTTAACTGTGTTAGTCACAGAGTACATTTTCCAAGGGCTACCTGGCGCAATGAGCGGGCAGAACGGAGGCTGCTGCTTAATGGACAGCCAGTGAAATACCTCAGCACAGGGCTTGAGGCCTTATTTACTGTGTGCTACTCAAATCTTGTTCTAAAGACAGCATTTGAATGTTTTCACTAACTTTTCAATAAGGCCTACAATACTGTGACAGACCACTTGACAAGAATTAAGAAAATATCTTTATCATTCTGACAATATTCCCATTTTCAGAGAATTAAGGCCAAAGTTTCTATAAACTTCTTATATTCACATCAAGAGATCCAGAAGTGATTCTTCCCCATTATGCTCTGCCTGTACTCTACAGTCCTTTAACATGACCAATGCAGATCACCCAGTGTCTGCAGAGTGATTTAGGAGTATCCAGCATTTCTCTACATCACAATACAGGAAAATCATTAGAAATACAGAAAATGAAGTGTAGCAAAGCTGGGGCTTAAGTAGGATTTGCCTTCTCTTTTTTTGCTATTCCCTACTCCATTTCAGAAACACTTTCTAATTTATGCAGATAGCAAAACTGTATTCCAACAAACAACTGTATTAGCATTATAAAACACATCATATGTGCCCACACTGCACAGCCTCCCTTTTATTTCTTTCGAATACTAATATTTTTCAATCTCCTTCTTCTCATTCAACCACCCCCATCTCTACATTTATTGTACATAATTTTGTGAAAATCTGCATTTTGCACCTTCTGTTTAAATCCAGTCGCTGCTTCCTCTGTGCTGCAGGAAGGTAGAGCCGAGAGGAAAGAGGACCTTGGTATCAGGAGAACAGAAAGGGAATTTTCTGTACTCTCATTTTTATCCAAAATCACACCAGGGAGAAACGCAGGAGCCCTAGCCTTCAAATTACAGAGAAATCCTGTTTAGCTGAGGCTGAAGCATATTCACTGCAGGGATTATGTTTTTACATTTGTACTTAATGCTGATTTGACCAACCCTGAGAAGATTTTCACAAGTACATCCTTGGCAGAAACATTATACAATAACACATCTCAACTTTTCACAAAGCAGCACTATAGGTCATTAGATTATTTTTTTTCTAATTTATCATGAACACAAGAAAATATTTTGCCCAATTTCTAGAAAAGATGGAATCATGTTGGCAGAACCTTTCTCTCCTCCACAGCACCCAAAAAGTCAGACTGTGAAAGACACCTACCATGGGAAATTTCAACCCAAATAATTAAAATCTGGCAAGCAATAACCAAGTGAAATGAGGAGTATGTCATAGGAAGCATCAGGTAACATAATAATAGGTGGTGCTTCTGCCCCACCTAAAGTTTTTGGCTCCTTCATAGAAAATCTTTACGTAAACAATCTTTCATAATAACTGGTTAACAACAGCAGTCTGTATTCCATACACCTCTGTGTTCACACTGCTTTTTGAAAATAGAGTTTCTCACACTTACCCAAGATGAGGGCATTTTAATTGAAATACTGTCCCTTGGTTACCATTTTATCCCCATAACAACATCACCAATTACTTACTTTAAAAAAATGCATTAGAAAAGTAATTTAATCTTTGCTTCTCTTAATGAAATTTGCCAGAGAAAAACAAAGGGAAGAATCAGCACTGCACGACCAGCCAGCTCTCCATGGAGCAGCACCAGCCTACTGGACTCAAAACTCAAACACACTTCACAGAATAATATCCATATTCTAAAAGCTGGTTTAAATATCATAATCCACAGCTTTCTAAACTATAGCTCACTTGTGGCAGAACCTCTCTTCTCAACACTTGAATAACAGAACACGACCTTGTTCCTGTCTCTGCACTAGTGTTTAGTAATGATTTTGACTAAAAAATGAACACCACTCATCTTAAGGACTTACCCAGTCCTGCAATTCCCAATATTATTCTCCAGTGAGTCACAAGGTAGTGCCAGAAGTCCTCTCTGAGAAATGTATGCTCTATGATATAGTCACATCTGTGTCGATGTGACTAAACATGTGTCACCTCATTTTCAAAATGCCAAGCAAGTGCCAAACTGTGTTCCCAAGGATTTCAAAGGGGAGTCAAAGAAGATTCCCAAGCATCATTTCAACACAGGACATATATCACTGTATTCACGAATATATTTCAGAAGTTTAAATGCAAAAACACATCACAAAGTTTTCCAGTGCTCGCTGAACCTGCCACTCATGCAGCACTGTCTGCAGAGAGCACTTGACCACAGTTCATTTACCAAATTCACCAATTTAATCACTCAGAGACAGAATCAAAATTAGCAGTTCCTAACTCTCAGTCTCATGTTCAATTCACAGCTTCATCTCATACAGCTGTATTTGGATTTCAGAAATAAAAGTGTTTTTAAACGAGGAAATTATTTATCACGGCATAGTCCCATTTCAAAAACCCCATGCAAACTCTTCCCCACCCCCAGCAGCTCCGAAGCTCAGTGTTCAATCCACATTTTCTCTTCTTAACAGGATATTGCAGCAATGCTGAAATAGTCTTCCCTCAAACGTCAAACTTTCATTTTCACACAAGAACTTTCTCCACTCCTGAAATGACCTGATACTGCGAGGCAACAACCTCCTGGGAGCAGATCTACCCAAAGAACACAGCTTTGATCCCCACGGCAAGTGCAGATATTACAGGTATCTATCACAGTTTTAAAGCTGGATAAATGGGAAGAAAATAAAAGCCCCAAGTTCATTTGCTGTTTGAGATGCAAAATGTGAATCACTCTTTCAATCCGTTCAAAAGGCAAAAGATTGTAAAACATCTTCATGCTGAATATCAGGTACATTGCACAGGTCACAAACTGAGCACAGGAATCAGCCAGAACATTGTGGCACAAAACAGGAAAATTTTCTTTCAATATACATCAGCCTTCATTGCAGCTTTATAATGAACTTTAATTTATTATAGTAGTGAATAATACTGTGACTGAGTTTTTTGTTATGCATTTACACAGTGCTTAGCACAAAAGGGTCCTACCGTAACAGATTTAATAACACAATCATGCCACCCACAGATCCTCCAAACACATCTTTCCCCAAACCATGCCTATTATGTAACTGTACATGGCATTTTTGTGCGCAGTTTTGAAAGTTCAAAGCAGTAACTAACCCTCCACCTCTAAAAACTGCTATCTTTGTTGTAAATAACCTTTGAAATTCATTTTTATATGACCGTGCTTCAAATAGTTCAGCATAATATAGCCAAGCCTGGTTTGGGGAGTTGTCTTCTAACTCTGTATTTTAATTACATTAACCTTTCTGCACATGGATAATGCTTTTATAACATCCCTGTTTCCTCTCCTCAAGTGCCTGACCATGGTAGCACCAACAGGTTCAATTTTTAGACTCTTTCAAGAACAGAATATGGATCCCCAAGTTCTCCCCTCACAGCAAACCCTACGAGCAACACCACAACGTGCATCCAGAACACGTTTCCCAATGGAACTTGCCCTCCTCATTCCTTTTGAAACGAACATTAGCGATTCAGTCACGTATTTGAAACCCCACTCAAAGAACTGCATCAGCAGGAATGAGTAACGATCCTGCTGTGGTTAACGGCATAATCCTGACAAAACTTGGGAAGCAGAGGAGCGGTGTCTAGCCCAGCCAAACAAATATAAACAAAGCTACAGCCAAGTAATATCAGTCAGTTCAAACGACAAAACAAATGTCCTGCACCATTCCAAACGTGTGAGTGTCTCAAGATATGGCCAGAGCACAGTTACCTCAAAACCATTAGCACAAACAACTATAATCAAAAACATCACCGGAATAAAAGACCCACAGCACTGCGTTAGCGCAGATTCCGAAGTACGTGAAAAACATTCCCTTTAACGACCTCCCCGTGTAGATAATGACAGAAATCCAACAAATCCTGCTCCCAAGACAGCAGAGGAGCAGATGTAAGGCAGATATCATGGCTGGCCCAACAGTACTTGGGAACGCCAGCCAATGGGGAATTTAGAGACCTGCAAAGGAACATTACTTGGGAACAGAGGCCAACTGCCCATCCCCATCCCCTTTATATTACCCCAGGATAAAATGTAATTTTCACAAAAAAAAATACAGATAACCTTACATTAAGTGAAAAGATACATAGGGAAGAAGCGTTATTTTACATGCTGCCAAAACCACTACACTTTTCATTTGTGGTATTTCCATTTATGATGTCCAACAAAGATTTGTTACCTTCTTGGTTTGCTGAACCACTAAACATTTTTCAGCAAATTAAACACTCGTGCCGCATTACTAACAACCAAGATTCTCAAAAACAGCTCATGTTACAGATTTCCCTCTTGCCAGTGAGGTCTGAAGGGCTATGAAAGACCTTTTAAGCATATTTAAGCACCGTAATTTTTAGTGTTTTGATGAATACAGTATTTTTGCTATATATAACTATGGGGGGAAAAAAAACCCAGACTGTGAAATTCACAGACTGAAAGATCATTTCTAAGTAACGCTTACCCTAACTACCATAAAACCAGCTCAGACGAGTCCACACAGTGCTCACATTTCTATCCTTCACTTCCTGCCACTCCAACACTCAAAATTTCATACCAAACACAAACCTACTGTTCTTTTTCTTCCCATATTTCATCATTACAGCTCCGAGAATCACTAGCCTTGCTACTGCTTACAAACAGGTCAGAGCGTGAAACTTATTTCCCCAAACCATATATAAGCCAAAGATTCAAAACATTCACCTCAGACACATCACTCTGTGTGCAAGGAGTATTTCCCAGGACTAACAGCAACAAATGGCACAACAGCTCACAGTCACATCTCCAAAACACGTCTCTACATAACATCACCTGCAAAACTCCTTGCTACCAGCTCAGCAGCACTGTGTATCCACTGCTTCCTGGAAAACCTACATAGCCCAGTGCTGTTAATTCTAAAGTACCTTCCTGCTAAGGTTCAAGCCTTCTAACAGCTGACGAAGACTCCGTGAGACTCAGAGAATCTGATAGCTTGTACTCATTCAGAAGTAGGATGGGGTCACAGTCACTGCTCAGACTTTGTAGTCACGAAATGGAACCTCTCAGCGTAGTAAAATTACATTTAAGGAGGAAAAAGATTGAAATCTATGATTTCTTATCTGGCTTTCCTGTAATAAAGCTGTAATTTGGTATTATGGAGGACTCTGAGAAAAGACTGGATAAATAACCAGTTCATTTCTAATTTACAGCCATGAATTTGCATATAAAATTATAGAGGAATATTTGGGTATTATGTTATAGCCACATTAAGTATCCTTTAACTTCAACTGGCAGTGCAATAGAAATGCAACAGAGAAACAAATTCTCACCCATGGGTAATTACTATCTCCCTGCTTAAACTCCCAATCCCTTCTTTTCCTATAGTAATATCCACTTTTCTGTGTTTCTCAGACTTGAGTGATTGGTTCTGTTTGAAGCCTCATGTTGTAAACATTCGTGTGAAGAGAAAAGCTCAGTAAGCAGGACTGTTTTGGAATAAGGAACCTGAGTCACATATCAGTGTCACCATAATGAAATCCCCAGAAGCTGGCCTGTTCCTGTGGAGCAGTCTCTGGCCTTGCAGACTCCAAACTTCCCTGTCTATGAAGTTTAGTTATTTTCTCTCACCCCACAACATTTGGGGCAAACAAATGTTTATTTTCCCAGTCAGTATCTCCAGAAGACCAAGCATTCCTTCAGATTTTTTTTTAATTCCATACCAATGCTGCGGGGAAACTTCTGAAAAAACAATCTCTTTTAAAAAAACGTTCTCTCTTCCTTGTTGAAAAAGAATGGCAATCACAGAAGTTTGCACAAATGGAGGAAGAAATCCAACATATAAAGTACCATGCCTTTAAATATATGTCATTGATACATATAAACACAAGTGCTGCCTTGCTGCCAAAGGCCACGGAAGAGATAGCAAGACAAACAAGAACGAAAAAGGAAGGTCTTGTTTGATCTGATAATCTAACCCACAATCCTTCCATTTATGGGGGGGAAAAAATACATGTACCACATAGTGAAAATGAGATTTTGCCACAGCATCTCAGCAAAAGAAGTGAGGAAGGATTCAACAGCTGCAATATAAGCAGGAGGAAGGGTCAGGATTACAAAATTTGGAATTTCCCCCCTGCATGATGAGCCACTGGCAACACTGCACAGAGAGGAACACTGGGGATCTGCTTCCTTCCAAGAAGAAAGTTTCAGCACTGCCAGGAGAAACGTCAGGACAGGACTGAGGCTCACTACTGAGGATTCCTGGCCTACTGATTCCCCAGGCAGGGGAATTCCAGCTGCCCAACCACTCTATCCCTAAGCTAGAGCAGCGTGACACCATCCTTCCTTCTCCTTCTCCAAGCTCCCACGACTTTCCCCAGTTACTCAGGCTGTACACAAGGGATGGATTTAAATTATTACCAAAGACTTTTCTAATTTAGATTTCACTCCTGCTACCAGACCTGTGAGGGCCCACTGACCTCAGGAGGGGATGCCAGTGAGGTGAGAGATTCAAGAGCTTTAATAATCTGAATTGCTCCAGCAGTTGTTTCTGCCATTGCTAAAATGAAAACACCAAGAATAATGTTCAGTAGCAAATGTAAGATGGTAGTAAATAACAAATAAAAAGAAAAATAAACCAACACACTGAAAGTCAGAAAGAATATCCAGCTATAAATGCAATGGGGATTTTACTAATAAAAATAATTGCCAACAATGGAGAAAATATTTCATCAGACTATTGAATTAACAAGAGTTGGAAAACATCAGTAATATTATTGCCCAGCTCCTACATGGGCTCTTTCATCCACAGGCATCAGGACTCCTTACAAGTCAGTAAGATCCACTATCCCTATTTCAAATTCCTTGGCTAGGAAGCACAAACAGGTGAAGTGATTTGCATCAGGCTGTCCCCATCTCTCAAGCACTAGACCTGTACCTTACCCACCTGGGAATATCACCTCAAGCTTTCCAGACACTCTGGATTACATTTTTTGAGATGAGAATTTCTCTATGAATCCAACCTTTGAGTAGAAGTTCTCTCCAAAACAGAGCCCTTCTTCTACAACCAGATCTACTCACACTGATCTCAAAGCTCAGGAGGAACCTCTCCGAAACCAGTGAGATTTCACAAAGGAAAAGGATCCTCCATGACAGATCAAGAAGCAGAACTGGGACAAATCAGAGAATAAGATGCTGCTTCCACATCTCCCTTCAAGTTTTAGTCTGATGGGAAGAGGTAAAACAACCCCCCAAACAAGCAAACAAAAAAATCCCAAAATAAACAAAAAAATCCCAACAAAACCAGCTATTACAACCCTTCAAGTCTTCAAGCCGTGACTTTAACAAGTCTCTTCCACAGAAAAATTCATCTGGCTCACCTAAGAAGGCACAGTGTCTGTATGAATTAAAAGAGGGAAAATACACACTGTACATTTCAGAAGTCCAACAAAATCACAGAGGTGAAGAGTGATAAAGGAAATGTGATTTCAGCTAGGAAAAATAAAGAAGTAATTTCTGCTTTCAGAACAAATTACAAAGAGAACTCAATTTATCAGTAATAACACATAAAATGTTCCTTCACTTACCAATAAAGAAAAGCTGCTCTGCTAATTAAAGTTCAACAAAAAAAAGCTTAACTCAGCTTCTGCCACTCACAATTTCTGCGCTGTAAAAGCCAAGCCTACCAATGTCTCATTCCCTGTCTGCACCCCAAGGACATGGAGGGAATGTGGTGGTCCCTTGTACACTTTCTCCTCCTCTAAGTTTGAACTGAATGTTCAAAATCAGCTCCTCCCTAGAGACCTGCCCAGCACCTCCAGGCTGTCCCCATCACAAAAGCTTTACCATTAAAAAAAAACAACAACAACAAAAAAAAAAAAAAAAAAAAAAAAAAAAAAAAAAAAAAAAAAAAAAAAAAAAAAAAAAAAAAAAAAAAAAAAAAAAAAAAAAAAAAAAAAAAAAAAAAAAAAAAAAAAAAAAAAAAAAAAAAAAAAAAAAAAAAAAAAAAAAAAAAAAAAAAAAAAAAAAAAAAAAAAAAAAAAAAAAAAAAAAAAAAAAAAAAAAAAAAAAAAAAAAAAAAAAAAAAAAAAAAAAAAAAAAAAAAAAAAAAAAAAAAAAAAAAAAAAAAAAAAAAAAAAAAAAAAAAAAAAAAAAAAAAAAAAAAAAAAAAAAAAAAAAAAAAAAAAAAAAAAAAAAAAAAAAAAAAAAAAAAAAAAAAAAAAAAAAAAAAAAAAAAAAAAAAAAAAAAAAAAAAAAAAAAAAAAAAAAAAAAAAAAAAAAAAAAAAAAAAAAAAAAAAAAAAAAAAAAAAAAAAAAAAAAAAAAAAAAAAAAAAAAAAAAAAAAAAAAAAAAAAAAAAAAAAAAAAAAAAAAAAAAAAAAAAAAAAAAAAAAAAAAAAAAAAAAATAAAAAAAAAAACAAAAAAAAACAAACAAAAAAAGAGTTTTCATTCATAATCTTCTATGGCTCAAAAGTACTGAAACAACTGAATTTAACACACATTATTTTAAAGCCTCCCTGTTCTGCCTATCAGTCTTGGAAAATAATGCAAACTTGCCAAGTAGCATTTGCTTATTTTTTTATTTTTTATAAAGGAACATGTCTTTTCTTATAGAAGTAATGGCAGGTGGTGTATTTCATCCTTTGCCTTGCTTCAATTACACTATTTATTAGGAACAACAACATTAGATGATGTCAACAACCCAAACCACCCCAAGAGGACCAGCCATGGTGATACACTCAATCTGTCAATGGGGATATTCATTCTCAGGATATTTGTCTGTCTCACAACTGAATTCTTTTATTTTTTCAATGAAAAGTGAAATGCGTTATTTTAAAACTTCCTCTCAAGCTCACTGTACCTTTGATAATGCAAAAATCCTATTACCTTGTTAACTCTTACTCATTTTCTCATTAACTGGGAAGCAGCCTTGCAACTGTTTCCCTGCAGTTATTTCTTAATTTCCATCAATGATTTGTTTAATCATGTTACTCTAATCAAACAACAATTGCCTAACAAAGCGCTGAAGCCAAAACAACTGCACTCCTTTGGAAATTAACAAAAGGACACGTCCCACCGCAGGAGGGGTAACACACATCCTTCTCCTGCCAGGGGATTTGCCCAAAAAATATATATATATATGTGTCTGCTGGAAGGACTGTGCAGCAANCCGGGCCGGGCCGCGCTCGGTGCCCGCGGGGGCGGACGGGGAAGTCCCGACTTACCTGTCATTACTTTCTACGCCATCTTGGATCCACTTGTCAACGTCCCACAAAGCATTGTGGGAAAGGCCGGCCCTCCCCGCCCGCCGCCGGCCCGGAAGGCGGAGGGCGGCGGTGTGAGGGGACGGGACGGGACGGGGACGAGAATGGGAACGGCGACGGGACAGGGATTNAAACAACTGAATTTAACACACGTTATTTTAAAGCCTCCCTGTTCTGCCTATCAGTCTTGGAAAATAATGCAAACTTGCCAAGTAGCATTTGCTTATTTTTTTATTTTTTATAAAGGAACATGTCTTTTCTTATAGAAGTAATGGCAGGTGGTGTATTTCATCCTTTGCCTTGCTTCAATTACACTATTTATTAGGAACAACAACATTAGATGATGTCAACAACCCAAACCACCCCAAGAGGACCAGCCATGGTGATACACTCAATCTGTCAATGGGGATATTCATTCTCAGGATATTTGTCTGTCTCACAACTGAATTCTTTTATTTTTTCAATGAAAAGTGAAATGCGTTATTTTAAAACTTCCTCTCAAGCTCACTGTACCTTTGATAATGCAAAAATCCTATTACCTTGTTAACTCTTACTCATTTTCTCATTAACTGGGAAGCAGCCTTGCAACTGTTTCCCTGCAGTTATTTCTTAATTTCCATCAATGATTTGTTTAATCATGTTACTCTAATCAAACAACAATTGCCTAACAAAGCGCTGAAGCCAAAACAACTGCACTCCTTTGGAAATTAACAAAAGGACACGTCCCACCGCAGGAGGGGTAACACACATCCTTCTCCTGCCAGGGGATTTGCCCAAAAAATATATATATATGTGTCTGCTGGAAGGACTGTGCAGCAATGTGCACTGGAAACTGTCCTGTTCTCAGTTTCAGAGCTGTTCCAAGGTATAAAAGCTGCTCTCAGGACCTGTGTTAAACCTCCCAACTTCACTCCACTCTCCCTGCCAAAGCCTCCTGCAGAAAACAAAAACACAAGCTCATCTGCCCACCCTTCAACCGCTCCGAGGGGGTAATTTTACAACAGCTGTTACATTCTTCCAATTTATTTTTCCATCCCTCCACAAACCCTACCTANATGGGGACAGGAATGGGGTCAGGGTCCGGGACTAGGACCGGGACAGAACGGCGGTGGCGACAGGGTGACGGTCCGGAATAGGGGATGGGGATGAGGATGGAGTCCGGGTCCGGGATGGGGACCGGGACCCGCTGTCCCCTCAGCCCGGCGGCCGCTGAAGCGCAGCCTGGGGTCCCCTCGCGGAACAGCGTCCGGGGCCACCTACGCGCCGCCCGCGCTAGAGGGACGCAACTTCGGGGCGTTTTCCGCGTTTTCTTTATTTTTTCTCTTTTTTTTTTTTTTTTCCCCCTCCCTTTTCCTGGGCTCGGAGCGCAGCTGCGGAGCCCGAGGGTCGCTGGCGGGGCCGGTACTGGCAGGCGGGGGGCCCGGCCAGAGCGGCGACAGGGAGCCCACCCCTGAAAAAAAGCTTGGAAATCACTTTTTCTCATAGTTATTCTGCTGCGTGAGTTGGATTTGGTTGGTTGCTTGCTTGCTTTGGGTTTTTTTAAAATTATTTTTCTATGGCTTTTTCAAGAAGTTTCTTCCCTTAAGGAGACTTGGGGCAGCCCGGGTCCGGGTGCCGAGGCCGCCGCAGGTGCTGGAGCAGCTCACGCTGTCACCGTGTTTTCCAAACCATCCGCCTGTGCTGAAGGACCGCTGGTAACGCGTTGCTGGCTGCTCGTGAATCCCAGAAACTGCTTTGCATAACAGTTTTATTTTCACGGACCAATCTTCCCTGTTAGCTGTGTTTTCAGACTCTTTGGCAATCAGTTCTTAATACCTAGGCTGTTTTGCAAACTGGCTTTTTCAAGGCGTTACCGGCTCAGCTGCCGTGGATGGGTGCCCTGTGCTCTGCCATAGGCTGTTGAGCTTTAGGGCAAAATGGACAAGAAATTGGGGGAGAGCAGCTTACTTCCGGATCTTAGGAAAGTTGATCACCAAAACAGGATTTCAGTGTTTTTTTAAAACTTTTCCTTCCCCTTTAATTGAAATAAGATCCAGATCATTTTAGTATTGGATCTTCCTGTAAAATGTATTTACATTTATATTTAAATTTACGTCTAATGCCTCGTAACTCTTTGAAGACTAACCACGAGCCACGCCTCTGATGCATTGCCACTGCAAGAAAATACTTGTGCCCAAGAAGGTTTTCAATATTCATCAGTAATGCATTTATAAAGAGAGAGCTCCTTGCAAAAATGTAAATAAAGGAGGAAATAAATCTAAATAAATCCTTTGCATTTGCAGCCCCAGTCTGAAATCAGTCCACTTTTTAATTCAGCTCCATAACTAGTCGGGAGTACAGTTGTGCTGTCACTGAGAGGAGTGTGGGTGGTCCCAGCCTTAACCCAGGAGATGCTGTTTCAGGATAAAACCCTCCTGTGGAACTTGCCATAGGCCATGGCTGCTGTCCCTGCTGCCAGCCTGACCCCTTTCCTAGTGCTGGGACTTGGGTTTTCTGTGGGCACAGTGCAAGGAACAGGGATCACATAAAAGCTGAAACCATGTTTGGGATCCAACTAACTTCGTGTCATTCAGTCCAAGTTGTTGAAATGGATTTAGTCTTTTTACTTTTGAGGCTGGTTGTGTTTGGTTCCTAGTGAGCTTTATATTACTGGTACTTTTTTTCTGTTAGAAAATGCAAAGGTTTTCTTTAAAATAAATGAATAATTAGAAAAAGCAGTGGAAGATAGAATTATCTTTATATGCATATTTTTAGATATAAACACCTCTGAAGTTCAGCTTGGAGAAGACAGAAATGTAGTAGGGTTTATTTTTCACATAAGCTTTTTTTGAGTCCATTTGTTCTGACAGTATTTTTTTATAATGCGCTAAGAAAAAAACTGTGTGGCAGTGACTGAGTTACAGGAGGATCTGTTCAGTGACAGACCCCATTCTCTGCCTCTGCTGATTTTAACGTTCCAGATTGCAAGTACCAAGAGGCAAAGGCTGTTGTGAAAAGGTGGCAACTCTGCCCTGTAGCAACAGCCCAGAAAGAGCTGGGAAGGACTATGGGAGCAGGGGAATCCCCATGTATAAAACACAGAATGGAGCCTGTGTCCTTGCACCCACTGCTTTTAATGATCTTGGTACTTTAATTAACCCTTTTAGCTTCCATATGAAGGAAGTTTTAGTCTATTTTGTGAACTGGTCAACTGTATTGCATAAACCCTCAGTGGATGTGCCAGAGGCTGGAGAGGGAGCCAGCAGCTCCGAGATGGGGGTGGCTGCCAAGCACTGGCCTGTGCAAGCACTGCCACCGAGCCTGCAAGCTTGGAACAACTCTCCTGTTCCCATGTGGTGTCCCCTCCAAGCTCTTTCAAAGTCTTTGTCACCAGATAGAAAGATGAAGACTCTTGGTCCAAAACAAATTGGGGATCCAAGTGCTCATTAACCTTGGAAATTCTGCTCAAAGTGAGAATCATATAGCAACTGGCTTAAGGGATGAGATCCCAAATCCAAGGGGCCTAAAAAACACCTCAATTTGAGTTCAGAGCCACTTCTGTGATAACATCCTACGAGACAGAGTATGGCCCAGGAACTGGTTACAGATTACCTGGGAAGAAAGAGACTTCTTGTAGCTTTCACTGACACGTTTCAATACAGTACTGAAGGATAATTTAATGAAATAAGCTCACTATATTAGGTACTGCTGGGGGAGGAACTCCATATATATGACACATCTCCTCCTCTTTCCTTGGTGTGCATTACCCCAGTGGAAGCTGCAATTTTGCTTTCCAACCTCTGCTCTCCAACACATCATTCACAACCCCCTAGGATGAGCTGACAAGCCAGGTTGTCACTGAGCACTGGGTGAGGCACAGAACCAGATGTGTTACATGCTGACTCCTGCCTTGCATTTCCAGAATTGCTCAAACTTCCTAAGTTCCTGGAATCCTGTGTGCTCTGCTCACCAATGGGGTTTCATGGCAAGAGGAGAGCTCACAGTGCTAGACTTCTGCCCAAAGAGACCAGGAGCAGGGGGTCACATGGGGTCTGGGGGGAGAAGAAAATCAACAGTGGATGTTGAAAATATAAGAAATACCAAAGGCATAATGAGGAAACATGAGAGAGTAACAAAGACAAGGAATTCCCACTCTGAATCATGAGACTTGACAGGATTCAGATCCTCCAAAGTGGTATTTCTAGGGACTCATTATAATGGTAAAATTTAAAAAAACCCTCCAATGAATGCAGCGATATCAAACTCAACTCCACTTGTACATTTTTTAGGATTTTGAAATCTTCCAAATCTGAAAATAGCAATTTCCTACTGCAAGTTTAGAAAGCCCACCCTGCCAGGGCCCATGCCTGCAAGGAATCCCTGTACAGAAGCCCCAACACATCCTGTCTCCCTACTCTTCAGTCAGGATTCTGTAAATGATGCTGGCTCACAGGGCTCCCCCCTATTCTGTGGAGCTAGGAGCCATGCCCTGGTCCTTGGAGAATCCAGGCTCCTTGCCAAAAACCAGGGGTTTGAAAACCTGGGGCTGCTCAGGGCTGCTAGGCTCTCTGCCACGAAGCCAAGATCAGAGCAGAGCACTGAAAGGTGTGGCACAGATTCTGGCAGAGTTGGGAACTCTCAAACCCTCACTTGCTCCAGGGCTAATGGAGAGCTGGTAGCCAAAAAGCCCTGGAGTCCTGGCTCGCCCATGAGCTGCACACTTGGAATCACAACTACAGCTTGGTTTCTACATTTTCAAAACAAAACTATTTTAATTATTTGAAACTTATACTGCTACTTTTTTTCTTTCTCTTCTGCTTTCACAGGAAATTCAGAAAATCAATTTCCATTCTATGTTCAAGTTCACTCCCGTTTCTGGGAACTGGTATTTTGTGAATACAGAAAACTCCATTTCCAATCAGCTCCACTCATGATGTCTAACCAGAATACAGGAAAAACCATTACAATTAACATGTAGAAGTAATAAGGACATAATGGAATACATTCAGCAGGGAATTGCCTCCATGACCCTGCAGCCCAACATCCCAGCAGGCTTCTTGAACAGATTGTTCACCCCTGAGGAACAAAACAACAGGAGGCCTTTCTCAATGGAAGTGCCAGACAGATTGCAGCAACAGGAGCAACGTTTTTAATGTCTTAGCACACTGGACCTTTATAAATTTTTGAACTCCCTCAGAAGCAGCAATCATGGGAAAGTAACAGAAGTTAAGTGGTTTACCCTCTTCCACAAACAAGGCAGTGGTAGACCTGGGGTTAGATAGCACCAGTAATTCTTAGTCTTACTAAACAATAAAGCAAACTGTTTCTAGGCAGCCATTAATGTCTGCTTATTAGGCTGAAGAGTAGCAAGTTTTGATTTTCCAGCATGAAAATTCCCCTGGAATTCCTCCAGAGTCCTCTAATGAACAGATGATCTCAACTTTAATCTTACTTCGTAATTATCCAAGGGTAACATTTCAACGTGGACTCCTTAAACACATGTAATTTCTAGAGCAAGTAGTATTCAAACTAATTCATTTCTCCTTTGATCCACAAAATGAGAGCGTTGAGAAGCAACCAGCAACAAGGGGATGTTGAGGGTACACTGAGGAGACAGAAACTACAAAGGTCAGAGTAATGTGATGGTTTGGTCCCACACTGTCAAGATCAAAGATCTTCAGTCTCTGTGCATTTTTTTTAAGAATCTGGCATGTCTTTACGCTGACCTTTAAATTGCTCATGGAGGAGTTCTATCTGACATATATCTGCATTCTTGAGATGAACTGGCACCAAAAATTTATAGCTTTTTTCCTAGCACCCTGAATGTGACAACCTTTTCCAGACTAACTCAAACACACTTTCACTTTCATCAATGGTAGTCTGCAAGCAAAAAAAACCAACAGAACACCAAACCGAAATTTCAGGCTAAATAGATTCTTTTCTAATCACTTGGAGTTACCCTATAGCCTAATAATTCCAGAGTTTTGTCTTAACACTTCTCTTTTAACTTTGTGATGTATGGGGAGGGAAACCCTGAGGGATTCTTACTTCTGGTAACAAGTACTCAGAACACAGCACAAGTCTCACTCTGAGGACAAGGGAGGGAGTCTGCCTTGGGCAGTATGCTCCAAACCAAGACTAAGGTGTTCCAAGGGCAAACAAAAAGATATTTCAGATCAAAAGGCAGAGAGCTTGATCACTGTGGATCTTTGGCATGAATACAGACCATGAAAGTGAACCTAATACTTCTGAACTGACTTTTAAGGAGATACCTGAACTGTTGAAAGGTAAGAGTTCTTCCATGTTCTTTCTAATGCTGACAGCAAAAGGTGGTTGTGAGGGAAGAGAAACCACCTCCTCTCTCCAACAAACTTGTGCTCTAAATGCAGCCAAAGGCAGCAGAGAGGGATAGGGCCAGGCCAGAGAGGGAGGAGAATCTGCAAGAAACACAGAAGGAAGAGCCAGGGAACCACCAAAACATTCCACTGCAGGATAAAAAGGAAAAGAGGGTTGGCTGGGGAAACAGGTCCAACATATCTCATCTAGTAGAGGCATCAGAGGCTTAAATGCTTGGGGTTGAAGATTCCAGACCAGATTGCAAAGGGAAGGAAAATGTTTATGATAAGAACAGGGAGAGGCAAGTTCCCACTTCCCTTGATAACCCATTGTTCCCCTCTCTGATAGCTCTTGCCTCGGTTTCCAGAAGATACATTGGTTTTTAAGCTACTTTGTCCATTGTTCTGACAGCAGCAAGTTTTGCTTGTGCTACTAAAGCCTCCCAATGGCCAGAGCATCCCATGCTCAGAGACAAGGTTTGAAACAATTTGTACAACTGGGATTATAATACAATTTAGGAAGTTAGATGGGAAACACTCTGTGCATTCTGAACACCTGCTCCTCTTCCTTCCCTCACTGATAGTTCAGCTGCCTCTTTGTTGTTCAAATGCAGTGAGCTGGATTGGTAAGGCTTTGAAAGTCACAAGCCTTCCAAACTACATTCCCAAGTTTCCCATAAGCTATGACCAAAGTCTGCATTTCAAATGCAAATCACCGTTTACAAGCTTCTATCTTTTCCTGTCCCTTCAGACCTCCCTCACTCAAAATCCCTGTTTGGAGCTTCCCAATTTCAGTGTATTCACATGAAAAGAGCGTTACTCTGAATGAAGTTCAGTGTGCTTGTAAAGCAATGAGATTGATACGTATCTCAATACATCATTTACAATTATAGTCTCTACTTAATTAATTATGAACAGAATAGTTATGGCTAGCATTAAAAATCATTCCAAACCAGAGCAAATTCAATGTAAGATTGTTACTACACTATTTGTGCTGCTATTTAACTTCCTTAAAAAACCAGACCAGGGGGAAAAGCCCACAGCTTCCCTCCATTTCAAGGGGGTTAAAGTAAATAATAGGGCATTATCTGCTCAGAATGTAACACACTCATCATGAGAAGCAGCAGCTTTAAAGCACCATCTTAGCTAACTGATTAATTGCCATTGTAGCCATTACAAACTGTAACAACAAAACAGGCAAAATTAGTGACTTGCAAGCAACATTTAGGTACTTACTCATGTATTGATTGCTCTGGCAGTTCAGAATTAATTAACGAATTCTAACTGTAGTACTAAATCACAAGAATTAGCATTATTCATAAGCATAAACATCCAGAATTTCATTCAAAGACTATCTGACATAACTTCACAATATTATTATTGTAAGTTACCTCTTTGTAAAACCCTAGGTTTTTATTATTTACAGTATATCCTCTCAATCACAGCCTCAAAAATAGTCCTGTAATGAAATAACCACAGAATTATGTGTTAGACAGATAAGGCTACACATGGAAAAAAAGAAATCACAAGACTATTATTATACAGGCAATACAGTTTTATTCTGTTCTTTCACCAATTGTAGCAAAAACATTTAACAACTGAATGAATAATCAAGGGAACTTAATTGTCAACAGGAATTTCAGAATTATGTTCTAAATTTTAGACCAGGAAGGCTTGACAGGGAGAAAACAAACCATATACACACTTGTAATAATAGTCTCTATTATGAAGATTTAATGCCTTCTTTAAAAGCACTGAGATTATTGAGGCACCTTACTGCAGGTTATGGATCATCTCTTCTTTGGCAATGAGATGTGTGGTTTTGTTAACTAGGGCCATGAGGGAGTTGAGCTTGTGAGACCAGTCATTGAGTATATTGTTTGGGTCCTTAGGCCTCTGGAAATTGATAATTCCTGCCAGCCTGTCTACTTTAGCAAAGATGGTCTTATTAACTACTAGGTTAGACAAGAACTCCTCCGATTCCTGTAAAGACAAACAGCACTAAATCAAGAAAACAGCATTTGTACCTACAAAACATCAGAATTCCTCCCAAACAGCATGAAAGCACCAGGAACAAGATTTTCTTTATACACAAGTACACCTGTGACAATACTGTACTTGAAAAAATGCACGGTACTTTAATATTACACATGCTGGCAATGCAAGGTACTAGCACAAACTATTAAAAAGAAAACAACCCTTTTTGTTTTCAATCGACCTATATCTGATTATCTTTCATGAAATTAAAAGTTTAATATACTACCCCAATAGACTTTTACACTTTGGAGTACTGGGCTACACAGATACCAGAGCAAGTCGTGTGGCAAGCAAGGCTTAGGAAAAATCCCAGTGACTTAAGTACTGGCCGCTGTCAAAAAAAGGTTATTTCTGAGTTTGTGGGAAAAGCAGATTTCATGAAAAGGCACAAGGGTAAAGCTCTTCATTTGCACTCAAAACACCAGGATGTGTCATTCTACTTGGAAAGTTCTTGAAAACACAAAGGAGGGTGGCAGGAAGACCCCCTCCACCCCATGTTCCCACAGTGCCACCACCTATGAACAGGGACATTTACAGGTGAAGGACCCTCGCTTCAGCTGGTTTCCATCCCTCATTGACAAGAATTTTTTAACACTGAAACACCAGACAAGAAGCTCCAGCATTTACACAAGGCCTTGAACATAAATGAACTTCTAAGAGCAGCTTTTGACTTATGGGTATGTGCATCATGAAACTGAGTTTAAAGAATGGTTTTGTAACTCCCATAAAGGCAGAAAATGAAAACCAGAACGTTACTCTGCTGAATACTCATATCTCTGCCACACACACTCCCCCTTATAAAAGAAGGATAAGCAAAGCAAAACTTACATCAACAGACAGATCCAGGAGCTGTGCCATTCTCTTCATTGTAATTCTGGTATAATATTTAGCCATTATTCTAATATTCTGGAATAAAAGCGTTCAGAGTAGAGGGTTATGTGCAAAAAATAATTGAAGCAGGCTGCAAAAATATAAAAGTCCATGTTAAAAGCAGATTAGGAACTGTAGTGCTCTAATGGCAGTCCGGCATGGGGGATGTGAGAAGGTGTGAACAAACAGCTCTTTTGCTGGTGGAAGGTAAAAAAGTATCTATGTGACGAATTTTAAAAAAAAGAACTCAACCAATTATGAATTTCATACAAAGCAAGACTTTCTGATTTATGCTTCATTGAAACGTGAATGGTCAATCTCATTTGAGTGCAATATTGGTGCAATATTGGCTCTTTTTAGTGGCAACTGTGCCAAATACATATAAAGATATATATAAAATAAAGATATACAAGCAAGTAAAATCTTGAAATACAACACAACAGAAAAGACACCTTATCTGCTGCTTTCTTAGCTACTTTTTGTCGTCTTTGTGATTAAAATACAGCAAGCAAAAAGCATTTTTAGTTGAGGCACTGAGTACACAGTTACTGCCTACAGACACTGATACTTACATGTTCCACAACTCTGTTCTTTAAATCTTTCCATCTCTTTTCACCTTCCTCTGTACAGCCAAAAACATCTGTTGCAGGACTGTCAAGGGATCCTTCTCTCAACTCCTTCCCATATTCTTCAACTAGGGCACTCCACCTCATCAGCTCCATGGTGGTAAATAGTTTTAGGAGGTCTCTAAATGGTTTAGTACAGTTGAATTACAATCCTGTATTAATAAGGCCTACTTCATACTTCAAATAGCTCTAAGGCATAATTTTAAATGTTTTACTCTTATTACCACAAATAATGGGGGCACAAGGCTTAGGACTGTTTTTCTAACCAAGATCTTTCTCTTACAAGAGACATTTATTCTCACACAGAACAATCATGACATTTTTGCAGTATTCTTAATGAAGCATTAAATTCAGAGTTGCTTACAGCAGACTCAGCATAAAGAGATTTCACTTGCACTGTTAGAGACACTTCTTAATCTACAAATTGGTTATTAGAAAGGATACTTACTTATACTTGGGGATTTCTTCTAGCTTTTTGTCACTACTAATTCTGTGCACCAAATCAGACTGTTCATTGTCATAAGGTGAAAGAATAACATAAAGAACAACGCTCTTCAGTGCCTGTTTGAGAGGAAAGAGTGTGGGTTTTTTCCATAATTAAACAGAGGAATTGCCAACACTGATTACAGAGTTTAATATGTAAAAGATTTAAGCTCAGTGTATTAAGAAATTAAGGTGAAATTGATGTCATCTTGCAGAAATTAACTGTGGTACATTTAAATTGACACAGGTTAACCAAAATTCTAGTACTTCAAATAAATACATGAAGAAAAAAATCTTTTCAAACGTGAAAGACATCTGTAGTGCACACAGAACAGCACCACTGAGACCACACTCACACAGCTGTTTGTAATCTCTACACTTGTATGAAACAGTTGAGACATTCTCAATTTCAAAGATAATACAAAGAAGATGTTGGTTATAAACATTCTTTTGAAATCAACTTTATCATATCTGTTTTCAACTAACCAATTTGTTAATATAGCCATTTAAATAAAACCAGACTGATGAGCTGTTTCATCCACTGTGCACTGATGTGGTAAGAAATGGGGATTTGTCACATGGAAATGCAGACATTTTGTTTGTACAGTTTTTTTACCTGTTGCCACTTTTCACTTTCAGCCTGGATACAGGGAGTGTCATAAATGGCTCTGTAGTGCTTACAGATGGAGAGGTAGGAGCCTTCATGTTGATCCAGCTGGATCATTAAGTTGTAGTATTTCAACTTTAGTTTCTGAAACAGTATCAAAAAGTCAAATTAACACAGCTCCATGACAGGTAAATGAAATTCAAATGAACCTCAGAAAACAGAGAGATTTAAATAAATACACTTGGACCTGAAGAGAAGCAAATCAGATTAAAATTTGGGTGGGGGGAGGGAGAAAGAGTGAGAAATACTCCAAGGACTTACTTCTGTGTTTTCTTCTTGAAAAAATTTTGTATTAATTTTTTTGCTGATAATTTGAGTCCGAATATAGTCTTTTACAGCTAGACAGAGTCTCATCTGCTCCAAGATAAATTCTACACGTTCTTTCTTTTCCATTGAACCGTAGGTTTCCACCTGAAATGAAAATATAACTACTTAATGTTGTCAAAGTCAAATCAAGTGAAGGCTTAACTGTGCCAGAAGAGTGGGAAGTTGTCTGGAGGCGGAACAGACCAAAACAAAACAACAGAAAAAAGCTATTACAGAGCAAGTGAAAATGGAGTAAAGGTTATTCTATTTTAATTATCGCCCCCACCTACACCAAAGAATCCACCAACACCAAACTCAATGCACTGGGTAGAGAAATGAATTCTGCCTTCCAAGTGGAAAATATTCTATGTAACTCAACCATGAGATTAACAAAAGCAGTTAAAGCTGAACTGCACTTTCACTAATAACAGTTCATCTCATTCCAGGCATTTCTGCAAACACATCTGATTCAGTTTGTGAACAATCTCAGAACAGTCCAATTAATTGCTATTGCTGATGCACTCCTGAGTTCCAAGGCGTTACCTGCAACTCTTGCAGAATCGAGGCAGCCTCTTTCACCTCCCCGTTCTGTTCCTTTATTGTTGCAAGTGTCTTTGTCAGGCGAGCGCGTTCGATTTCCACGTATATCTGAGGGCACAAGGAAGAGTTTAAACACTGGAATTTTCTAAAGAGGAGTGCAAACTCTGAGACTGCAACCCCCCTGGGAAATACACTTGATGCTGTCATCATACAACTACTTCATTTGTTGTGTATCCATCCACTACCCTGGCACTATCCACAATATACACTGAAATACAATGGATACTTGCCATGAAATGTCAATGATGGAATACAATGGATAATTGACATGCCAAACTCTTTTGGAGCAAATTCATCTAAAAAAATAATGTCTACACTGACCTATGATTCTTTAAGCAAACACAAAAGGATAGGCATTGTGAATAAAGTATTACATATTTTGTCTGCTAGAATATATCAAAACAGATAGGAAGTTACACTTTATGGTTAATGTGTACTAAGTACGACCCTTAAAATTATTTCACTTACTCCTAACCAGCCATTAATCAACAAGACTTGATTACTAACAATTTAGACTACCAGACATAAGTCACAACATTGGCACAAATTTGTCTTAATTCAGAATTCTTTGTTTTCTTAAAGCAAAAGGAACACAATATAAGTAACTCACTTAGTATAATTCTTTGGTATCACCTTCTGGTTACCATAACTATATATAACACCTCGCTAAGTGCAGGAGAAATTAAACTAAACCTGCCCATTTCTCTACCAAATTCAAATACATAACATTTTAAAAAGTGAAAAGTAAATGGCATTTTAGAATTTTGAAATGTATTATTAACTATATTAATAATACATCCAGATACCTACACCATAGAAACATGACCAGTGTTTCAGCATATGACTTAAATATGGAAAATATTTGTAGTCTTTTGGAAGGAAATAAACTACTTGGCTTCTCAGGTTAATTTAAAAATTACTTTTGCTCTTACTTGCACAAGATTAAAAAAATAACACTAAGAAACTACGCTTTTAAAGAAGGTGAACATTTTTTTTCTACCTTTTAGACACTAAGTCTTAAAACAAGATCTTACTTTTCCTTCTGTGACCATACGCAATGTGTCGATTAAGCGCAGTTTGACCGGCAAGTCTGTGATTTCTTCAACGTAAGTGCAGCACTGCTGGACCATTTTAGCAACTGCCTAGTATGAAAACAGAGGGGAAAAACTTACTGTTGTTTTAGATTTCCCTAATGAATTCAAGCTATAACACTCAGAGGTAAGTAATAAATAGTTTCACATCACACTAAAGAGACTCATTTCAGCAAAAAGCACACAAGATGCATCTCCTCACTTTGATTCATTAAGATGTGTACAATGATGCCATTGACTGATGCTACAAGGCAAATGTGATGCTGTTCTGTCATGTTTTTCATCTCAGTTTTTCCAATATTGACAATAATCCATGCCATGCAGTTCTATCCTGAAAAGCAATTCCTCTTCTGCCAAATCCACAAGACTCACACGGACTGGCAGAAGTTCTCTGCTTGCCCTAAGACCCACATGGCTGATGAGACGTGTATCTTCCCTTAACTGTGTACACCACCCCCTCTCCTTAGAACACCTGTAGATTCCTCAGGAAGGGAAGGAAGAGGGATGATTTTCTCCTTCAGTGGCAAGCATAGGTATTGGAATGTGCACGTCTGGTAACAACGCTGACAAAGCTGGTAAAATTATTATTAAAATACCTACTTCTAAAAAAAACCCCAGAATCAAACTTCTAGAAATATCTTCCTCAAGAAGTTCCTCAAAATTCAGCTGGAATGATCCAAGCCTTCAGCTACAGCCTGTGCAAGTCAGAGAACTAAACTGTACTCTTACTTTTACACACACTTGTGATGATTCCCCACACTAAACAATAGGTAACCCTTTCCTTCCTAAAGCAATGATGCCATTAAAATTACCTGTTGCTGACTTCTATTTAAATCAAACTGAACACACAGAGTGCAATAAACTTCACACTTTCTTAAATGCAAGAGCTTTATACCAAAGTATGCCAGTTTCAAAAGCAAGCATGCAAAGCACACATTTCATATGAGCACAATAAATTGCAGTAACTCTGTTTAATGTACATCTGAACATGAAGAATATGTCTACAGTACACACTGCAGAAAAGTGTAAAGACAAACCACCATCTTTACACACAAAGTCCCTACACATATGGGGGAACCAGATTTGTAATGCAGCTCCAAAACACAGTTTTATTTTTTGTTTCAAAGGATTAAATTCACCTGTTTTAACTGACTTCTCCTCTTTGATAGAAGAATAATATTTTCATTAAGAGCATCCCAGTCTTTAGCTTCATAACACATTTTCACTATGGCAACTAAGATTCGGGACGTGGAGACCATGTCAGAAGCCTGTAACAAACCAAGAGCGTGTTAGAGACGGGATAAACAACCTGAGCCCTCCAGAACTTGCACTTGTTTTACACAAAAGGGAAAAAATCATTTTATCTGCTCTCACTGATTTGCTGTTTAAAGAAAAGAAAGACTGATGCTCCAAGGAGACTCCAAGTCCATTCATGACTTTAACACAGTGGAACATGAGGGGTGTAGCACATCCCAGCACCACCACGCACTACTCACCGTCCGTGTTTGTTTTTCCAGGGAGAGAAGGTTTTCAATGACTTCTTGCAATCTTCCTTCCTAATAAGACAGGCAAACAATTATCTCCATGAGTTAAGAACACAATTCAGTTTAAACTGAGAGAACCTCAAATTCTCACATAAATAAAAACACACACCAGCCTGTACACTCATTTTAATTTTTTTTTCCTTTAAAAAATGTATGCCTAGCACTACCTTTAAATACATGGTTATACACAGAGATAAAACTGGAGAGGTACCAGTTTCATTTTTGCACAACACACGCTGCAAGGTGTCTGCCTTGGGAGAGAAACCTGGCAAGTTTCAGACAGGTTTGGTGAGCTCACGTTCACTGAGCTGCGTGGAAGACTCATTTCTTCTCTGGCCAAAACAGAGCTTTCAGTGAGATCAGATATGCAATTAAATACCTTGGCCAAAAAAATTGTTCACCTATTACTTTCACCCATATTCATATCTTAATTACAGTGTATTATGCTAAGTATAAACTACAAGCTTTACAGGCTAAGCATGCAATTATAATAGTCCTGTTTTTGGAGGGGTTTTGAGAACTGTATTTGCCTTTCTTTAGAGCAGTGCAAGATACCACAATGTACTTTTAGTCCTAAGTTGCAATTCCTAGCAAATATCTTGTAAAAAAAAAAGTTAATATGGGTGAATTTGTAACAGCCCATGGCAGTGGTGGGGCTGCAATAAACGGTTAAAAACTAGACACAAAAAACAGGTAGAGAATGAGTAACAAACCACAGAAAATGAAATTTGTTTCTAAAACATCCCAGCTGAAATATTTTAGACTACATACAATGGTTTATCAAGGATGTGCTCTTACTGGCACAGAATTTATGTTTTGCAGAATGAAACATGGCCATGGTGTCCATTCCTATGCAGAGCTGTGCCTGTAGGATAAAATCCCTGTGCCTGCTCTCCATACAATAGTCTTAAGATAATCTAAGATGCAATTTATTTATCTTAAGGCTACTGCCTTCAGAACTGTACAACATGTGTGTCTTTCACAATGAGACACGTGGATCAAGCAGTGGATTTGCAGCATGTAAAGAGTCAGATTCCATCCTACTGGGACAACAAATGACAGCAACAACAGGGAAGCTGTGGCTGCCCCATCCCTGGAAGTGTTCAAGGTCAATTTGTACGGTTTTGGAGCAACCTGGTCTAGTGGAAAGTGTCCCTGCCCATGGCAGGGGGTGGAATGAGATGAGCTTAAGGCTTCTTCCAACCCAAACCATTCTGTGATTCTATGGTTGTGTCTTTCCTGAGATCGGAGCGGCACAAGAATCTCCAGACCACAGAAGAACTTTTTGATGAAACACCCTGTGCTCGATCACTATGACCCCATGTGCAACACATCCTGCGGTCACGCAGGGTGTGGGCACAGACGTTGTTTACTGAGCCGAAGGAGGCAGAGACAGCCCCAGCGCCTGTCCTGGCTCTGTCCCTCCATTCCGGCTCCCTGGGGCTCGCATGTAACCGAGTTAAAGGATGCCAAATGCTGCCTGTCCAGCGTGACCCGGGACCTGTTACAGAAAGGCAGCCCCAGCGCACAGAACCCCGAGATGAACGAACAACTCCGCGTGCGCCCGCGGGCACGGGCAGCAGGGAAGAGCCACGGCCCTTGGGGTGGACTGGGGCCCTCTGGTTCCCTCACCCGCGAGGCTGCGCCCCAAAACCTCGTCCCGTCTCAAAATCACAGAATAGGCTGAGTTGGAAGCAACCCACAAAGACCATCGAGGCCATCTCTCGGCCTTGGTTCTGCACAGGACATCCCTAAGAATCCATGTGCCTGAGAGCGTTGTCCAAACATCCCTTGAGCTCTGGCAGGGTTGGGGCCGTGACCACTGCCCTGGAGAGCAGTTTCAGTGCTCGGCCACCCTCTACTTGGGCACCGACCTCCCTCCTGCCCGCCGTCCCACACAGCCCTGAAACGGCGGAGCCGTCCCACTCCTTCCCTTCCCCAGCACGGCACGGAGAACCCGCAACCAGAGCCCTCCACACCGCGTCGCGGGGCAGGATGCGGCCGCGGGTCGCTCCGCGCCGCCTCCACGCGCGGCCTAGCGCGCCATGACTCAGCCCCTCCGGCCCGCCAGGGTTCTCTCCCGCCTCACCTGCCCCAGCCGCTCGCACTCGGGCAGCCGCTGGTCCACGGTCGCGCTGTAATCCACCTCCATTTTGACGATGCGGCCATCGGCCCGCTCCGCGCCGCCCTCCGCCATGTCCGCCCGCTCCGCCGCCTCAGCGCTCACCGGAACCGGCCGGGCCCGCGCGCAGGCGCGCCGGGGGCAGCC
>VZTH01003797.1:8976-82999 GCA_013397815.1 Aleadryas rufinucha | reverse complement strand
AGCCCCAGGAAGCACAAACCCTCCCGCGCCTGGGATGCTGCCTGACTCTGCTGCCAGGGCACTGGCATCCCCTGCTCAAACCACTTGGGCAGAGCCTGCTGCTGCGATGCTGGAAGTGCGGGGAGGTTTGGAAGCCCTGGGGCAGCAGGATGGAGCTGACGCCTCTCGCTGTGCGCTACAGCGTCTGCCCTGTCCCTCGCCCTCCCACCCGCCGGCGATTACTCGGCAGGCTCCACACGTCGGTGGAAACGAGCCTGTTTTTTCCTGTTCCCGAGGAAGCAGCTATGACTGTGATGCTCAAGGACAAGCCTGGGCCTCCCACTCCCCCCTCCCTTACCAGCACACACAAACTTACCTAAGCTCTTACTTCACGGGCGCTGCCTGAGCAGCTTTTGGTTGGCTGGAGGCTGGAGCGATGCTGGGCTCCCCTCCCCGCTCTCCCGCCTCCCACCCGATATAAAGCTCGGCTCCACACCGCTGCTCCAGCCGCCAGCACACGGCCGCGGGGCAGGTGGTGCCGCAGCCGCCTGTCGCACCCTCCTACCACCCCCGTAAGGACCCGATGAGTTGCTGGATGCCTGGACACCCAGCTCTCAGCATGTGCCGGGGCTTAGCCGCGCTCCCCATCACTTGCCTGGAAAGGTAAGGCTCTTCTGGGATGCAGAGGGCTCGCTGGAAAAGATGCACCTGAACCAACCTCTGCTGCTGCGGATGTGATGTCAGGGTAGAAACTGGGGTGCAGACCTCAAGGAAACACTCGGTGAAGTGATTCGTTGTGGCTGCATCCTTTCTGCTCCCCAGGAGGGGAACGCGGAGGTAAAACATGCGGAGGGACAGGAGGCTGGACAGGGCTGCCCGGGCGTGTCGGGCTGTACAAACACACCAGGGTTTCTCTGCCTTTGTCTCTGCACAACTTGCTCCGAGTTGACAGCAGCAGGAGTATTTTTGGCAGCACGGTTGAACTGTTAAGTGACATGTTGCTCCTTCTGCCAACCACGGCTGCAAAGCCCCACGCTGCCGGCTTGACATTTAAACCTTTATTTTCGTACGGGCGCCTTGGGACTCCCGAACGAGCAGCGGCACACAAATAGCAGCGGGGCCACATGCCTCGGGGGCACCACGGGGACAGGAGCCTCTTCTCCTGCCCTGCTGCCGCAGAGACTTCCCGGTAGGGAGGTGCCTCCTCCGTGCCCGAGCCGCGGAGCCGCGGGGACAGGCAGGAGCATCCCAGCCTCTGGCACAGGAGCATCGTGCTGCCGCTGAGCTCCTAAAGGCATGGGGTAGGTGGATGGCGCTGCTGCGGAGCGCAACCCTTTCCACGGCCTGGTGACAGGCTCCTGGGGACCCAGGGGCACCCCAAAAACAGAGCAGGGGAGCAGCAGCCTGGCAGCAGGGAGGTGCTCCCGCTCTGCCGAGCGGAAAGAAATCACTGTGTTTTTCCAGTGGTTCGGGAGCAGCGGAGCACTGCCGGGAGAGTGGGATGGGACAAGGAACCAGGTTAGCTCCGGGGAGCTGGGGGCACTCAGCAGCTGCTCTGTTACCTGCCCCAGAGGAAAGAGCTCGCCGTGCTTTATATTCCCTGTGTCTCTAGCTGGGAAGCGAGCAGGAGAAAACAGTCCCCCCGGTTTAATGCGCTGCCGAGCGTGGTTGCCAAGGAGCAGGAAAAGCAAGTGGGGAGCATTTATTTCATACACCAGACAGCAAAGAAGTGGCTGAAGCTGGGGAGCGAGGGCTGTCCCCCCGAGCCCGTGGGGTGCAGCCCCTGCCAGGGGAGAGGCTGGTGGCAGCAGTCTGATGGTCCAGCGATCCCACCTCTCCCCTTCCTCCTTCCCTTCCAGAGCCAAGGATCTGAAGACCCGCTTCGGGATCCTGCTTCATAAACCCGAGCTGGGACACAAGGCTGGGAGCTCCAGCAAGCTGCAGCTGGGCTCCAGGCGGAGGTAAGCCAAGCACTGCTCTGTCCCAGGTTCAGGCCAGGCCACATCCCCACAGACCAGGCTTTCCCGAGGGATGCTCCAGCCCATCTGCGCGGCAGAGAGCACAGAGCACAGCTCCCCCTCCCCATAGTCCCACCCAGGCAGGCCGGGAAGGCGGATCACTTCCCAGCTCCAGCGGTTATAAAACCCGACCGGAGAACAGATGCTCTGGCATTAGGCACAGAGAGCAGGGCCTTGGCAAGAGGCAAGAAACCCGCAGGGCTCCTGCACTTCCTGGTGTCTCACACCAGTGGCTGGGATCCCTGGGGAACGCAGGCAGCATTAAACACTAAATATTGCTGCTGAGGGCAGGGGGTCTTCTTGCAGAGGAGGCTCTGCTGGACTGGCACCAGCAGAAAAGGGCTCTTCTGAGCATTCCCTAGAGAAACTGCTGGACTGGTATCAGCAGAAAAGGGTTTTTCTGAGCATTCCCTAGGGAACCTCCTGGCCAGCAGCATGGAGCTGAGGTCAGGTGAGCCATCAGGGAAGGTAAAAGAAAGGGAGGAGAGAGGAAAGAGAGCCCACAGGTAATGGATATTGGCCTCTCACTTTGTTTTCCTGCTGAATGCCACTGTCTCCCATTGATGGAGCTGCACAACTGAAGTGCTCCCATCCCTCGCCGCTGGACAGCAAGCCTCACGTCCTTTTGTCTTTTCCAGAGACTCCTCCCGAGAGGTGCTGGAATGGAGGGAGTCCTTTGACCAGCTCCTCAAGAGCAAAAGTGAGTAGCATCTTGTTTCCTTCTCTTGGTGAGAGCGTGTAGGACAAATGTACTCTTAGTGAGCTGTATGCCTGAAGTCAATGTATGATGAAATCTCGCCTCCTCCTCAAATGAGGTGTTTTAGGATTTAGAAAAAGGTTCCTTTCCTGCCCAGATCTGATATACAGGGCTCATTGCCTGCCTCATGAAGCTGGACCCTTTCCTCCTGGCTGGGTGTTTTTGGGGGGCAGAAGTGTTGTCTCACAACACCTCGCTGCTGCCTTGGGACAGGAGCACTGTCACGGGTATCCCATGTGGAGCAGCCCACCAGGGGGAATGTCAGGGTATTCCCAGACCACCCCTTTCGCCACACTCGGGAGAAGGCAGTGCCTGCTCTCAGTGTCTGGTGGAGACAGCGATGTAGCCACCTCCCCTCAGGCTTGCTCAGAAAACTGCACTGCTGCCCTCTGTCTGTCTGTCCCGTGCCTCTGGGGATGGCTCTTCCACAGGGAGAAGGAATTCAGCTGTTTTACTGGATAACCGTAGCCTTTTCCCCCTGTGATATCAGCTGTGTGTCTGTGATGCACAGGGTTCCTGTGAGATGCTGTCTCCCTCTCCCAATGCAGACAGTTCCTCCAGACCCAGAGATGGGACCTCTTTTTTAGTCCTCTCCTTACACTGGGGTCTGCACAATGGCAGAAATGCCAAATTTTAATCCAAAAATCTACCTTAAAAGCTCCTCCCCAGCCAAACAAAGTCCTTCCACAGCACTAGTCTGGGGCCAAGTGTATTTTTTTCCAGCCTTTCTCATGTGCTGTGATAGCTAACGAGCATCTCCAGCTTTGTAACTTAATACACCCTCCCAGCACAGCTCTGAAATCCTTGTTGCAATTACTCTCCCATTCTTAGCATCTCGTTCCCCCCAGATCTCGGCTGAGAAATCAAAATAAAGGCACTGCTGTTTGGTTCCTGCAGCGTTCCGATGCGTCAGCGTGCTTCTCGTTAGGTAGAATTAGCTCTTTTCCGAAGCTGTAAAGAAAATACTCTGAAGCCTCATTACAGAAAGGTCACATAAATAAATCCAGAGAATTACTTGTCTGTGGGAAAGGATTTTATTGGAGTCTAGAGGCCAGTTAGCAGTGTCTCAGAGGGTGGAATTTGCCCGGAGGGAAAGGAAATCTGCAGATGTCACGGTCTGAGCTCCCCGGGCGCTCACCAGGCAGTGTCTGCTGCTGGTCCTCCTCCTCCCTGCCTTCTGTCCCATTAACTGCTCTTCTCTCCCCTCCCCAGGTGGGGTAAATGCCTTCCACACCTTCCTGAAGACTGAATTCAGTGAGGAGAATCTCGACTTCTGGCTGGCATGCGAAGACTTCAAAAAGACCCGGTCGAAAACCAAGCTGGCCTCCAAAGCCAACAGGATCTTCGAGGAGTTTGTCCAAAATGAGGCGCCCAGGGAGGTGAGAGCATTTCCTGTGGCATCAAATAGGGTGGGAAAGGAATAAAATATCCCGGTGGGTTTTATTAAAGTGCTCTTGGGTCAGTGGGAAGATGTCCTCTTGTTCACGAGCGCTTTAGTTTCTAGCATCATGTGGTCCATCACCATGGACTCGCTAATGTTGGAACAGACACTGAATCCAACCATGAAGGGATAGAAAGGTCCATGAGCAGCTTCACCCTCATCTGAAGACGGATTAAAACCAGCTTTTGTCCTCGCACAGGAGGGGAGTTAATGTTTGTGGGTGCTGCTGCCTTGCAGGTGAACATCGACCACGAAACCAGGGAGATCACCCGCAAGAACCTCTCGGGGGCCACCTCCGCCTGCTTCAACGAGGCGCAGGCCAAGACCCGCACGCTGATGGAGAAGGACTCGTACCCCCGCTTCCTGAAATCCGCCTCCTACCAGGACATGAGCAAGCAGGCCGCCAGCCGCGGCGGCAGCAAGCGCTCGCACACCTGACCTGAGCCCCGCCGCGGGGCCCAGCCGGGGGGCCAGGCGCAGCTTGGGACGCGGCTCGCCAGGGCCGAGGTCCTTCTGGCGGGGTTCCGGCCGAAGTTGTAGAATTTTAGCAGGATCCCCAGGACCTCAGGTGCTTCCCGCTCCACACGGAGCCACTGGGCCCGGCATTCCTCCCTCGCCAGGGGAGCGGAGCAGGTGGGAGCCCAGAGCCTCCCCTTGCAGCTCGACCGGGGACCTGCACCGCTGCAGGGACAGAAAGAAATCGGATTTGAGCTGCAAGTCCGGGAAAAAGAGATGAGATTCCCCAGAGCGTCCACAACCGAAGAGCTCCCACCTGCTCTACGACCTGCAGCACCAGCCACCAGCTGCGGGGCCAGCACAGGAGCCTGCCATTCCCACACACAGGGAAAAAAGCCCCAAGACTACGAGGCATTTTCAGCTGGAGGGATCCAGCACCTGCCTTCTCCCGGTCCCAAGATCCTCCAGCTGTGTCCTATGCATGCTCTGCATCAAAGCTTTCCACCTCCTTCCAGTGCAGTGATGTTTTTATCCCTCACTTGTGCTCCACAACCTTCGGATTGCACCCGATCTTAGGTCACGTGTGCAACGTTTTATTCCTATTATTGTTATTTATTTTATCATTGTTATTATTATTATTGTATCTATATTTATTAGAAGAGCACTGCTGAAAGCACACACGTGCGTCCCTTGCCCTGAGGAGCTTGTAAATTAAATTATTTTAGCTATTGTAGCACTTAGCATGCCTCCCACCTTTTCTGTGTAATAGTTTGAGAGGACCAGACAGATTTGTAGCACAATTGTGGAGCAAAGTGTGCAAATATCAGCAGGGAGAGCTGCTAAAGGGTTTGGAGGACCATGGATGGCAGTACAAGGACACTTTGCAGCCCATGTAATTTCCTCTCTCCCCTTAAAGTTGTGCAAGGCATCTTGGCACACAGCTGCTTGTCCTAGGCAGAGAATAGAGAGGTCAAACAGGCACTTTGATGAGCGACCCTATGGAAAACTTGATTTTCACACATGGGAGAGAAAACCTGGGGCTTTGCCTGGGTTTATAACTGGGCTTGATGTTCCCTTGGGTGGTGAAACCAGTCTGCAGTCAGAGCATTTTACCAGAAACCTGTGGAGTGAGTGAAATCAGTGCCATGCATTCAGTGACTTGGAGGGGTGGCAGGACACACCATCAGCTCAGACCTGGGGGCAGCTCTTCAGAAAGTCCCTCTCAGCAGGTCCTGCAGAGGTGTGGATGCCACGTGGCAGCAATGGTGCCGAGCAGCTGCATGGGTGCGTGACGTGGAGCCTGTGCTGGGCCCTGGGGAACTTGCCACCAGTACTGCTCCCTGCTGAGGGCTGCTTCCCGGGGCTCTGTTTATCCCTAAAGACCAAATCTGGAAGTTCTCATCCTACTGGTACCCAGTCCTTACCAAGGGCACTCTCTTTTGCCCCCCTGTCCCAGCAAAAGCCAGAGCACAGCATCGTTTGGGCTTTTCACAGCTGCTTGAGCAGAGCAAGGGACCAAGGACCAGTTTGGGGATGTTATTCCAAGTCCTCTTCCATCATCCCCGTCCTGATTCCGTCTCTGAGCCTCTGCCAGAGGTCCTGGCTGTGTTTACAGGGAGATATCAGCTGCTTTCTTATTTATTATTTATTATAACAACTGGAACCACCTTTGCTGTGTTACTGAAGTGAGCTATGGACAATGGTCTGTTCTCATTACTGATGTAATGTTGTCATTATAAAATAAAATCTAAAGAAGAAAATATCCTGATATCATGGGCTGGGTCTTTGTTGGTTTTGATTGTGGACTTTCGATTAAATTTAATTCTGGATGCTTTGCAAAGCTGCTTGTGTTGGGTGACTCAGGGGGCATTCCCAGTCTTTGTAAAAGTGACAGTGTCAAGAGCAGAAAAGGAAGGGGAGGAGATTTTTGAAGAGTAAAGCTTTGTGGTATTTGGTTCATCGAAGAAAACCGAACAGTTCACAGAAAGAATGAAAGCAGAAGTGAAGTTTTGAATATATGAACTGCCGGGGTACTCAGTACTGCTTGTACTGCTCATTATTTCTGAGTCCTTTACAGAACTGCAGTTCCCAATATCTGCTTGGTATTAGTAAGACACCAATATCTTAAAATTGGGAGGATCCAAGTGGGGGCTGCTTTTTGCAAAAAAAAAACCCCTGCTTTTGAGTCACTCACGTAAATAATACTTGATTTTTGTCAGTAACACACCTGATTGAATTCATTTACAAGGGGGAAACTCTCTGGTGTTAGAGGGGTTATTAAAAAACATCCTATTCCTGTGCAGAGTGTGCTGAGGTCTGAGCACAGCCTGGAATGCTCTGGGAGGGAAGGGGAGGGTTGCATGGTGTGTGTCTCTCCTGGGAGAGCTCTCCATGGGAGCACCCAGGGGCTGCCTGAGGCAACACAGGGAGAGGAGCACCCTGCTGCAGCTTGCAGAAGTGCTTGGAATAAAAACCCAACCGAAACATGTTTTTTTACAGTTGCCTTCTTTCTATTTATTGCATGTTCTGGAAGCCAAAATTAACTGGCCTGAATCAGCAGAAGGGAGCGTGAGAGGACTGCAGAGGAGGAGCAAGGAATCACAGGGGAGGAACTCACAAATATGCATATTCCAAGGTGTTACTATGAGCACAAGCCACCCCCTGCCACTCAAATGCATCTTACAGGCACCTGCAGCTACAGCAGAACCTCCTGTCCCCTCTGATACAGCCATGCAGGGTGCAAGGATCACCAGTCACTGTAAAACACATCCTCTGCTCCATTCCTATTCCCCACCTATCCAGAGGAAAGCAGGTTGAGCTTCCCCTCACCTTTCATTTGCTTTTAAGTTAAGCATGGCCTTGTCTTACAAGCCAGGTGATTTGGGATCATAGCAGTTTGCATCTATACCTTATCTTTGCACATGTCAGAGAGAAGAAATGAGCTGAAAAGTATCCAGGAAATATTTAAATTACTTGCCAGGAACGAGAGCCATAAAGCAGACTAGAAGAAGCTAGAATCAAAAAGAATGATGTTGTTGTTTGGTTTTGTTTTGTTTTTTTTTAACTGCAGCTTCTGAATGAAAAATGCGAATACTTTGTCTTGCATGCCTGGAAGTTAATTTAAAACTGATTCTCCATTAAAAAAAAATTAAATAGGCCAACAACAACAATAAAATAAAGAAGTAGGAAAAACATAGAATTAAAATCGTTTTGAGCTTTATTTAGAAGGAAATTTGAGGCTGTGTCCATTCTTGCTGCATCATGCGCAGCCCAGGCTGAGTCGTAGCCTTGTTGGCAGCTCTCAGACCCCAGAGCTGATCCTGGACAATCCCAACCACAGCCCAGTTTCCTCTCTACAAGCCTGAGATGCTTCCCAAAGAGAAAATCCAGTCACTAAAAGCAAGCCTTGCATCCAGCCATGACTGCTGCCAAAACCCAGTGGTAATGCAACAAAACCTTAAAACCTCAGGGAGATAAAAAAACCTCCCAACCCACAAAACCACGTTGAGAAAGAGGAGCCAAAGCTTCCCTCGGCTGGCTGTGGTCACTCCCAGTAAACTCTGGCTGAAGTTTCCCAGGGAGGAGGCTGTGAATCTGGAAGCAGCTGAGGGGATGTGAGCTTGCAGAGCCAATGTGGGGACTGGCACTGCCCTGCCCTCCAGGCTGAGAACACATACTTGCTCCAGGGCCAGGTTTCCATGAGCCAGGATGGGGGGTGGATTTATTTGGTGGAAAAAAGCCATTTCTCCATGCCCTGGGACCCTGAGCATCCCTAGCAGCAGCTGAGGGGCTCCTGCAGCCAGAGGGTCCCTGCTCCAGTGGGACCAAGCAGCTTTGAGGTGGCCTTAGGACCTGGACATGGACGCAGGAGTGCACTAAGACAAGTATTTAGGCAGGTGGATGTGCATGTATCTAAGTGTAGGAATTCTAAGCTTTCATTTTCCATGGATACACACACGTGATAACAGGAGAATTCATGGCTGCATGTGTGTACATCCATGATTTATTTCTCTTTTTAAAGAAAGGCTGCAAAGGAATGCTGTAAGTAGTTCTTCAGATGTTTTTGGAGGAAGCTCAGCAGCAGAGAGGATGCACTGAGCCATTTCAAATACGGCAAACGCTTCACCCCCGGTTCTGCAGTGCTCTGCCAGCCCCCAGGCCAGCCAGCAGGGAGGGAGCAGCTGGATGGCATTGCTCTGCAGCTTCCACTTCAAGGCCTTTGCCTGAGTGATGTGCCAGAAGTCACAGCTGATGTGTTTCCACATGGCTCACCTTCCCCTGACACACACACAGCTGAATGCCAAGGTTGCCAATCCGCTCCAGCTGCACACAAGGATTCAAACCCCTGTCTCAGGAGCCAGGAAAGAATGAGAGATAATTCTCATGCTTTCTGCTGCTGCTGGGGCACTGAGGGCAGTGCTGGGGTCTGCAGCCCTCCTGCCTCCCCAGGGCTGGGCTGCCTGTGCTGGAGGGAAGCTCAGGCATAGTGCATCCACAGCCTGGGGACAAGGATGGGGATGAGAAACAGCTGGGAGAAATCCTGCTGGAGATCCACCTCCTCTCCTTGGGAAAGGCATCTAAGCTCAGGTGCTCAGCCTGACTCCTTGTCTGACCTGTTTTGGCTGCTCTGGACTGTTATACATGGACCTGCCCTGCTCTCCCTGCCCAGGGATTGGGATGTGCTGCCCTTCTTGGTGAGGTTCCTGCCTGCCTCACTGTTGCCTTCACCTCTCCTTCCCTGCGGGCAAAACGCTGCTCTTTTCTTTTTTGGTGGTGATGAGGATTGAGCAGCAGTCTAAAAAACTAGAAAATAAAGTTAAAAAAAATGTAAAAATACTCCAAAAAGGCACAGATATGGCACTTATGGGGATGTGGCTTAGTGGTGGACTTGGCAGTGCTGGATGATGGTTGGACTCAGTGATCTTGGAGGTCTTTTCAAACCTAAATGGTTCTGTGAGAAGTGGTTGATGCTCCATCATGGGTAGCATCACCTGCCATCCTTCTGTGGACTATTTTCCAGGGCTGTGTTCCAGCACTGAAAGTCACATCAGCATGGCCAAGCACATAAACCCTGGGGTATTCCCATTTGGAAATATAATAAGAAAGCACTTGAAGGGAACATGAAGAAAAAAACTTCATCCTACTATTCATAGCTCCTTTAAAAATGATTTTGCCCTTGGCAGGCAGTTTTTGTTGCCACATTTTGCCTCATGTTTATTTCTGGCTGCTGGGAGGACATGGATTCTCGGAGATGTCATCTCAGGGGAAGGGATGCAAAAATGGGTGTAAGTCCATCAGAATGGTGGAAAAGGGAGATTTGCTTAGCTGTGCCCTCGATTTTCCTGCTGTCTGTGTCTCAGCAGCTCATCTCCTGAGTCCCTGGGTGCACAGGGGCAAATAATGACTCTGCAGATGTGCAAATACAGCAGGAACTCCATAACCCAGAGGCTACAGAATGGTGGTGGAGAGGAGCTGTTACTCCCATGCTTTAGAAAACCTTTGAGACCCTTTCATTCCCTGGAAACTGCCTGTTGCAGGGACTCAGAGTTTAAACTTATGGCTCTGTGGAAAACAATTTGGATCAGGAAAGCACTGCCAGGAAACCCTTCTTTGCTGGGATGCAGGCATAGGACACTCCTGCCACAGCCCTGCTGGTTGCAAACACCTCGTTCCCACCATCACAGGGTTTGTGTTCTTACCATCCTAGGGATTTTCATCTTCCCACCATAAGATAATAAATGACTTTAATTAAATCAGCCAGCTGAAGAAGGCTCTTGTACTTGGGTAGGTGGGCGAAGTGATGTTGTTATGTACTGTAATAATGGCCTTTTTTGGATGTCTTTATTGGCTTCGAAGCTGAGATGGGCCCTTACTCTGGTTGCTGGTCTGTTCTGCAGCCTGCAAATGGGTACTTGAACACCAGCAGCTACAGCCACAGCCCCGGTCAAAGCGGAAGAGATTCTTCATGTGAACTAAAATGAGATCCTGACAGCCTTGAGACAGATTGGAGATTGCTCCCTGAGTTTTCACAGTCTCTGTCCCTGTGGGGCTGTGTCAAGGTCTCCTGTGGCAGCACAAACCCTGTGAAATTCCATGCAGAGACCGTGGGATGTTCCCAGACCCTGTGGATGCTGTGGGAAGCAGGATGCCCAACACCACAATGAGGCACAAAGATGAGACTCCTGCAGAGGCAGAGCTTAGTGAAAGTTGGCATGGGGATGTGAGTCAGCAGTGAGACATCTATAAGGACTGGGATATCCATGTAAAACATGAGCAAGACTGCATCCACCCGGTCCTTTAAGGACTTTTCTGTGCCCTTGTGCCTGTATCCATGTCCATAGGCAGATTCCCAGTTTGTGCATGTACCAAGACACCACGGAAAGTCAGGAATTATCTGATTGACACAACTCCAGCCCCGTTTCAGATGTGAACTGAATCCTGCCACTGGCACCGTTCAGTGGAGGAGCTCTGCTGAGCTCATCTCACGTCACAGGGTGCTGAAGGAAACTGGGTGGGTCATCACAGCCTGGGCTCCTTCGTGTGTTTCCTGCACAGGCTTTCTGGGCAGATAAGGAAGGCCTGGAGGAGCTCCCTGGGTGTTTACACAGAGCTGCCTACAAGGAGCAGGGTGTCAGGGTGGTGGGAGCTGCCTGCCCAAGCAGTGAGGAACCCACAGATCTGGAGCTCAGCGATTCCCTGGGTGTAATTTAGCAGCATTTAGTTCCCTCATGTGGATGGATCTACCAAAAGGTGAAGAAAAGCTTAAAATAAAACCCCAAACCATCCCCAATCTCCCCCGAACCACACCATTGATGTATTTAATGCCTCCACGCCTTCAGCTTGTGAAAAACGAGGTTCACTCTCCTGTTAGAATTTAAAAGTTTAATAAAGGACAAGAGGAGACAAAGACAATAAAACAAAAAAACAGTGTGCTTGGTGCTTGGCACTCGGCCAAGAGCGCACCTGCGATAGCAGAGACGTTATATACCATTCCTATTGCATCAGCTTAATGCATATTCATAATCAATTATGCATATTCCAACTTTTCCCCAAGCTAGTTTACATGTTCCAGGAACTGTTTAGCATGGCTCCTCCTTGATTCCGCCTTTTCAGAGCATGCGTGTTCGCTGGCTGTGGTTTTAGTCTTTATTTAATCACCTCCAGCTCGGGCTTCGGTCCATGGTTTCTGCAGACGGTAGTTGCTGATAGCTGGTGTGTCAGTAGCAGGGGTCTGCATCACACGCACATTGGATGTTATCCAGCCAGGCAGACAGTTCCATTACCACAAGCACAGCTATATCAGCTATTTCACTATTGTCTAAGTTTAGTTAATAACAGAAATAAGGCATTAGCTATTGCTACAAACCATATCACAAAGCTATTTTAACATTGTACGTGTAGCATCCATTTTAATATTTGCGAAAAGCCAAAATTACGAGACGTATTTATAACAAGCTCCCGAACCACTGCTGAGCAGATGTTCGTAAACAGGGTCTGTGTGCATGGGACTGCATGGAGAGAGCACTTTGCTCATGACTTCTCCGCCGTGTGCTACAAAATAAGGCTGCCACACATCCTGCGCAGAACCGCGGCATCCTCCCGCGAGTGGATAAACCCCTCCTTCCCGGGAGGGGCCAGCACAGCCCCGGGGACTTCACAGCCTAAGGCTGCCACACATCCTCCCGCGAGTGGATAAACCCCTCCTTCCCGGGAGGGGCCAGCACAGCCCCGGGGACTTCACAGCCTAAGGCTGCCACACATCCTCCCGCGAGTGGATAAACCCCTCCTTCCCGGGAGGGGCCAGCACAGCCCCGGGGAGTTCGCCCGGAAGCAAACACGAGCTGGGGATGCTGGCTGGGGAGCCGCAGCCAAGAGTCGGCGCTGGGAAAAGCCGCTCTGTGGCTTGGAAAGCATTTTCAGCAGTGGCCGGGCGCAGGGAGCCCTTGCTGGCCGTGTCCTTGCGGGTGGCAGCTGGCAGGGCTGGGGGACACATCGGGACACGCAGACGCCTCATGGTCAAAAGTCAGCGGGGCGGGGATAGAAATGTTCAAGGATTTCCTGGTGTACGGAGCTTCCGACTCTGCCGCTCGGAGGAAGAGGAGGAAAGTGCTCAGCCCCTGTCTGCCCCCTGCCCGGGCTTCTGCCGTGCCGACAGGGGCGAGGATCCTGAGCCCCACCGCGCCCAGCGGATGCTGTGCTGCTTCTCTGGCCAGGAAAGTAACTGTGGGTTTTTTTCTTCTTGTACGGCTAAAGGTGTAGAAACTAATACAGGGAAATGAAATGGATCTACATCAATGAAATACTGTGTTTATTTCCTGCTGGGCAGGGAAATAAACCATCCAGAAAACAATCTTTGGCTTTCCTGAGGGTAAATTCATGTAGATTTCTACTTTGCTTTCATACCTTAAGATTTCTCTATCCCTTTCCTGATTTGCTTGGGTAATTTATTTCCAGTTCAGCTTGTCAGGCAGTAGCTCCTGAAAGTGCTGATCACTTGAAAATGGGTATTGGAGTCCCACTTTTTCTAGATACCAGACAGATAAAGGTAAATTAAGTCCTACCTGATTAATCTCCTAATGTGGTGAAAAGCTTAGGAGATGCTTCCTGTCAGGTAGGGTCTCCTGATGGCCTATGGAAGCAGGAGGGATTAAGGTTGGCTTTCTGCCTCACTCCAGGTGTTGGATGAGGGACAGTCAGGACTGTGTGTGGTTGCCATCCAAAGCTGAAGGGGAATGCCCATCTCTGCCTGCCTGCTTCGTTCTCCACATGACACCATTGCTGGGGGATGGCTTATCAGGTAACCTGTGACAAGTCTGAGATAACATCTATAGCAAAAGCAGCAGGGACACCTCCCTGGGCTATGACAGGGGCTGGGTGATGCCATGATGCTTTTTTTGCTTTTATATATATCCCTTCTATATGCTCTTTTATATAACTTTTATGTATTCTTAAAGGCCTTTTAGCCCACACACTTCTAATTCTCCAGGTTTGATAACCAGCACAGACCCAATATTCCATTAAGCCAGGAGACCAAACATCTCAGAAGGCTCAGACACCAAGGTCTTCTCTGGAACACATTTTGTAAACTGAGATAGGCCTGGCCAGGGGGGGAAAGTTCCTCGGGGAGGGGGGTTCACTCAGCCTCTCATTGGGAAGTCTTTGATAGATATGTTAATTGGTAAAGCCTATAATTTATACCCAAACTATTGTGGGTGTGCATTTCGGGGGTGCTCACGGGGGTGCATTTCAGTGTGCATTTGGATGTGCATTCCAGCATGCTCCACCTGGACAGAGTGCACCAAGGATCCTTAAAATAAATATTGAGGTAAAATCCCTTTTTCCCCTCTAACCATGTTTGGCTCTTGATTTTAAGACCAAGAAAAGGCATCAGGGGCCAGGCAAGGAAACAATGCATCCATGAGTGCTAAAGCTGTGCTTCTCTCCAGGCCTTGGCTCTCCTGGCTGGCACTGGCATTGTTGTCCTCAGCTGCCCCTCACACAAGCCTGCAGGACACTGAGTGTAAATAGTGAGGTTTCACAGGCTAATACAGCACTATTTTCTGTTCATTCATCAGGTGAAGACCACGGAGCCCTTAAAATAGCACCCAACGTGTTTCATCGGCCATACCCAGCGCGTCCCCCACAACCAAAGCACTGAGCACTGCACCTCTCCCATTCTTCTGTGGATCCCTGAGTTCTGGTGGGGAACATCAGAGGTGCAGAGCCCTCCATCTGACCACCATGGAGCCCCCAGCTCACAACCAGAAGAAGGTCTCCAACCTTCCCAGCACGAAGACAGCAGAAGTCCTTAACTCCAAGTTAAATGCCGCTGTGAGGAACGGGGATAAAGAAGCTGTGCTAGAGCTGCTGGAGCAAGGGGCAGATGTGAACTCCAAGGTGGGCAGTGGCTGGACACCCCTGCAGACCGCAGTGCAGACTGGTGAGGAGGACCTGGTCCGGCTTCTGCTGGACAGGGGAGCTTCTGTGCATGCCAGGAAGGACAATGGTGGCACGGCATTTACTGAGGCAGGCATAGCAGGGAACGTGGATATCCTGCAGCTCCTCCTGGAGCATGGGTCAAATGTTAACGAGCAGGACATCAACGGCTTCACAGCTTTCATGGAGGCTGCGTGGTACGGGAAGGAGGAGGCCTTGAGATTCCTGTACAGCAGAGGAGCAGAGGTGAATTTGAGGAGGGAAACCAGTGAGGAGAAAGCCAGGCTGCACAAAGGAGGTGCCACGGCTCTGATGGACGCTTGCAGGGAGCGCCACTTCTCGGCTGTGAAAATCCTGGTCCAGGAGATGGGGGCTGATGTGAACATCCGTGACAACAGAGACAGGAATGCCTTGATCCACGCTCTAAAGAAGGGTTCAGACAAAAAAAGATATGAGTCAGCTGTCTCCATAGTTCATTTCCTGCTGGAGCGTGGCGTGGATGTGAAGAGCAAAGATGAATGTGGGAAAACTGCCCTCATCCTGGCTGTTGAAATGGAGAGCCTGGAGCTGGTGACAACTTTGTTGGAGAAGGATGAAATAGATATTGATGATGCGGATGAGGAGGGCAACACAGCCCTGATGGTGGCTGTGGAGAAAGGCGATTGCAGTGTAGCAAAGTTGTTGTGTGAAAAGGGAGCAAGGACTGATGATGGGAACCTCATTGCAGTTGCAAGGAGAAATCGTTCTCTCAGCATGGAAAACATTCTTCGTGAGCACAAGGCCAGGTTTGTTCCAGAAACCCCCAGAGCCTGGGAGCCAAACAGCAAACGCTGGAGGGCCCAGCTGAAAGAACTTGATCAGATGTATCGCCCCATGATTGGCAAACTGAAGATATTTCCGTACATCCAGCAGAGAATTCAGGATGGCATCTACCTCGGGCTCCACGGAGGGACAGAGGTGGCAGTGAGAATAACCCGCAGTGCAGAGGGTGACGAAGAGAAAAGGTTCTTTGAACAGTGTTCTCACTGTGAACATCTGCTGAAGCTCTTCCAGTCTGAGAAGCAAAAAGGCTGCATGTACTTGTGCTTCCCACTCTGGGAAAAAAACCTCCAGGAACACCTGCAGGACCCTGAAGGCCAAAAGGATTACAAAGCTGCTCTGAAGATGATCTTCCAGGCACTGAGAGAGCTGCATTCCCTCAGATTTGCTCACCAGGATCTACAGCCCGGGAACTTTGTAATAGGTTATGTTTTGCTTTCTTTATATTTTCATTTTGCTTTCCCTGTAGTTTAGAAAAGAAGGTGCCTCACAGCTGTCTGTAAAAATACAGATGTCTTTGTGCTGAATGGGGTGGCTTTAGATCTCCTCTTTTAATAAGTAGAGATATGTTCACAGAGAGAACAACCTTACACATCTCAGTAGCTCTGTCCTCCTCTCCAGGGATTTGCAGGCAGATCAACCCACCACAGTTGCCTTCAGAGAACACGTTTTTTAAAGAAGGGGCCATCCAGAAGTCAGTGACGGACCCTGTGAAGGTCTGCCACCTTTATTTGTTAACAATTTCTCTTGCTTCCCCAGATTTAGGTGGCAAAATGTACTTGGCGGACTTTGGTAACAAAAGAAGGTTGATTGAAGGCCAAGAAGAACTTATACACTCAGATTTAGAGGCAAGTTCTCTGCAAATCAACTTACGGTTTAAAATTTTGGGTGCTCTCTGATATTCTCCATTGCTGTGGGTCCTAGGGAAAGACTTTTTGCATTCTTAGCTAGAAAATGCCTTGATTTGTGGGCAAGCCCATGTAATGGCAGATGTTGCATAAGAGGGATAGTGATTGGGATGCCCACCTCCTCTGTCCTCGTGCACGCAGCTTCGCGGTTTGGGTGGGTGTGTATTGTAAACTTGTGGGCACCTCTAGGGTTTAGGGATACAACTCCTCTTCCATTAGGTTGGAAGCTGGGAGCATGTGGCACAGGAGCAGTGATGTCTCTTTGCAGGCCCTGGGCAGGCTTGTGCTCTACGTTTTAACAGGGGGTAGGAAACCCCTCCAGCAAGTTGGCATCAAGGATTTGGCTCCCGATTCCCCAGATTACACGGAGGCTCGGGACCTTGTACAGAGCCTGTCCTCTCGTGATGAACGAGGCTTGGAAGGGTTGAGCAAACATCCCTATTTCTGGAGTAATCAGAGGTAAGTCCTGGGAGTACAAAGGATGTGGAATTTTGGTGTGGGAATTGCCTGTAGTGCTGGGAGCAGTGATGTCCTGTTGCAGTGAATGAAGTTTCTCATCCCACAGCAGGTTCAGCTTCCTGAAGAGTATATGGAATCAAATCAAAGACATCCCAAACCGAAAAAGTATTTTTCAAGGTCCTAATGTCACTAAGACAATTTTTCCATATCCACAGTGGACCAAAAAGGTAATTCTCTTCAATCTTGATCGGTGTCAGGTTTGAGCTAGACATTCAGGCAGAAGCTTTTCCCAGATGTTTCACAGGCTCTGTTTAAAAATGGAACTGCAAAAAGCAGCCCCACACAAATACAGACAACTGGGAGAAACAATTCAGCCGAAGGCACGTAGTCAAAAGATGTTGATGCTTAAGGGAGCTGTGCTGACTGGGGTGGTAGGAGGGGTTGGTCATTCTTGGAATTGGCTGGCAGACCTTCAGAGTTTATTGGTGACCACTTAAGACTCTGGCCCTTGTTACCAGCAAATTTCTGGTGAAAGTGTTTTGTTGGTTGTCTCAAAAGCAGCGAGGCCAGGCCTGCTTTGGCAGGTGTCATCGTGCCATGTTATTTGGGATCTGAGAGTCTCAGTTCAGTACAGCAGCCCATGTGCTCTCATCAGTGGCACAGTTGGATGAGGGCTCTGGACTTCCTCCTGCCCTCCAGGCATCCAGGAAAATCTCCTGACTGTCCTAATAGTAATGCCACACCTTGGCAAGGCAGGAGAGGAAGCCCTTAGAGGAATCAGGGGGCTGTGTGGTGCATACCCTGCAGAGTGGACTCTTCTGCTCGTGGTAGGAAATAGGCTTTGGAGGGTCAGGAGATTTTTCCATGCAAAATGATGTCCCTGCAAAAAGGCAGTGGCTGTGGTGAGTGGTGGTAGATGTGCTGTTTCTGTGGGGTGTGAAAGGCAGGGAATAATCCATTTGCTTTCTTTCAGATCGACAAAGATATTTTAGGTGTCATGGAAAATCCTAGGAGTGGAAAACCATTCAAATACAGCAATGACGTCACCGATCTCTTGAGGCTCATGAGAAACATGGATGAACACAAAGATGAAAGGTACATGTTCTCATCCTCACCCCTGCCACAGTTGCATGGAATCAGAGAATATCCTGGATTGGAAAGGACCCACAAGGATCACCAAGTCCTGTCTTTGCCCAGGACAAGCCCAAGAATCCCCACCATGTGCCTGAGGGCGCTGTCCAAGATGAGAGTGGGGTTAGGCAGATGGAGGTGCTGGAGGAATAGCAAAAAAAAAAAAAAAAAAATTGAGGAGTTCAGCAAAGGTGTAGAAAGTTGCTGCTCTGGGGTTTCTAGGAAACCTCCCCATGTTATCAGAAAGCCTCTGGAATGGCTTTTTCTCTGCAAGGACATCCTAGAATATTGACCCCTTGGACAAGCTTTAAAAATCCTTTTTGCTTTTGTTCTCTTTCAGGATCAGCAACAAAATAGGAGACTATGCTGAGTATTTCCTGAAGTTTTTTCCAAAACTTACCATCTATGTATACAACAGTTTACGCCGGCACCCCACGTACAGTCACTTTGCAGACTTCCAGGACCCTTCTCTGTAGGATGTCACTGCCTCCTGTCCCATGTCTGATCCCACCATCACTCCTTTTATTTCTTATTTATTCACCTGCAGAAGAGCTGAAGATGTGGGTAAGGAGATGGGATAAAGCACATGAAGGGACGGAGTATGGAGGACTTAAACTGGGAAAGATTCCAAACTGTTTGGTGTAACAGCCACGAGCTTTGGATGCTCTGATTTGCAGTATGATTATATGTTTCCTATGGAAATGTTTTTCAGCTGTTGAAAAGGTTGCTTTTTGCGTGTTTTTTTTTTCAAACTGGGATTGTTATTCTTTCAATGACCCCATGGAGAAACAAAGTTGAAATGAACTTGCTGAGAAAACTGACTCTATACTCCTTCAGGAATGAGGTTTCCCCATCCCCTCTGCACAGGGAGAGAGATTCTGCAGCACTATCAAACCACCACCTGCCTCAGTGGTCCTGGCTTGGAGCAAAGGTCCTTCTGATGGTCCTGAGGACCTTTAAAATACATAATGGAAGTTTGACTACACAACTCTTGATGAGAAAATGCAACCAGGAGAATGCTGACTCCTTTTGTGCCAATATTTTTGGTTTTTTACCTTCCCTCCCTGCTCTTTTTTTCGTGCTCACTATGCCTTTCTCATGCCCAGAAGGCAGGAGGACACCCAGAGATGTGTGCTCAGGTCTCAGCAGAGGGGGGAGCAGGGGGCTATGGGGTGCCCTGTACCACAGCAGCATTTCTGCTCTTGCATGAGGAGAAGTGAGGCCACGGGCTGGGCTCCTTCAGCCTCCTGTAAAATGCCATGTTTCCAGCTTTCTGTGAACTTTGCATCTTCTTCCCTCACCTGGCTGTTTCGCTGAAGGCCTGGGACTTGACAGCCTCCAAAGGCATGCCCAAAACAGAGCAATGATTAAACACAGGGAGGCTGTGACTTATCTCTCTGGGGCAACCTGGCTGCTGGGAAGAATTTCCAGGGTTGTCTCCTGTGCTCTGCAGAGCTGTGTCCTGCTTTCTGAGAAGCCAGAAGCACCAGCAGGCTGCTGTCAGAGAAGAAATCTGATCCATGCGTGGCATCTGCAGAGCAGATTGCTCCCAGAGCATCAGACCACGGGAGGAAGGAATGCAGGACTGGGAGCAAGGCTGGGGAAAACACCCAGCTGCCTCTCCCAGGAGGATGGGCCAGTGCTCCGTGAGATGTGCTCCCAGGAGGATGGGCCAGTGCTCTGTGAGATGTGCTCCCAGGAGGATGGGCCAGTGCTCTGTGAGATGCCAGGCAGGATTGAAAACCGGTGGGCAGTGCTGCAGCTGGGTGGTGTGGCAGTGTCTGGGGCACATCTGGGGGCAGAACCAGCTGCCAAAATTAGTGCTGATGGCTCCCAGCATCGGTGCCCACCTGGGAGGTGCTGTCTGCCTTTGCCCTGGGCGGGTTTGCAGCCCATGGATGGTGCCCCAAGGTGTGATTTGGCTCCATACACATCATCCCCCTGCTGTCCTGCCTGTATTTGCTGTGCCTCTGCCCTTTTCCTCTGCTGGTTCCCCCCAGGACAGCTGGCTCAGCCCAGTGTGATGGGATCAGGTGCTCCCTGTCCTGGCTCTTGCATGCTAAGGACGTGGTTGTGTGCACGGGGATGCTCCCAGCTCAGCATGGCTCATCTGCTGCTCTGGAAAACAAACCCACAAACCAGCCCACAGAAGCAGTGGAGTGAAGCCTGTTCTTAGCTGTGGTTTTGCTGTGCTGAGCTTCAGGCTCATCAGTGAGGCCTTCGAGGGCCTGGGCTCAGCTGGGCTCAGGATGTTAGTGAAAAGCTCACAAAAACACAGCAAGTTTTTGGGCCTGAAAGCTTTCAGGGCAAAATCAACTGAAAATTGCACAAGGGCACTTTGGAGAGTTGGTCACATTTTGTGTTGTAGAAATGGCATCAGCTTCCAAAGCCCTTCATTTAAATAAATGTTCTTGGGTTTGGGTATTTTTGCTTCTCTTTGAGAAGCAAAGTGTTGATAATCAGAACTGATAAATAGAAAACAAGTTGTCATCTGCCTTCAAAATGTACCTGGTGTTATTCCCAGGATGCACTCTTCTAGGATCTCGGATTAAAAAGTGGTTAAAAATAGCTGAAAATGACAAAGCTGAGAGCTTGCCTCTGACACACTGATAAAAGTTGTGGTCCTTTCTTCATGAGGTCCAAAGAATATTTGTGATTTTTGCAGCTTCCTGGTGACTTGGCAAAGCCACTTTGACTCAGTTTCACCTGGGGAAGATGAAGGCCTTTGCTATCATTGGGTTAGTGCTTTGTAAACATACTGGCTTAAAAAAAACCCAAAACAACAACAACAACAAACCAAAACCTCACCAAAAAAAGCACGTTGAAGCCCCAGTCAGGCACGAGCCGATTTTGTTGGAAAATCAGAAAGGTTTTGGCAAAACAGGCACCATCTCAGCACCCAGGGACAGCTGAGCAAGTGAACTAAGTAGGCTCTCTCAGCCTTGCCACCCACAGGAAGTATTTAATTTGTGTGGAAAGGTGAGGAGCTGAGATGCATTTTAGGATACATGTGAGGAAGGAGATTTGTGTGGTATTTCAGCTGGTAACACGTGTCACAGCAAGTCCCTGCTACAGCTGCAGAGCTGTGAGCTGCTGTGCTGTCACCAGGTAAGCTGGAGGATGCTGTGAGTTGCTTTATTTTTAGGTCTTATTGCTGACTAAGTGCAAACAACTCCTTGTGTCCAGGCTGCTCAGCTTCCTTGGATCATATCCATGTGGGTGGTGTTTTGGGAGGGCTCCTGCTCAAGGGTGGGTTGTCCTACCCTTAGTTCCTGGAGGGAAGGGAGAGATGCTGCATCAGTGGCTGCTGTTGTAGAGGCAGGGTGAGGGTTATCAGGAACCAGCACATGGCTGTGTGCTCCCAGGGAGGAATTCTGGCCATGGAGAGGGTGATCAGGGATGAGCAGAGGGCTGTGTGCTCCCAGGGAGGAGTTCTGGCCATGGAGCTGGTGATCAGGGATGAGCAGAGGGCTGTGTGCTCCCAGGGAGGAGTTCTGGCCATGGAGCTGGTGATCAGGGATGAACACAGGGCTGTATCCCAAGGAGGAGCTGTGGCCATGGAGATGTACAGCAGCTGGGAGTTTTCTGTGACTGTTACTGGAGATGGTGGGGGTGAGCAGCATCCTGCACAAACCCTTGGGGTTTTAGGGGAGCCACAGCGGGTGCTGGTGTAGTTTGGAGGAGATGGACACTTCTGGGACCACCTACCTGCCCTGCGGGGCGGACTCGCTGAGCGAGGGCCTCTTCTCCCCAGTCAGATCTGAATCTGAGGAAACCAAGAGCACAAACTTCCCACCATGGGCTGCTGCAGGGAGCCCTCAAGCCCAGCTCCCAGCCCTGCAGCCGGAGCTCCCCCCAGGAGCAGGGGGGCCCCTTTCAGCGCTGGCTCACCTTTTTGCTTCTCTGAAGGCTCAGTTTTCTTCTGGGGCCGTGGCAGCAGGAGCTCGAGGCCGCCCGACAGCGTGAAGATAAGGATGGGCCTTTTTCCTGGTGAGGGAAAAGACATGGAGTGCTCCAATGGCAAAGGAGGGAGGACAGCAGCGTTGTCCCCCTCAGATCCCTTGGGGCTTGCCCAGAACACAAGGAAGGATGGCTGAGCAAGGATTTGAGTTACCCTGATCTCCCTGAGTGCAGAACTGCAGTTTGGGGGCTGCAGGGTGAGGGTGACATGTCCCACCTTGGTGCTGTGGCAAGGCTGGGAGGGGGGCCCTGGGTGGCAGAAATGGGAGATGGGGAGATGTGCCAGGCTTTGTGCCTGCCTGGGCAGCTTGTCCCAGGAGACACCCTGGGGTCGGGCAGTGTGTCCAGGCTCTCAGGAGGAATTCTGGCCATGTGGGGTCGGGCAGTGTGTCCAGGCTCTCAGGCAGTGCCACAGTGACGCCTGGTGATGGCTCACAGGTCCCTGCCTGCCACTGCCCAGCCCTCCTCACACCACGTCTGCGCAGCCCTCAGAATAAGGGAAGAGCACGGCGTGGGTGACAGGAGGTTTTCTCTGGAATTACAGGTGTTTTCCCCAGCAATTTCGGTGCTTTTTAAAAGGCAACAAAACCAATTTTTTTCCCCCTCAGCTCAAAAGCAAGTTTTTATCTAAAGGTCGGAAAAGCAAGACCCTTAGAGAAAGGTCATTGGTGAAAGCCTAAGGTGCAAAAAAGTGTCTCAGGAGCTGGTGTGGACATCAGCACAGTCAGAAACAGCAGCTGTTTTGGGTCACACATCTTGTCCCCACATGCCAGGCAAGCTGAGGGATGTTTTCTGCCTGGCTGCTGTTACTCATCCCTGTGGGATGCAGCAAGGAGCGGTGGCTTGGGGACTGTTGTCCCAGGGACAGTCCCTGTGTGATTGATGTCCATGCTGGAGAGATCACAGTGTTCTACGTGTCCAGAGCAGCTCCCAGTGCAGTCCCTCTCTGTGGCTGTAGTTAAACACAGGCTCTGCTGCTTGGGACTGTCCTAAACCTTGCAACAGTTTGCACTGATTTAATCTCAGAATAATTTGTGTGTTGGAAAGGACCTTTCAAAGTCATCTAGTCCAGCCCCCAGCCATAAGCAGGGACACCTTCCACTAGACCAGGTTGCTCAGAGCCCCATCCAACCAGATCCTGAATGTTTCCAGGGATAGGACTGCCACAGCTTCTCTGGGCAGTCAGAGAACACTGTACCAGTGTTTTACCACCCTCTAGTGTAAAAAACAACTTCCTTATCTCTAATCTGAATCAGTTTAAATGTCACTCTCTCCGCTCCCTGAAGACCCTGGCAAACACTGTCCTTGTCCTGGATAGCACAGCCAGTAGCTCCTGTGTAACACAAGGCTTCTGGCTTGTCACTAGCTTGGAATACATGTGTGATACATTAGGTGTTCCTGGGGGTTTTTGGTGACTTTTGCATTAAAACACCTACATTTGAGAAGGTCCTGGAAGTGCAGTGAGGCTCTATAACGAGGTGGAGACCCGAGCTGAACACTGGATGTTGTCCATGGAAATACTCAAGGTGTGAGGTGGTTTGAGCTACAGATATGATTTGGCATTCCTGGAGCACAGGGCTCTGTCATCCCAGCCCTGCTGTGGAGCAGGAGCTCAAGCACCTGCCTGGAGGGATCCAAATCCTCAAACTCTGCTGCTTTTTAACCAGAACTTGACAGTGATAAATGACAGGGAGCAGAACAGCAGCTTGCTGACGCCCACTCATCCATCAGAGCAAGATTAGTATGTGCCTATTTTGGTTTCCCCTTTAATCAGAAATCAATTAGACAATTTCCAAATGAATATTCAGCCAAGGAGCGGGTTGTCAGGCAGACTGACAGTGCTCAGCAGCACTTTGTGTTGTTCAGTTTAGAGTTATTCAGTGGATTGAAACTAAACAAGTGTATGAGGAAGAAAAAACATCTCTTTTCCTGGAGATGTCCCCTCAAATCCTGATGGAGCTTATTCTCCATTCCAGATATTCAAGGCACCCTCCATGGAATGCAGCTGTGCCTGGTGTTTGGCTGCACAGTCAATCTCCTTTTCCTGCTCCCATTTGACTTGCAACCCAAAAGATTGGGGTTTTTATTTCTGTTTCAGGAGGTGTGCCTGAGTATTTTTAACTTGGCTATTGAAATAAATAGGAATTATGTAACAGCTCTTTGTTTGGGAAGTCTCTGTGCTCACTTCCCTATTCACCAAAGAAAATTTCTAAAATCCCACTGGGCAGTTTTGACTGATTTTGACAGGAAAAAAATATTCCATTCCATTTTTGCAGCAGGCCTGCACCACATACAGCCTCAAAGCTATGTGAAGGAGGGGGTCTTTTAAGGGGAGCCCTGTAGAATACCAAACCCCGAGGTCTGGATGTGTCTGCACTGGAAGAACAAACCTGGAGCAAAACGTGTAGCAGAGGGAATGGCCACCAGCTTCTTGAGACCGTGGATCTTGGGTGCTTTGGAGGAGGTTTTTGCAGGAGGTGAAGAGGCTGGAGCCCTGCCCTCCTTGTGGCCCCCGGAGCTCCTGCCCCGCCTGGGGACCCGAGAGCCCCTCTCCTCCTTTTGGGCCCGGGAGCTCTTGTCCCCCTTGACGAGCTGAAAGCTCCTGTCCTCCTTATGGGTCTCAGAGCCCCTGACCTCCGCATAGGCCCGAAAGCTCCTCATCACCTTCCAGGTGCAGAACCTGCGTGAGAAACACCGGAGAAAGCCAAGCTCCGAGGAGACAATTCCAGCTGAGCTCCTGGGGAGTGTCTCGTCTGCATTTTCAGCATGTCAGAGGAACGAGTGGCTGGAGATAAAGGCTGGCATCCACAGAGCCTCCTGCACCTTGGGAGAGAGGGGATAGGTACCTTCTCCAGAAGTACATCAGGATGGGGAAGAGGGTGACCTTGGCGTTGTGGTAGATGGCCCGGGTCACTGGCCCCTTGGAAGATAAACGCCAGATTAAATCCCTCTCTTTCTCAGAGATGTTGACCTGGGCACAGAAGAGACCAAAACAGTTTGCAGCAGTCCTGATGAGGCCGGGTTTCTCTCCCTGGCCCCACCTCAGCAGTCTCTAAGAAGAGAACCAAATTACACTCTGGCTGCCTGCCCCAGACACGAGGGCAGGATCCCACCTGGATTTCTGTGGAAAGCATTGTGCTTTCCAAAGGGGAGATGGCAGTGCTACTGGAAGGGGATGGAGTGGGTGCAGTGGGGAGGGGATGATGGTGGCATTGGCTTCTGGACAGTGAAAGGACTGCATTGATGGTGTGCAGCAGCATCCTGGTGCTTCAGCCCTGGCATTTGTCCAGCACATAAAGGATCATCCTCATCTCTCCCATCCTTATCCACATGCTTGTTATCAATCTATCTGGGTCTGGTGGGGGATTGCTTCCCACCCCTCACAGCCCATGTGGAAGTCCCAAGCTCCAGAGCATGCCCCACAATCACCACAGCAGATCCAGACCCCTGCCTGTTTCTCCTTCCCCACCACTGTTCCCAGCTGCACTGCAATGGCCTTCAGCAATGAGAAGGCAGCAGTCTCCAGCCTTCCTGGGCAGGTCCCAGGGTCTCACCCGCAGCTTTGGGGGGATATCAGAGTTCAGGAAGAGTCTGCTGATGATGTCAAGTTTCTTTTTGAGAAAGGCAACGTGCTTTTCTGACAATATGCCGCGGGGTGCCACAGCTTCCACAGAGTCAGCCAGCCTGGAAAACCTGCAAAGGCACGTGGGGTCTTGCTCTGAGACAAGGACTGGTAACTGCCAGGCTAGACAGTCATGTTCTTGCTTAATTTAGTATTTGCTTGGCCAGAAAAAGCAATCCTCAAGGTGTGGAACAGTGACACAGGAGATATGAAAAGCCACCTCCCTCTTCTGCCACCCTCATGGTCCTAGGATTCACCTGGGGCAGGGGATGGTCCCCCTTTTTGGGAAAAGAGGAGGAGTGAAAGCTGGGGATTTGCCTGTTGTGGGGGTGTTGGCTGCAGGGCTGGTGTCCATTTGCCATGGATTGATCTTACAGGTTTGTTGGGAGCACGGACAAAGTCAAGGGAGAAATGCCACCACAACTGGGACATCAGAATGGTGTAGGCAAAATGTGGGATTGCTTGGCACTACCAGACCAAAAGGATTTCAAACAGGAACCCTGAGCAAGGGGATGACTGCAGGCTGAGATGGAGGATTTGGAGGTCTCCATCAGAGATGGGTTTGGGCCAGAGCCAAGGGAGGCTGGTGCCAAGGCCAAGTTGGATGGACCTCTGAGAAACCTGGTCCAGTGGGAGATGTCCCTGCCCATGGCAGGGAGTTGGAAAGAGATGACTTTTAAGGTCCCTTCCAGCCCAAACCATTCTGGGATTCTGTGGTGGTACCCGAGCACCTGGTGGAAGAAGAACTTACTTGTCCATCTCCAGGTAAAAGCGGAGGTCATCAACGAGGAAGTTGATGACGATGACCTGTTTGTCCAAAATGCGGCGTTTTATCAGCGTCACCTTTTTTGGCTGGGCTTTGCCCTTGCGGGAGCGGGGGGTCCTCGCGGGACTTTTGCTCTTCTTCTCCTTGATGGGCAGGTCTGAGACAGGGGAAGAGATGCTGCGTCCTGCTCCCCAGCACTGAGTTTGCTCCTTCACCTCTCCTGTGCTTCCCCTACCTGCATTCAGTTTGCTGAGGACCTTTCTACCTCTGTGGACTACACCTTCCCTCTAGCTTAGTAATCTCCTCCGTCCCTCCTCCTCTTTGCACCATGGAGTGTTTATGTTCACTGTTTCCATAGGGAATGGCCTGTTCCTAAAGCCCCCTGGTCTGTCTAGCTGTTGCCCTGGCTCTGACAGAGCCCACAAGCAGATAATGAGTGAGGATGAAAGGGAAAAAATCTGTTGTTTCCCCCATATACAAAATTCTCCTATCTATATGGGATTTCTGTGTGTTTAGTAGATTACTTTTCTAACTGCTTTTCCAGCCTCCTCTCAAACCTGTGTGTAAACTTTCTGTTTAGGTCAGCTCCCTCTTGCCCAGAAAACAATTTCCTTTTGTTTATTTTTCTGGCCTGTCTCACCTTAGCTCCATTTAGTGTTTCCTGTTTTGGGGTGGGTTTTTTTGAGGCAGGGATGCAAACTTGCATATACAACATTGTTTGAGAGAGATGCAACAGCATAATGGGGCAAGAAGTCATGGTGGTGGGAGATAAGGCACAGGTTTCCTCCATTTTCTTCTCTACCTAAACCCAGGCGTGTCCTGGGGAGGGAGGAGAAGGGGTGGCAGGACACTGGACATACTTTCCCTCTCGTTTCTTCGCTCCTGACGGAGAAACTCCTCAAATTCTGCGCGGCGTTTGTAATTTTCCATCTCCCTCTGGAACTTGCAGAAGCTCCTGACAAGCTCCCGGATGGCATCCCAAGCCCATCGCTGTGGAGACATGGCACAGGTGGCATCAGCCAGGGGCTGCTCCTGGACAGAGCCCTCCTGTTTGGACCCACCACTGTGAGCTGGAGCAGCCTTGGCAGTAGGATTTGTGACCCATCCATCATCTTTGCTTTCCAGTATTGCTCAGTTTCACTGATGGCCACAGGTGATGGTGTGAATCACTTGGCCAGTCCTGACCAGATGTGGTGAAGCCTGCATGGAGCAGGACTCCAGAGCCTCTAGGAGGAAGCCTTTGCCTGCTGCCGTTTTGCAATCTCATCCCATTTATGTGACATCACTTGCCTCACAGTATCTCCTCGCTTTCTTGCTTGGCAAACATCCTCAGCCTGCCAGCAGACAGGGTCTTTCCTTACCATTCTCTCTGTCTTGAGGTCCTCTCTCCCTTCCTGCATCTGAAGACGACGCCTTGACTTGGGCTTTTTGCTCCAGGGCAACAAATCCCCCTCCTGCTGCTGCTGTTCCTTCTGCTTCTGTTTCTGCTTCTGCTTCTGTTTCTGCTTCTGCTTCTTTTTATGCTTCTTTTTCTGCTTCTGTGTCTGCTTCTGTATCTGCTTCTGCTTCTTCTTCTTCTGCTGGTACTGCCCTTCCTCCTCCTCCTCCTCCTCTGCTTCCTCTTCTTCCTCTTCTTCCTCTTCCTCCTCTTCCTCCTCCTCCTCCTCATCCTGCTCCTCAACCCTGCCAGATGGGAGAGCAGAGAGAGCATCAAGGGCAGCCAGATGCATGAGGAGGGCAGTGGTTTGGTGGAAGGGGGGCTAAGGTGGGGAGCAGCTGATAGGGGAGAGCCCCAGGGTTGGGGTCCCACTGGACTTCTGTTCCTGGGGGTGGCTGGACAATGGTACAGGGCACTAGATACCCTCCCCTGGGCTCTCTTCTTGCAGATGGCAGCCTTGGGGTTGTCTGTCCTGCTTATCTGCAGTGTTTCCTCCTCCAGCCCAGCAGCCTGCAGGCCCAGAAGCGATTTGGTAGGTTTGGGGTGAGGATCTGGATGGAATATCAATGTACTGGCTGATGATTCATAGAAAAATGCATTTATAGCAGTTGCTGTCTGGCCCCTTGGGGTGGGATGGATGTTGAGCAGGGTGCATTTGCATAGCCGGGCTCAAGAAATCAGCTCAACCCAGGTGCTCACCATTATTTTTCCATTTGCTTTATGTCCCAGTGTGGAGCTGCAAGGACTCACGGCTGGAGTATTCCCAGGGGGTGAGACACAAGTCCAGAGATTTAAGTATGACTACAGAGTGATTTTAAGGGATTTTTCTGGGAATCTGAGCACTGCCTAGGTGGCATTCCAGGAGCTGATTGAGGGTGAAGTGCATGAGACCTGCACAAGATGTGAAGAGTAAATCTGAACTGCAGGGGTTTTAATTTTTCTCCTTTCCCTGGTAATTCTGCAGTTTAGACCCACAGGCCACCTATGCCTACATCTGAGAGGGCCAAATGATCAAGCAGAGAGCAGTGGCACTACAGGGAGCACAGGGAAAAATCTGAAAGAGTGGAAGTAGCAAAGCTCTGTGCTGCAAAGTGCCAGACCTGCGTCTTTTAGATGCCTTCTTTCTTGCAGCAGCAGCAGCATTCTCTCTGGCAATCCTCTCAGATGCAACAGCTGTGGGGACAGAACAGGGTTGGCCTCTTCTTCCTCAGGTGACAGCCAGAGGCTGCTCACAGCTGGACCCTGGAGCCTCCACGTGGTGTCTGTGTGGTGACTCTGGCTCAGGAGACACTGGGTACTGTGGGAGCTCTTCACCTCTCATGGTTTGACCTCCTCAGCATCTGCTTCAGAGAAATCCCCCACTCCCACCCTCCCTGGCTGGATTAATGCCCCAGAATACAGCCAGTCATGGATGGATAGGCCCTTCCTTCTGGAGGAGTTCCACCAAATGATGCGATGCCTGCAGGGAAGAGCCCTGCTCGCCCAGTCCCTGGAGCACCCCCAAGGGTGATTGATGTTTGGGAGCCCACCCTGCCTCTTGTCTGCCCAGACTGGACTCACCAAGTGCTGCACTCATCAGTTGCAGAAGCTCCTCTTCCTTGCTTGGGCTACCCACAGCCAGCTCATCTGCCATCATCCTCTGCGATTCTGCATCAGAGAGAGGAGAGGGGACAAATCCCATGGCCAGTACCTCTGGCTATGACAGCCCTTCAGCACTGGCTCTGTGTGTTTAGTAGATTCTGAATCTGAGGGCTGGATTTCGACTGTTACCTTCCTTGTGTGTCCTGTTCCATGATCTACCCGTGACACTGCATTTTTTGGGTGCAGCTGAGGGCCCACAAGCTACAGGGGTGCTATAGGTGACCGCAGATGCCCAGAAACTTGGTGTCATTCTCAAAAGATTGCATGAGAGAACAAAGCTGAGGGGTTACACCAGTAGCACCAGCATGGCCAGTCCCAGCATCCTCAGGAAAAGGCCAAGATGTGGAACTGGGGTGGCAGGAGCCACTGCTGGCTTTGCACTTTAGTCGCTTTGCTGCAGCCTTCATTTGATCTGGTGACCCAGGCCAGTGCAGGGATGTGGCTCTGGTACCGGCACGAGAGAATTTGGCCCTTAGATCACTGCCAAAGCTTTGATTAGAAATGAAGGCTCCCAGACCCACTGTACCAACCCACTCCATGATGTCCCTGACCTGTTTAGGGTCACTGGTCACCGTCAGAACATAAAATATGCTTTACTGGCTTCAGCCAAAGTGAGCCACATCAGGAATTCAGAGCCTCCTCTTACCAGCGCTGCCAAGGAGCAGTTTCATCTCTGCCTGGACGGAGCCCCCTTTCTGGAGGTCCCGAGCAGCAAGTAATTGCCAGTGCTTGGAGGAGATCCCTTCCAAGCTCCTTGTGCCATGCAAGGCCTGGCTCAGCCTCAGGGACTGGTTCATCCTCTGGGACAGGTGGAAATGTTCCCATCCGCCAGCAGCACGGCCTGGCACCTTGGGCATGGGGACATCACTCCCTGGAGCCTGTGGCGAGAAGAGGGCAGGGTGATGGCACAGAGCACCTTCCCCATCTCCAGCACTGTGCCCACATGTTTCACTGTGTGTCAGACTACAAACCTGCCCAATTTAGATCTCTGCTTGAGCTTTAAGCAGTGTAAAAGGAATCTCTGCGAGCACAAAGTTCAGCATAGACCTTACACCCACCCACGCAGCTGCCTAAATCTGGCTCACGGCTGCCTGCGGCTGGGATGTACCGGGGACAGGCAGCCAGAGGCAGGCCAGACATGGCCTTGCAGCTTTCCTGCAGAGTTCTACATCCTGCCTGGAGGGCTGAAAACAACCCTGAAGGTGTCCCCAGCAGCCTGGTAGGCTCGTGTCCTGCTTTGTTGGCTGCTGTTGCTGGGGCTGGCTGCGGCTGGTGCCCTGGGAGTGCCAAACTCATCCCTCCCAAGACCCTCCTGCAGGTTTTGCCTCGCCCCACAGACAAACAGTTTGCACAGCTCACCAAGCAGCAGGGGCAGAGTGGCTGGTTTCTGGCTGAGGTCTGAGAGCAGGCACCAAAAATAACCCTGCTAAGCCCCCCAGCAGTTCCCCTGGCACCAGAGCAGGAGACCCAGGAGGAGTTTGGCTCAGGGGATCGTGCCCACAGAGAGCACAGCCCCAGCGCCTGCTGCAGTGCTAATTGCACTCCCAGACCAGCTCTGGCCTCAGAGGGGAGGTTTCCTTGACAAGAGATGCATAAAAACCTGGGCAGCTAATTAACTTCCAACCAAGGGCAGTTAATGAGTCAGGGTCAGGAGCTGCCAGCTGACTTTTCCAAAATGCTCAGCTATTAGTGGCTGAGACTCTGGGAGCCAGGTCTTTGAGGATACCAAGCCCTGATAGCCTCTCCTTAACATTTCCAGGATCAGCTGCTGATTTTACATTTTGTTTTGGGGAAAACAGTTGAAGAACACCATCTGCAGCGGAAAAAAATTGCCTGCATAGGTTGTGCAGGTACCAAAGCAGGTGGGATGCTCAGGGGGTTCTGCCTGCAAGGAGATTTCTGCATGTAATGGTGGAATTTGGGGTAGGTATTACAGGATTTCTGATGCCAGGAGGAATAATAGTCTGGGAAAAGTGCTTGTGTGACTCTGATTTATTATATCATCCTTTTTGGTGGAAAAAAATACGTGGAAAACTTGAGGGTGGTTGAGTCATAGGCTAAAAGGCTGCATGGCTTCTTCACCCCTGTGCAGGCCAGGCACTGGTGCTGGGACAGGGTCATCCCATGTGTGTCACGCACGAGTCACATTAACAGCACTAATAATTACACATCAGTAGCGTGGGCAAGGAAAAAAGCCAGGGGGAGATCAATTCCCAGAAGTGCTGGGCTCACCCCTAAAAGCCTGCCCTAAAAGCCTGCAAATATATTTCTCCCTGCTTTTAGGCAGGGTCACAGCCTGTCTCGGGGGAGCTCTTGCAGGGTGTGCCTCCAGTGCTGCCTACCTAAAGGGATGCTGTGCTGGAAGAGCTAAGGATCACTGCTCCAGGCAGCTGGGGCTGGGTAGGATCTGCTGTGTCACCCTGTGGCAGCATTGACTGGGGATATCGTGGGGTGCTGGACCTTCAGCTACTGCTGGGCTTCTCCTCCCTCCCTCTCTCTCCAGCTTTTCACATCCCCACTGGTGCCTGCACACCGCCCCGAGGATGCCCCTGTGCATCCCCCTTACCATAAACTGAAGGAACATCCTGTCGTCGTCAGCCAGGAATTCCTCATAGAGGCAGCAGAGCAGCTGAGGAGGAGCAAAGGGGGATTGTCCTCAGGCAGTGTCACAGTGCTGGTGCCATGAGTGGCTCACAACTTGCTGAGATGCCCAGGACATGCCTGCACATCCAGCTTGGTCCATTGGGCTGCCCAGGGGCTGCCCAGAAGGGTTCTAAATGTGTTTTACTGGGCTTGTGCTGGAACCAGTGACAGATGCAAAAGGATGGCCACTGCCCTGTCATTCCCAGCCCCAGGAATGTGCATCTAGCCAGGGTCACCAGAGATATTCAGTGACCGCTCACCTCTGCTCTGCTGCCCAGCAAAGTAGTGAGGATGCTCCTCTCCACTGGCCTGGGGCATCTTGGTCACTGGTCCAGTACAAGGTGGCCACAAGTTTTCCCTTCCTAATCTCTTTTCCTCTTAATTTTCCAAATGCCTCACTTCCTAAACATTCCCACAGCCCTCACACCACTGCAGGGGGGTCAATGCCAGCTGTACCTCCCAGGCTGAGCACTGCCAGCACCCCTGTGTACCTTGCAAATCTCCTTCTGGGCTCTGAATATCCAGGGGGAGAATTCTCCACATATCAGATGGTTCCACAAACTCACGAGAGTCCTGGTTTCCAAGGGAAGCTTCTCAATGCTGTCCTCCTCCAGGTAGGTCTTGCAGATCTTTTCCCCGATCAAATGGCGCAGGAAGAAGCTGTTTTGTCTGCTGGAGTCCAGCACCACAGGCAGAAACTCTTCCAGGTCATGCCACAGATCCAGGAGATGAGTCTCCATGGACCGGTTCTGGCACTGCAGGAAGTCTCTGAAGGGCCGTCCTGCACAGGCCTCAGCACTAAGGGCCCAGGGAAGGAAATCCAAGGTCTTGACTGGCTTTTTCAAGGATGGCAGCTGAGCAAGGGATGCAGAGGGAAGCAGGTCAGTGATTTTCTCCCTACAGAGGTTTCCTGGATCCTGCTCTGCACTGGATTGAGGTCTTCCAGGAAAGGTTACTCCTCGCTTGTCTCCAAAGGCAGTATTTGCAGGATGCTCTGACTGCTGGGGAATCGATCCCAAAGCATCCTTCTCCAGACACAATTCCGCTGTGCTCCCAGCTGGCCCTGGCTGCCTCTCTGGTTTCATCTGAAAAGTGGCCATCTTCAGTTCTTGGGTGTCTCTCCCCTCCTTGACCAGAGCCCAGATCTCTGCTTTGGCCTTTGGGCTGCAGTAGGGCCCTGACACACCCTGGCTCCTTTTGATGTGCATCATGGGGAAGGGCTCCGAAAGGCCCGAGGGCTCCTGCCAGCTGGCCTGTGATAAACGTTCCTGATATTCCTGGAGCAAAGGCTGGCATGATTCCTCTTCCTCCATTCCCATCTTGCAGTGCATGAAGAATTTAGGGAGCCAGTAACTCTGAATCATAAAAAGGGCCTGTTCCTGCATCTTGCTCAGGATCTCCCTCCTGGTGCTGAGGGACTGGATGTGCTTGGCTTTCAGCAGCGATCCTGAAATGGATGCAGGGAATTACGATGGGGAGATGGCTCCATGCAGTTCCCCAGCCAAACCAAGAAGGTGATGGTATCCCAGCTCCCCGGGAGCATCCAGGAAAGGCCACCTTTGTGGAAGGGCAGGGCTCATCCCCAGCTCCTGTGTTTCTTACCAGCAATGGTGGTGCAGAGGGTGATGATGCTGGAGCCTTCACGCAGGTGAGTGGCTCTCAGCCTGTGGACCAGGGACAAGAACAGGTCTCTCTGACTCCCATCTGACTCATCCAGACCCAGGAGCCTTTCAGTGATGAGCCAGAAGTCGATCAGTTCTTCCCCTACGGATCAGACAAGGGATGGGAGTTGGAAGGAGTCCCTGAAAGCCCCGAGGAGGGATGAAGCAGAAGGAAAGATCACCTGGATGAACCGAGGGAACAGAGCAGAGAAAAGCCAGGGTTATGCATCTCCCTCCCAGCTCTGCTGCTGGCTGACCTGCCAAAGCTTTCTCTGGGATCTTACCCATGCCCCCAGCTCTGTGCCAGTGTCCTGCCAGGCTGGTGGCCCGTGGCTGGCTGGGAAGGGGCTGTGGAGCATCCCGTGCCCACCTGCTGTTCCTCGGACGAAGGCCCGGAAGTGCCGCATGCCGTGGCTCCCACTGATGCACCTCTCCAGCAGCCACTGGTCAGCGCTCTGCCAGTTCAGCAGCTCTGCTGTGGGACAGAGCGCACACATGGCATCAGGGGTTGCCTGCAAGATCCCAAGAAAACTCTCCAGCTCCCCCCAGCACCCCTCAGCCTCCCTGACAGAGGCTGCTGGAGGGAGACCAGCAAATCACCCTGAACTGGGAGTTTCAGACAGGCTGTGGGATGCACACGTGGTGTTTGCAAGGATAACTTGCTCCTGTCAGGGACAGCCTGTCCAGCTGTTGTGCCTCTCTTCCTTACAAATATCCCTCTTTTCTTGCCAGAGTTTGCAGCTTGCCCTCAACTTCCTCCACCTTTGAGTTTCAACCCAGCTGGAGAAGCAGCAGCAATATACTCAGGAAAAGCCTTGGTGAATTGCTTCTTTTTCTGAAATGAGAATCTGCATTCTTGCTGCCACAGCTTTCTTTCCAGTGGCAGTTGACACGCAGGTTGGTGAAGCACCTGGCTGGACTGAGAAGGCTCATTTTAGGGCCAAAGTGAGCGTAATCCAGACTTGTTGCCAGTAAGAGAGACCATGGCATGTTTTCCCAGGGCATCCCTGCACAGCAGCAAACCCAAAACATCAGCACCTCGGTTTCCCGTGCCCCAGGATGCTCTCCAGCCCCACTCCACCCCTGGACCCCTTGGTAAACCCTGCTAGGCAGGTACTTAGGGAGTCTGTATTAACAGGGTGGTGGAGTAAATCCCTGCACATCCCATCGGGACCTGCTGCATCCCTAAAAATGGGATGTGCAACGCCTTCTTAACCCTGAGCAGAGGCACGACCCAGTGGGCAGGAACCAGGCAGTGACAGCCCCGGAGAGAGGAAGCCCAGCTGCAGAGGAGAAGCCGATCCGATTTCCTCCATGCCGCGATGACTCACCTGCTTCTCCCGAGCGAATGAAACCCAGGAGCTTCTGGCAGAGGACGAGGTGGAGGCACAGGCTGGATTTGCAGAAGTGAGGCAGCCGGTGCTTTTCCAGCCAAGCCAGTAAAGCCGCGGGGCTGGGATCCTGAGTTGCAAACCCCATGCCCAAGGAGAGGATTAGCTGTGAGCGAGGAGCCGGCTCCTGCCTGGGGATTAGGGTGAGTAACAGGTCCTCGCTACAGGGGAAGGAGGTGGGGAAGGCGCCCTGTTGCTTTATGGCGATGAAAGCCACGCTGATGCTGAGGTAGAAGGGGGATACTCGAGTTGTAGCCCCTGATGTGTCCCCAAAGGCTCTGCCTGCAAACGTGGGAGCCCCGGCGCTGCTGCAGGGCTTCCAGCGAGGCTGCCTCTCCTCGCAGCCTGCTGCCTTCCCAGAGCGCAGGCAGGGAGGCATGGCAGCTTCCCGGCAGCTGCCAGAGGAGCGTGTTCCCTTTTGCTTTGGGATCTGAGCGCTGCGAGCGGCGCTGGCGGCTGTGGGGAACGGGGACGGGCGTGGGGAGGGCTGAGCCAGCCTGGGGATCAACAGGGTTTCGCTCCTGTTGAATTCAGGGGGAATACAGGACAAGGGGCTGATGTTTGTGTCCTTCTCTGCCACCACACATACTCTCCTTCGCTCCAGCTCTCGGTGTTTATAGATAGACCCCATAAACTGCAGCAGGACTTTAAATGGCTTGTGCTCCGCCCCAGGGTTTAAAAGCGAAATGACGCCTGGGTTTGAAATGATCCCCCAGCTGCACGAACAGGAGAGCCAGAGAGGGGCCTTGGCAATGAGAAACCGGCTCCTTCCCTCCCCTGCCCTGTGCCCTTCCTCCCTCCTCCTTCCCCTCCTCCCTCCTAACAAGGGGCACGTTCTCACCAGGTGGCTCGGCAGCTCTGGCCACAGGTACCACCGGCCCATGCCACTGATGTAGATGGGTGTCTGGCCAAAAACCTGGATCAAAACGGAAGGGGAGAGCTGAAAGAGATAGAGGGTGGCAGAGGAGCCCAGAGCTCAGCTGTTCTAGTTAGTTCCCACTACAGAGAAGGGCATTGAATTCCCTTTTAGACTTTGATCTCCAAGCTGAGATCCTCAAGTTTCCTTCATTTTCCAGCCTGAATGTGGTGTACTCCCAGTTTTCCTGGGGCCTCTAATGCCACAGAAAGTTCACCTAAGGAGAGCTCTGAAAGGTCCCAGGTTTTATGGTGCAGAGTGGACTTACAGGAAGGTTCAAAAAGGTGTTGAAAAAGTCAACAAAAACATCATCTTGCAGAAGCAGCCCCATGTCCATGGAAGCTATGGATGCTACAAGGGGAGAAGAGAAAGTTACGTGGGCTTTGTGTTGCCAGCTGTGACATCAATGTGAGCCAAAGGAGGAGTTTTGGGGGGGAATCAGCTTTAGGGGATATGTGGTACAAGCTCGTCCTGTGCACACACGGGAGGATTTGGAGCTGGGACAGTCTGTGAAATGTGTTTTGGGATGGGTGGCACAGGCTGTTTGGAAAGCACCAGGTCCAGCAGCATGCAGGACCTGGGAAGTTTGAATGGCAGCCTCCTAAACAGCAAAGGTACATGGTTCATAAAGGCTGGGAACAAATGTGGTGGCATCCATAGGGCAGGAGAAGAGAGGTGCTGTGGCTGGAGGGCACAAGATGTGCTCCTCTGCCTTACCCAGACACTGGGCATCACCCACCTTATCCACCCAAGACTCAATGCAAGTGTCAGTGCCCAACACCTCCCACCACCTTGTGAAGTTTTATTCATGTCTGAAAGATCTGGATGCGAGAAGGTGGGCTGGCATCAGCCTGCTGGTGGGTGGATGCCCTTGGAAATGTCCCCTTCCATGAAGGCACAGCTGTGTTACAGGGAGGACCCATATTTCAAAGCTTAATACTGCTTTTATTCCCCCCTTTGTCCGCCTTTTGGGGTGTGTTTAGAGGGGCTGAAGCCCCCAGCAGAGGGTAACTCACCAGCAGTCATCATGATGGTGTTGTGTTCCAGTGCTGTGTTCCGAAGTGCCAGGCTGATTGTGACACACTTGTTCTGATGACTGCTGGGGGGCTGCAGGGCTCGTGGGGACCGCAGGGCTCTCAGCACCTCCCTCCTGGCTGTCCTCCAGGCCTGCTTAGCCTGCAGAGGAGAATGCTGAGAGAGGATCTCATCAGTGTCTGTACGTGCCTGAAAGGAGGATGTCCAGAGGATGGAGCCAGGCTCTTCTCAGTGGTGCTGAGCAACAGGATGAGCAGAATTTGGAACAGAGGAATTCTCACCTGAACAGGAGGAAAAACTTCTTTACCGTGATAGTGACTGAGCACTGGGACAGGTTGCCCTGAGAGGTTGTGGAGTCTCCCTTACTGGAGCTATTCAAGCACCATCTGGGCACAATCCTCAGTGCTGTGCTCAGGTGCCCCTGCTTGAGCTGAGATGTTGGACCAGGAGATGTCCAGTAGTCCCTTCTGACCTTACCCATCCTGTGATTGTGTGAAATGTCACTTTTTAAATCCCCTGCAGACACACCTTGGCAGTCCTGAAACGAAACCCTTCCCCTCTCCCCGCTTGGGCAAACTTCTTGCCTTCAAAGCAGGTTCCTGATGGCACCTTGGCACTGGGCATGGTCACTGTCAGTGCATCTGCTCAGCTTGGGATGGAAATTTCACAGCAGACCCCACTGTGTCTGCCCCAAACAGACCAACCCTACATTTCTTATCAGCTGTCTTGCTTCCTCAGAGCTGGGCCTGAGACTCAACCTTGGAGACCCTCCAGTTGAAAGAGGAGAAGGAGAAAAAGAAGGAACCCGTCTTGCAGCAGGAGTGACCTGTTTCCCTGACAGCAGGAGGAATCTGCTCCCCAGGTGGGTATTTGATCCTGCTCTTTGCAATGCCGTGGTGCCAGACCTGGGGTCACCCACAGCCTGCACAGGCAGCAGAGGGGCAGGACAGTGTCCCACAGCGTCCCCAGGAGCGGGGCCACCTCACGAGGGGGCGCTGCCAAATCAGGAATGCGAGGCTGTTCCCAGCAGCAACAGGGCTCTGCATCTCAGCAAGCGGCTTGTGACAGCGCCAGTGAGAACAGCGACAGCTCTGAATTAATTGTGGGGCTGGTGCTGGCAACCCCAGGGGGTTCACTTGGGGAACCTCTTGGGGATGTACACTCACCTTCCTTGGGCCACAGCCCAGCCACATGGGCTGGTTACCGTGCCAAAACCCAAACTGATGTGGGGAAGGGGCAGCCGTGAGCCACAAAACACCTGCTTGTCCCAGTGGTGCCAGGCAGAGCTGTGGAAAGGAGCTGTGGAAGTCCCTGGGGAGGAGTAGCTCTGGTCATAAAGATTTATGCTGCTGAGCGCAAGAGATGAGAGGGGGGGCTAGGAATGAACTGGAGTGGTGGCTGTCTCACACCTAAAAGACTCAAAAGTCCTCAGAGAAAGGTCGTAACTTAAAAAAAAGAATACATTTTCCAGTTGGCAACTGAGCAGATGCCCAGTAGGAACCTCAGAGGTGCCTTGGGTGCTCATCCATCTGTGGACTGACCTCAGTGGGACTGTGATGGCTTCTGCCAGGAAAGGACTGAGGCTGTGAGCAGGAACAGGCCAACATGGTTACTGTGGGAGGGCACTGGGCCATTTCCATGGAGTTTCTCCCCAAGAGGAGACCCCGAGAGGTCTGGCAGGATGGAGCTCTGCTCAGCCTGGCTGCAGCTTCCCAGGTTTTCCCAGGGCACATTGTCTCCTCACAAGAGAAGCTCACATGAGCTATTGGTGGCTATTTAGGAAAAACTGAAAAGATTTTTAAAAAGAAGTGGACACATGAGCAGAGCTCAGATTTAGAAGGAACCTCGGAGTGGCTGGACTCCATAAAAAGATAAGGGCAGAGTTGCAACATCAAACACGTCAGGAGGGCTTTGCTCCCCCCTGCCCCAGCCTGAATCACCCACGTCCCCCGTCCCTGGCGTGGGGAGCAGCCCTCCCTTGGCAGACCTGAGGTGACCAGGGGCAGAGCCTCACGTTCCCCGGGCGGCAGAGGGGATGGGGCTGGGATTCCTATCCTTGCCCAACATCAGTTGGCACTGCTCCCCATGGTGGCAAAGTCCAAGGCTGCCCAAACACAATGTCAGCCACACTGCCTGTGGCCACTGGCCACTCACAGCCTCCCCCAGCAGCCCAGCCTGTCCATTTTGGTGCCATCAGGAGGGTGGGGGTTGTTTCCCCCCTGCCCCGAACACCTCAGCATTGCTTCTGGTGCTGGGTGATGGTCTGGAGCCTGTACCTTAAGCCTCAGCACTTAAGGTACTGAACCAAAATTAAAAATTATTGGGGGAAAATAGTTTCTATGCATCTTGCAATATTATATTTGACATTGTGGCAATAAAGCATTGGGGATGTATTTTGACAGATGAAAAAAAAAGGATAGATTATAATTTATTAGTTCAGGCTATCTATATACAGAAAACTATACACAATCCACAAAACTATACTTATTATATAAGCAGAAAATTCTTCTATTGAGAGGGAAAAACCCTCTTTACTTACTTATTTATTTATTTACCATTTTTTTTATACACTTTCAGAATTTCTTCTGGTACTGATAGAGAATATCTAGACTCTGTCTTTATTGATAACTTATGAGTGATTACAGAAATCACATAGGGTTTCCCCTGTGTGAAATATTGATAATGATATTGCAATCTTCTGGGAATTGTCACCTCTTTTATCCCTGGTAAAATGTCAATCCACAGACTGCACTCAAAGAGATAGAAGCACTGTGTCCTGCCTGCAGCATAGATTCACATTCATCTGTGTCAAACCCTTCTGTTAGTGTTGAGAATGAATCAGTTTCCAGGCTGGGAAACTCCAGCCTGAGTACACATGAGTATTATATCCCCACCATGAACTTTTGGGGGAAGATTTGGGATTTTTTTCTGCCCTGTACAGCCTTATCCTGTTCTCATATAAATAGTTTCTAGGACATTGGGCCCACAGCACCTTAAAACTGGAGTTGCCCAAGGCCTGAGGAATTCCAGTTCAGCCTTAAATATTAATTCCTTTCTTGAACATATTACAATTATTTTTTAGATGTGATTTTCATGCTCAGTCTCCTGAGTGCATAAGATCTGTTTGCTCAGCAAGGACGCCACTGGTGTTCCCTTCAGGAGTATTTTTGAGCCTGTTGCCATCTGTCTGTGGTTTCCTTCCTTGGGACTGTCCGTGCAGGCTGGGCTCTGTCCCTTACACCTGACAGCCCCTGTGGCAGGCTCTGCCTTCACTTGTCTCTCCTCCAGCTGAAGCAGAACCACTGGTGTAACCTTATCTGAGCGTCTGGGGCTGTTGACTTCAGCAGCCTGGGTTAAGTATGTGTTGTGGCAGGACAGGGACTTAATTCAGCCACAAGGGAGGGACATGGGCAGCAGCACTTCGCTGTTACCTTTTATAATTTACAACGTCAGGCCTGGATTCACCACTTAATCCTCTTAGGCAGTGGTTTGAGGATTTCTGTACTCTCACTTACGGAGCTGTGAGGTGTGTTAGGCTGAAATTAATGTGCCAGCCACAGCTAACACAGCCCCAGCCTGGCTGGGAGTGCATTTAACAGTGTGAACAGCTCTAATTAAAAAAAAAAAAACCAACAGAAAAAGATCCCAGCAAAAACAACCCTGCCAATGCACAGTGCGACCAATTTCCAACTGCAGGGAAAGGCATGTGCTGAGCGCTCCCTGGAATATTCTCCACCCTTGTACAGAACAAACCGAGCCAAGCAATTTCTAGGTCTCAAATCCTGCCTGCCCCTGATGTTCTCATCTTCCAGCTTCCCCCCGGCCGCTGCTGAAGGTGAGCACGTGCTCGGGGAAGGTGCTCGCCCCCGTGCAAGGTCTGCGGAGCACAGCCGGTGGCAGGTAGGGGCTGCCCGCCGGGAATGCCGCTGGATCTCCCGGAGGGGGCAGCGGGGCAAGGGGCTGCTGGGGCACGGAGCAATGCCATGGGCTCCTGGCAGGGATGGCAAGGTGGGCGGTGGCTGCAGGGACAGGCACCCAGGTGGCTGAGAAAGGGGTGGGGAGGGAGGTGGCAGCACCTGGGGGGTTGCACGAGGCTGTCCCGGGTGCTGCGCCCCAAGGTCCCTGTTCCCTCCGTGATTCCTGGTGTGTGCTCTGGGGAGCTGCATGGGGAGGGAGGGTTTTTTTTTTTTCCACTCTGCATGTGCCTCTGCACGTTTTCACTTATTAATTTGCTTTCCTAAACTGCCCTTTGGTGCAGCCCAGGTGATCTGCTCCGGAAAGCTGAAAGCCCTCTGGCCACCAGCCCACGGCCACCCTTGACCCTGGCAGCATCTTCAAAGGGAGCATGGGCCTGCTGCGGAGCGTGCAATGTTTGCTGACAGCCAGGGCCAGCAGCTACTGCCTGCCTGCCTTGGGGGGTTTCGTCAGCCTCCTGCAGCGCTCCGGGGGAGATCGGTCGGCCACTGCTGCTTGCACAAGGTCAGTCCTCCCAGTGCGCTCATTCCCCCACCCCACAGTGAGCTCCCTGTCCTCAGTCACTTCAGAACTTAAGCGCTTGCTCAGGCGTTAGGTTGATTTTTCCAGCCCTCCTGTTGCTAGCCATGGGTGAAACATGCTGCATCTCCAGGTGTCCCAGCCTGGGAGCACCTTGGGAGCCCAACAGGACCCACTGTCATGGGTCCAAGCAGAGGCATCTGTGCCCAGTGGTGGGCAGAGATGGAGGGGATGCAACATCAGGACACCCAGCCTGTGGCTGCTCTGACTTGGGTGCAGTTCAGTTCCTTATGCAGGACCTCCTAGCCCAAAGCACTTCCCTGGATGGCTCTGAAAGTGGTATAGCTCAATTTAGGAACAAAGTGGCTGTTGGGCACGGGGAGAGGAGAGATGCTGAAGATGTTCCTGCTCATTGCAGGGGGTTGGACTAGATGACCTTCAGGTCCTTTCCAAAGCAAACCATTCTGTGATTCCATGAGGTTATGCCCATCCCTCCTCCCTCCCAGCTGTACCATTGCTGGAGGCTGGGATATTTTGGATGTGTCCAGCTTCCTCCTGGGACCTAACCATCACAACAAAATGGGCAATTCCTCCTCCCTGTGTGACATCTCTGTTGGGGGGGGGGGAAGCATTCCTTTCTACTTCAGAATTTTTTTTTAGTGCTGGTGAAAAACAAATGGGTACCTGGGCTTAGCAGTCCAGCTCTGCCATCTGTTGGGCTTGAGATCCATGATCTGTGGTGAGGGGCAACCCTTGGAGATGGCTCCGACGTGCTGGGAAAGTCCCAGTACTGCAGGAGCAAAGCCATCAGCCACCTGCCCCAGGGCCTGAGCCACATAGCCTGTCTATTTAACCCTCAAGTTGCCACCCTCCTCTTCCCCCCCACTGGTGTGACATTTCTGCATTTTAAGGCATTCCCAAATGGAGGACAGGGATGGAGTGGGCTACATGGACAAGGGATGGGCCACAGCAGCCCCAGCAAGGCACAGTGGAGAGGGAAGCCATGATCCTTTAGGGCCTGGCTGCTGGCTGGAGTTGGAAAAGGGCAGGCATGTCTCATGCTACCTGTGAGGAACTCATCCTGGTCCCCAGACCTTCCCTGGAGAGTGCAGGGACCCAGCTGTGCCCTGTCCCTGAGGGCTTGCCCAGCTGCTTTGGAAGCAGCAGGCTGCAAAGTCCAGCCTGCCCGACCCTCGCAGCTCAGCAGCCGCTTCCCAACCTTGGCACTTCTCTCAGGATATAAAACTGTGCTGGCGAGAAGTGCCAGGCCAGGCGAATAAAGGTGTTCCCACAAATTAATAGGAGGAAGAAGGAAAAACCTGTGCCAGTTGGGACTCGCCCCTGGAGCAGGACGTTGTCTCACCCTCTGGCTGCACGTGTGGCGCGGCGCCCTTTGAAGGCACAGGATTTAAATCCACTCGTGGGTCGTGTTGGCACCGAGCCCTCCCCAGCTCCCCGAGGAGGGGTTTGTCGGCGACAGCGAGGGTCACTGGAGCACGCAGCTGGGCGAAGGCACAGCTTCAGCAGGCTCTCCCCCTACCAAAAAAAAAAAAGCCAGGCTGGAAGGGGAGGAGGGGAAGGCAGGCAGACGGTAAACAAGCCGGGTGAGCCCAGCGAGGCGGCCCCGGAACGCTTCCCGGGAGAGGGCGCTGGGTCCGCGGCTGCCGCTTCTCCGCTGGCTCGTAAACAACTTGTGCAAGGCGAGCACAGGGGCTTGGGCATGAGCCAGCCACCAAACCCTCCCGGGGCCGGCAGCTCCATCCTCCCACCCCCGCCATCGCACCCTTGCCCACCCTAAGGGGTCTCTGCCAGGCTGAGGTTTGCTGCCCGGCATGGATTTTTGGGATGGAGAGGAGATGTTTATATTGCCAAGCTGCCTTCGCTCCCCACTTCCCTTCGGGGTTGGTTGGAGCTGCCCTGCCTCGAGGCTTGGATAGCACGGGGGTCACCCCACTGCACAGAGGCTTCACCTGGGCTTGTTTGCCGCCAGCTCTGGTGGACAAAGTTTGGGAAATTAACAGGTAGCAAGCGTAATTCCAAGAATTTGGAGCTATCGGAGCTCTCAGTGTCCCGATTAAAGAAACACTCAACAAACCTAGGGAAGAGGCTGGGCACTGCTTTACGTTTCCTGTGGCTTGACAGCTCCCCTTTATGGGAGCTATTTTGGGCCTCGGCAGCAGCTCCTGCTCTGCTTCCTTTTGCTTCAGCTGAGCTGTTAGATTTGGGTGACCACAGCTGAACTTGGGCTGAACGTGAGATCCTCAGCTCATTTCTGTGGGTAAAATATCACGTTTGTTTGTGTGTTGAAACCATTTCTCTGTGCACAGGGTGCAGGAGCTGGGGTGCTGGCAGGAGGCACTTTCTGGGGTGCTGAGGGGAGGCTGTTGCAATGCTTGGTGGCTCTGCCTTGCCCAAGCAATTCCAGGATGAGGAAAGCACCTGAATTTCACCTTGTTCTGGACAGCCTCGGGGGATTATCACACACTAATGTCTGCTCCAAGGTGGTGGTGAGGAATGAGCCAAGTTGTCCCCGCAGGGAGGGTGGGGATCTGGCTCTTGAGATAGGCAGTAAATCAAAGCGTGGTTTTAGCCAGCACTTCCACCTCCTCCCGCCTGAGGATCCGGCTCTCTCTGGCCATTTTCCCTCTGGATTCTGGCTGTACGGTGGCTGTGTCCGCGGTAGGTTGACTGTGATGGCCAGGAGGCAGTTTCGGTGCCATCTCCCCGCGGCTGGCATGGGACAGAGCAGGGTCCCGTGGCCCCGTGGCAGGCGTGTGGGTGGCGTGTGCTTGGCCTGGGACCTGCGTGTGCCTCCAGCGTGTGCACACAGGGGTGGCAGCTCCGTCTGCTCGTGCTGGCGTGGCTCTCCTGCCCCTTGGATCCGGACTGGGAGTTGCACAGAGTTGCAGGAGACGGGACAAGCGACCCGGCGGGGTGGAAAAATACTGGGCAGTGCCTGCGGTTTGCTGGGTGCTGGGTGGGTGCTCCCATGGTGGGGCTGGGGGATTTCCCCTCCCTCGAGTGACAGTGACCGATCCTGTGCCTTGGAGCGAGGGTCTGCAAATCCAGGTGCTGGAGGCTGTGACCTGCTCCCAGGAGGAGAAGCGGGGCACTGAGGCTCTTGTCCGCCTCCCAAGAGTGGGCACCAAGCCACAGCCTGTGCCCGGGGCTTGGAGCTCCGGTCCCTCCCTCTCTCCCCCCGTTTTCCCGAGGCGGCCGGTTTCCATCCCTGCGAGCTATGCCAAGGCAGCCGCTAATGTAAATGCTGCGGAAAGCCCTGGACCCGCTCCCGCCTGCCCAGGGACAAGGGGTTGTTTTTTAGGTCGGGAGCCTTCTTAAAAAGACCCCAAACCCACCCAAACCCTCCGCTTTCTGTCTCCTTTTCCCTCTGCTTTCTGCACCCACCCACCCCCTCTAACTGAGTACGGGGCGAAGCGGCGCTGCTTCCCTCTTTGCCGGGGCGGCCGGCCCGCGATACCNTTGCAGTTGTTTGTTTGGTTTTTTATTCCACCCCCACGAGGGTGTTCAGCCGCTCCCTGGAGCGCGGGGACTCCCTCACTGCCAGGAGGTGCACGCGTGGGGGATGCTTCTGGCAGGGCAGTGGGGCGGTGGGAGCCGCAGCGGGGTGGGCTGGGGAGGGCTCATCCCGAGCCCTCCCGCAGGCAAACGGCATGTTGGAGCGACTTCCCAAGTCAGTCCGCATTTCCAAACTGTTGGCATTTCTAAGCTGCTTGGAAAACACGCGTGGAGCCCGGCTGCTGTGGGTCAGACACGAGTGGGCTGGCTGGCGCTGGGAGCCTGGCTCCCAGAGCTCTGGGGATGCTGCAGCCCCCACCGACTGGTTCCAGAGCCACTCCGGCCCGTCCGACCTCTCCATCGCTGCCTGGGGTGCTCAGGGCTCGCGTGTGCTGCCTGTTGCTTTTCCTGCTGCCTTGGGACCGGGCTTGGATAACCTCAGCCGAGCTGAGAAGGCAGCTGGGGCAGAAAAGCCCTCCTCGATGAAGCAGATTTATTAAGAAAGCCCCAGCTAAGCTTTCCTTGCATTAGCCTTGCTCCTCTAGAGCGGAATGTGGAGATGAAAAGTTCACATGGGGCTAAGGAGCCCTTTGGAAGTCTGTTTCATTGGTTTATTAGCAGGAGTTTGGGTATTAATGGGACTCTTTGAAGGGCTTCTGGAGTAGGGCTTTCCTGGCTGCCGGCATCTGCCTGAGCTGCTGTGTGTTCTCCCTGAGGAATGACACGGAACCACTGGAGATGGCAGCCAGCCCTGTGGCCGAGCTGTCTCGTGCTCCTCCCTGGCCTGGGGGGCTGAAAAACGCGGGAGCGCAGGAAGGGCTCACAGCTGGGGCTGTTTCTGATTCCCCCCTGCAGGAACCCCCTCGTCAGGACTGCAGTCATGGCCACCTCAGCGAGCTCCCACCTGAGCAAAGCCATCAAGCACATGTACATGAAGCTGCCGCAGGGGGAGAAGGTCCAGGCCATGTACATCTGGATCGATGGCACAGGGGAGCACCTCCGCTGCAAAACCCGCACACTGGACCACGAGCCCAAGAGCCTGGAAGGTGAGAGGGCAGGTGCCGTACTCGTAGCCCCTCACTGGGGGGAGGAAGGACGCTGCTTCTCTCTTCCCGTGGCAGAAGGATGGTTTTTAGGGAAGACATTCCTCCTCACACCCTTCCAGTTACTGCTTTCCCCAGATACCACAGGGGAGCGTTCCCAGCTCTCCAGATGTGGAGTTGCAGGGAGGTGCCTGGGGCTGGGAGCCTGTCCTTGGTGCTGTCCCTGCCGTGGAGGGGCTGTTGGCAGGGGCTGGGGGCTGTTGGCAGGGGCTTGGCTGCCCATTGACTCCCAAGTACTCGTTTTGGCCGGAAGTAGTTTGGCAGAAGAAAATGCAGGGGAAAGAATGGAGCTATCCGGTGTAATTAAGAGCTTGTGTCCCTCAGAACAAACAGTCCCAGCTTACACAATAATAGCATTAGGATTTTCCCCAGGTTGCCATGGAGCTGGCTGGAGACAGTTATGAAATGAAAATACTGTGTGTGACTGAGCAGAACTATCTTTTTTCTTTCCTTTTTTTTTTTTTTTTTTCCTTTTCCCCTCTCTCCTTTCCCCTTTTCCCTCGGAGGGAGTGGTTGGCACAGCTCCTTTGAAATCTTTGTGCTTCCCACCCTCCCTCTTTCCCCCTGGGATATGGAGGAGATAACATAGCCCGGGTGGAGTTCTGGGCTTTGACCTGGAGGGCAGTGCTCAGCATAGAGGGGTGGGCGAGGGGCCACGCTGGCCACAGTCCCCTTCCATATGAGATTCCACCTCTATATGATTTGCCTTCCCACCTTCTTCAGGCCATGTAGCATGGATGAGGGTATTCCATGACTCTCCTAATTTCCATGGCTGTAAGATGGCTCATGGTCTGCCCTCCCCCAGCTGAGGGGACCGGGTGCTTTGCTCATCCCTGTGGTTGTTGTGACATGGGAAATGTCCTCAGTGCTACTCTGTTCACTCGGGCTTGGCCAGCAGCCCAGCAACTTGTTATTTCCCAGGGTGGCTGGGGAGTTGCACTCCTATGGTTTTTTGCTTGTTTTGAGGTTTTTTTTTGCTTCTCCCACTCGGAACAAAATCAGCTGAGCTGGGACTAAACCTATTGTAGGCCTGTTCTCTGTGAGTGTCTTCACCTCTGTCTTACTGGAGGGCAGCAGGGAGCCCATCCTGGGGATTAGGGACCCTGGGTCACTGTGGCTGGTTCCTCTTTTTGCTCCAGATCTCCCTGAGTGGAATTTCGATGGCTCCAGCACCTACCAGTCCGAAGGCTCCAACAGTGACATGTACCTGCGACCTGCTGCCATGTTTCGGGACCCTTTCCGCAAGGACCCCAATAAACTCGTTCTCTGCGAGGTCTTCAAATACAACCGCCAGTCTGCAGGTGAATGAATGGATCTTCTCCCTTCTCCTGGTGGAGGTGGTGTTCCTGTGAAGGGGAATGGGAGACCTGCCCAAGTGCTGTCTGTGCCCTTAGCATGGCACAGAAATAACCCCTGCCTTGAAAGTAAAGGGCAAACAAAGTGATGGACAAAGGACTGGGCTTGGGATTCTTCAACACTGCTGGGACTCAGACTGTAAAAAAGGTGGAGATGGGGAGTGGAGGTGGAGGTGCTCATGAGCCTTGTGTCGCTTTTCCGTTCCAGAGTCAAATCTCCGGCACACCTGCCGGAGGATTATGGACATGGTGTCCAACCAGCACCCCTGGTTTGGGATGGAGCAGGAGTACACTCTCCTGGGGACAGACGGACATCCATTTGGCTGGCCTTCCAATGGCTTCCCTGGACCCCAAGGTAATCTTTCGGGAGCCTGGACCAAGTCAGGAGTGTTTGAAATTAATTCCGTGTGATACAGCTTCAGGCGAGCTGAGGGATCCAAGGTGTTCCTAGAACTGAAGGTGGACAGTAGAAAGCTGGATACTGGCAAAAACTAACCACGAGATTAAATTTGTTACAGAAAGGCTGAGGTGGGGATTGGCCACATCCAAATTTGCTGCTTGGTTTGTTGGTCTGGACAGGACTTAAACTCAGGGGGAGACTTAAACTCAGGGGAAACTTGCTCTCCATCAGTGTTCTACTCTGCTAGTTCTTCCATGAGAAACAGATCTTGGGCTTTTTCCACACCCCCCAAGCCTTTGGAGAGTTCTCCCCTGTGCATGCTGGGTCTTCACTGAATGGCAGCGTTTTTCCCTGTGGAGGCTGATGTTGCCCTGTGCTGTTGCAGGTCCATATTACTGTGGTGTAGGGGCAGACAAAGCCTATGGCAGGGACATTGTGGAGGCCCACTACCGAGCGTGCCTTTATGCCGGCGTGAAAATCGGAGGAACCAACGCAGAAGTGATGCCAGCTCAGGTAAATCATTCTAAGATGCCTCATGGAGGGAGACAGTAGTATGGAAAAATGCCAGGCAGCAGGAGCTGTGTCTGCCTGCTCTGAGCTGTGTGGCTGTGCCGAGGATCAGGGGGTGGGAGGTGCCTGCCTCTGCCCCACTGAGCCCGTGACTCCTCCTCCTTGCAGTGGGAGTTCCAGGTGGGACCATGCGAAGGGATTGAGATGGGGGATCACCTCTGGATCGCACGCTTCATCCTGCACCGGGTGTGCGAGGACTTTGGGGTCGTGGTGTCCTTCGATCCCAAGCCCATCCCTGGGAACTGGAACGGTGCTGGTTGCCACACCAACTTCAGCACCAAGAGCATGAGGGAAGAAGGAGGTCTCAAGTAAGTGTTCCAGTCGTTTACTGGGCGGCAGGATTTTGCGATGCTTTGGATGACACGGAAGTTGTTGCTCTGGTGCTTGGCGTGACATCTGAGTCTTTCTTCTGGATGGGGTTTTTTTGGTTGTTTTGTTTTTTGGTTTCTTTTTATTTTTAAGATGTATTTTTTATAATGATACATTCTCATACTGATGCTTGGTGGGCAATTCAGCCAGCAGTACAGCTCCACCACTGCTGGTGGAAGTACAGGCATCCAGGATGCAAGCATCAGCCTGTCCGGCTCCTGACCTGCCAGTGCTGGGAACAAACAAACAAACTCAGCACAGGCCTTTTTTTATTATTTCTTCATAACCATGATGAAAGAGAAAGACCATTTGCTTCTGTCTAGGCAAGGCTGCCGTGTTTTCTTAAAGATGAACATCCTAAAAATGCAAGCCCTGAGTTCCTGTATGGGACTGGTGTGCTGAGTGCAGCCAAGGATCCTGTGTCACTGGAGCTGTGTGGGGGGATTCATTCTGGCAGCTCTGTTTTCTTGCCTTAATCTTAGTGATGCCCTGAGATAATGGGACAGCCCGTGACTCTGTGAGCATCATGAATAGAAACTCCAGTGTTGAGAGTTCTCTGCTCTGAGGGCAGGTGGAAATGGGAAGTTTAACTGGTGGTGTCTCACAGACAGCACTCCCTAGGGAGCCTGTGGGATTTGGCCACAAGGATCCTTTTCCTGGGTCAGCAGTAGGAGTGGAGAGAAACCCTGTGTTGGGATGAACAGCCGAGTGGGTTGTGGGCCACAAGGCATCATCCTGAAATGGCCTGGGGACAGCAATTAATCTCGTGTCACTTTGACACGACAGTCCAGCGGGGTTCAGCTCGTCCTGTCCCTCACCGTGTCATCCCCTGTCCCTCCCCCCCTCCGCAGGCACATCGAGGAGGCCATCGAGAAGCTGAGCAAGCGCCACCAGTACCACATCCGTGCCTACGACCCCAAGGGGGGACTGGACAATGCCAGGCGCCTGACGGGCTTCCACGAGACATCCAACATCAACGAGTTCTCGGCCGGCGTGGCCAACCGCGGCGCCAGCATCCGCATCCCGCGCAATGTGGGCCACGAGAAGAAGGGCTACTTCGAGGACCGCCGGCCCTCTGCCAACTGTGACCCCTACGCTGTGACAGAGGCCCTGGTGCGCACGTGTCTCCTCAACGAAACCGGGGACGAGCCTTTTGAGTACAAGAACTAAGCAGACTGCGCCCCGCAGACACCGCCTCCCCCCACGCTCCCCACGCCCCTAAACTTCCCTTCTAGATGTAATCCCAAGGGTACAAGATAACATGTTTTGTGTCTCAGTAACTCTTGTTGTCTTGAGGTGGGGAGGAGGGCAGGTTTAGTTTTATCGATGACTGTTTGTCGCTGACTCCTCGGAAGACGAGAGGAGGACGGGGTGTTAGAGAATTTTTAACCACTGTTTTATTTTTTTGTCTAATTCATGTGTACATCCGATAGGATCCAGTGGCTTCCAGGGACAGACTGCACACACAGAAAGCCAGTAGGAGAGGAGAAAGCTTAAAACAGAGTCAGATTTGGGGTGCCAGCCCCGCTGCTGGGTTCTCTGCAGACTGCTGGCTCTCTAAGGTCGGTGTCTTTCTGTGGAGAAGGGAAGATGGGAGCTGTGGTGATGGGAGCTGTGCGTGTGCTCCTGCCTGTGTGGGGAGGTGATGGGGAGATCATCGCCCTCCGCCCACTCTGAGGTTTCTTGGGAATCTTCTGGCATTAAGCTCAGCGTAGGAGCGTTGAGAAGAACTCTTGGTTCTGTCACTGGAAGTCAACCGATCTCTGGCTCGTAACACAGAGTGAAGTAGTATTTTTCTATTTAAATATAAAAACAGGAAAAAAAAATTAAATATGGAAGTGTTTTTTTCTTAAAGAGATGATGTTCCAATGCCTCATCCGGCCGGAGCAGGCAGAGCTCTTGCAGATGCTGTCGGAGGCCTCCAGGTGGGACTGAGGGTGAGCTTGGAGGGAGACTCGGATGAGATTTGTTCCAGCATGGAGTGGAGCTTGCAGGAGGGGGTTCCCAGAGTGGAAAGCCTGCAGAGGCATTTGTCACTGTAACTCGAGTGGCCGTGACACGTTCAGAGTGAGAGGAAGGCGTCCTGAACCCAGAGTTGACTGGTCAACAGCGTTCCGGACAGAGCTGTGGGTGTGTCACCTGTCCAGCAGGGCTAGCATGTCACTAAAGCAGGGCTTTTGATAAAGGTTAAAAAAAAAAAGAAAAAAAAAAAAAGAGAAGTTTTAATTTTTTTTTTTTCATAATGTTCTTAGTTTATCCGACTGAATGGTTTTACAGAGACCGCTGATGCCACTGTTGTGCCCTGGCTCTCGCGGGCTGCCTGCCATCCAGCCAGGATGGGGGCTAGGAGAAGGGAGGGGAGAAGCCACCTGTCCCTCCCAGCCAGCCCTGGCACTCTCAGCTCCTGCTGGGGGGTTCAAACGTTCCGGGATTTTACACTTGGGTATCTTAGATGATGCCGGTTATATTCCGTTGCATTTGGACTTTTTTCCGAATAGGTTTTCTTTTTTGTAATAAAAAAAGAGAAAAAGAACAAAACCTTAAATCTGACTTCTGCAGCCTCTTTTTGTATGTGTGTTGCCTTCAGCATTTGAAAGGATTTTGGGTCTGATAGTGGGTAGATGTGGCTTTTCATTTGTGGGGTGTTTTTTGGGGGGCAGGGGTCTTTCAATCCATGTGTGCTCTCCAGAAAATGGGAATTTGTCAGCAATGGTTGGTTCTCTGGTGAGTGATGGTCCAGCTGTGGCTGGAATGGGGTTCTTTTGGGATAGGAAAGGGCCTGGGCTTGTGAGTGTCTCTAAGGAAGGGTTATGGGGTCAGTACAGATGTTGTGCATTTCTCCAGCCTCCTCCTCACAAGTTCTACAGGATATAGAAATCCTACAGAAAACAAAACTCCAGCAAACTTCATTTAAAAGGGGGCTTTGTGGAAGAAGACCCTTTCCCACTCTCCCTAAGAAAATGAGAGAGAAATGAGAAAATGCTGCTTGTCCACCTTTGGCATAAACCCGGTCATTTAAGAAAATAACCAAGGCAGTAGAAATGTGTCATTTTTCTCCTGTGGTCCTTTATTTAGCTCATGGTGCCATTCCCCAGCTCCCCAGGAGGTGCTTCTTTCAGGAGAGGATGCTTTAACCATTCCCACCTTTAAATCTGGATTAGCTGCACCTGAGCATCCTGCTGGGCTGATTGAGGCCGTTCCTGCTGTCAGGGTTTTGTGGACCAACTGTTTTCCTGCATCTCCCTTCTGGGGAACATTGAAGGCAGCACCTTCCCCAGCACAGTCCCAAAATTACCTTGTGCCTGTGCCCTGGTGGGGTGGGGTGTGACCGGAACAGAGGCAAAGTGAACACCGTGTCCTTTCCTCCCATCCTGACACAGCCACAAGGACTTGGGACCTGGGATGCTGCAGCCAAAACAAACCCAGGCTGCTCTGGGGTCACTCAGGAGCCCAGAAAGCTCAAAGTTTTGTTCTGATTTGGGCTCAGGGGCAAGGCAGCGGCTGTTTCTTATGCCTTCCAAGAACATGTTACGGAGGAAAAAATTACACCTGAATTAAGGGAACTTTTCTAAAGGCATTGGCACAAGGGACAAGATATGGTTTGGTTTTCTGTTTGCTTTTTTAAAGCTCCTGTACTTACAAACACTGTGAATCTTTGAGGCTGAATCCCTGTCCCTGCAGAGACTATTTCCTCCTGAGGAATAAAAAAATTGGGAAAAGGGGACATGACTCAGTTTTGACCACTAAGCATCACCAAGGCAGGAGGAGCTGATGGGCAGCCAGGTTTTGTGTTTTGCCATGGAATCATAGAATGGTTTGGTTTGGAAGGGACCTTAAATATCACCTCATTCCAACCCCCCTGCCAATGGCAGGGACACCTTCCTTGGTTGCTTGGGTTGAAGTCTTCGGGATAAACAGTATCTCCCTATGCTGTTTGGGGGTCTGTGAGGAAGATGCTATCTCCAGGGTGTCCATCAGGCTGATAAGGGGAGCAGGCATCAGTCCTCTGCTCCTCCAGCTGCCCTGAACATAAATTTAGGTCAGGAGCTTGATGCTTAATGGTTTCTCTTGTTCTCAGCTGAGAAAGCATTTATCCACTCACTGCACAATTACCCGGCTGAAAACAAGGTCGGAACAACATTGTGCTGGGAAATGGCTTTTCAGATCATTATTAAAAGTATAGGGGGAGAAAAAGATTATAATGAATTAGAAGGGAAAAAAAATAATTTATTCCCTCTAGGCATTGTTTTCTGACTTTTTGCCTAGAGCCTGCTTGCTGAATCTGCTTTGTAGTTACCTAAACACCATTTCCCAGCTCTGTAGGGTAGGGAGGCCTCCTCTTAAGGCCATGGGGCTCTTACAAATTGAGTCTGAAACCCTCAGAAGCTGAATTTACGTCTTATGTATTCATAGAAAACATTTTGACTTTTGATCTGAGCCTCTCAGGAGGAAGTGAATCCCTTTTCTCTGTATTCACACATCCTTAAAATGTGAATAATGATATAGCAAGGATAGGTCCCAAAGGGTTTGCTGGGCACATCCAAGCATCAGGAACTGCTCCAAATGAAGCAGACAAAAATAGCAGCAGCTTTTTGAAGTGCCTGTTGGTTGTGCTCCCTTTTAATCAAACACCAGCTTAGGAGGCAAGGCTGCCCCTAACCCGTTAATATATCTGCTCACAGGCCAGGCTTTTCCCCACAACTGGATTTTAAGGCACTCAAAATAAGATTAGCCACAGCTCCCTTCAAATACTGCCTGGAGCACATGAGCCAATCAAGACCACACTTGAAGCATCTTTTCATGCCAGGCTGTGCCAGCCCAGTTATTGTCTGGACACGAGGGATTTTCCCTTTCTGCAGAGCCTGGTGTGTCAGGTGTGACTGCTTGGATTTCTCCTACCCTTTCACACTCCCAGAGTGCCCTGATGCTGCTCCAGTATCCACATCTCACTTCTCTTACTATTTTGTGGGTTTTTTTAGTGCTATTTGATCTTCCTCGATTACCTTTTTTTTTGGTAGATCAGCCTTCACGTGCTTGCACAGCCCCTGGCTGAACACACCTCTCCCTGAACACATCTGGAGGAGGAATCAGCCAGCCTTAGGTGGGTCAGGATTTGCTGAGCTGTCTTTTGGATGCCCTTCCCTGGGGGAGAAGAGAGGCGGTTCTTGTTGCTGGGTGAAACTGTTTTTATTTCTCCAAGTCTGTGTTTTCCCTTTTTCCCGGGATGTTGATACTGGCCTGTGTGAGCGTCCCGCGTCTCCTTCTGCCCGTGGAGGATGGGAAGGGATGGCCCCAGCGAGGGAGCCAGGCACAGACCGCTGAGGGGGGGATTTGCAGAGCTCTGCAAGAGCCTCTGCTCGGGCTTGAAGCTCCTGTTGTCAGAGCAGCCCCGCTTTGTTCTCTTGAAATCCCTCTTGGAGCTCCAGCAGCTCCTCCGATGCGGGGCCTGGAGGAGTCCCGGCTGAGATGTACACTTGCAGCTCTTCAGCTGATAAAAGCCTTAGGAAAAGTGGCTCCTTTGTCCCCTCGAAGGAGGCCAGGGCATGGTCTGGAAGGGTGCTGGAGACAGGTCAGGTGTGGCCAGTGGGTAATTTCTTGTGTGACCCCTTTGAGCAAAGTGGTGGAGCTGGGAGGGGACTCCTGCCATCACACACATCCATAATTCAGCTCCAGCTGAGCCAGGATTTCATCCCACTTGTTCAGTTACTGATTGAACTGAGGACAGCTGCTTAGGAAACAAGTGGGAGCTCTTGAAAGGGAAGATGTCCTTAGGTCTGCCTGGCTTCCCCGGCCAGCTGGGTGCAGAGTCAGACCTGGGCTGGCTCCTGAGTGGGTCCTCCACCTACGAGTGGTTCTCCAGGCTCTCCAGCTGGGACTGACAACCTGCTTGCAGTGCCTGGTTTCAGCATGTCCCGTGTGGATGTAAACTGAACTCTGACTCTTTGCTTGCTGATACAGGGGCCAGTCCATCTGTAGGATCTGCTTCTCCTGAGGCCATGCAGGTTATGGGGGATATCGGTCACTGAGTGATGACTCATCTGGATGCCTAAAGATGTCACTTGTGAATTGCCTGGTTCATGAATGGTGGTCTCAGTCTGATCCTTGTGGCTCCACCCTGAGCCAGTGCTGGCTGTTTGGGGACTGTTCCTCCTTTTTGTGCAATGACCTCTAATGGGAACACGTGGAGAAGGGCTCTGGGAAGACACAATCCTGCTGCTCTCTACACTGAAGCATCTCCAGGAGCTCCATTCCCAGTGGGAGTTTATGTGGGTCAGAGCATCTCCAGGCTGCCTCTGGAGATGCCTGTGTTGTGTAGGTGTCTGTGTTCAGAAGGAATGGGATTTGGGGCTGGGTGCTTCTTGCAGGTTAGCCCCACAAAACCTGCAGTGGTTGACCTCAATGGGAACCTGCATGACTGAGGAGAAACCCAGGGTCAGAGAGGTAAACTGGGAGGGAAATCCACATTCTGTGACTCCAGACTGAACTGGAGGACTGCAACTCTTCAGAGTCTTGTAGGAGGATTTGACCCTTCTCCCTTCCTGCTCCCTTCCTTTCCTTCCCTGGTGAGACGACGCAAGGTTGGGGTAGCGGTGCAGGGGACAGCGAGGCTTTACTTCAGCCAAAAAATGTCTTTCTTTTTCTTTCTTTCCTCCCGTCCTGGCCTGCCCACAGGCTGCCATGGCTGTGCTATTTTGCTTTCATAAGCTGCATTATGTAAGCCGAGTCTTGAGTGAGGATGCGGTGCCAACTTGGACTCCGCAGTGGGAAGGAGCCACATTCCTCAGCACTGGGTTTAATCCCTGCCTCCAGCCACAGTTGGTTTGCTGAGAGGAATCCGAGGGCTATGCTGAGGTTTCTAATCCCTTGCCCCAGGTGCAGCCAGCTTGTTTGTACGGGAGCCCTGCTCTCCTTTGTCAACAGGTTGTGCCCAGGTCTCCTCCCAGCAAGCCCTTTTGAGGAGGGTTGGCCTCGGCATGCACAGCACACCTTGGGACCCTCCTCTCCTCCTCTTGTTTGCTGAACTCTCTGTGCTCCTTGGCTTCGCTTTCACTTGCTCAAAGAGGCTGCTGAGGGAGGAAAATAGAAAGGGAAGCTTCCACAACGCCAGTCCCAGAAAACAATGGCAGAGGTGGGTTGCCAGACTGGCATGGAAAACACCTGAGGAAGACCACACTGGTGCCAACAACTTCTCCACCTGTCCCAGCACTGACTGCCCTCCTGACGCCTTTTCTTGGTCTTAAAATCAAGAGCCAAACATGGTTAGAGGGGAAAAAGGGATTTTACCTTGGTATTTATTTTAAGGATCCTTGGTGCACCCCGTCCAGGTGGAGCACGCTGGAATGCACATCCAAATGCACACTGAAATGCACACCCGTGAGCACCCCTCCAAAATGCACACCCACAACAGTTCAGGTATAAATTATAGGCTTTACCAATTAGCATATCTATCAAAGATTCCCCAGTGAGAGGCTGAGTGGACCCCCCTCCCCGAGGAACTTTCCCCCCCTGGACAGGCCTATCTCAGTTTACAAAATGTGTTCCAGAGAAGACCTTGGTGTCTGAGCCTTCTGAGATGTTTGGTCTCCTGGCTTAATGGAATATTGGGTCTGTGCTGGTTATCAAACCTGAAGAATTAGAAGTGTGTGGGCCAAAAGGCCTTTAAGAATACATAAAAGTTATACAAAAGAGCATATAGAGGGGGTACATATAAAAAGCAAAAAAAGCATCATGGCATCACTCCCAGTGTCCCATCTGTAGGACATGATTCCTGTCCCACCAAAAATCTGGAGATCCTGAACCCAGGGGGCCTGTGGCACCATCCTGGCTGGGTGGAGGGTGCAGGACAGCAATGGGTGCTTGGCAGGGTGTTTGGTGGCTCCCCAGCAGCCTCAGCCCACTGCCTTAACTCCCTGCATTTGGGATTGATGATCTCCAGGACCCCATGTGGCTGGGCATGGGCCATGTGGGTTCAGAAGGAAAGGTCTTCACCCTCCACGCAGGTTTGAGATGAAGCTGACAGCAGCAGTGCCTTGTTTCCATGTCCTGTGGGTGGATGAGGCACCAGACTCCACAGTTTTTGGTGGCAGCTTCCCCCAGAGTCAAGCACATTGTTAAAGTGAGAAATATTAATCAGGCCCAGGGTTAGGCTGTTATTTCTCATCACAAAGCTGTGTGGCTCGAACCCATCCATGGCTTGTGGAGATGCTGAGCAGCTGCTGAATTGCCCAGCTGCCTCTGTCCTGAGCCAGAACCTGTCCAAAATGCCTAAAACACTGGGAAAGCAAGGGAATAGGAGCTTCCTGCCCTACTGAGCTGGATTAAGCATGGTGGCCAGCAGGTATCTGGAAAAATTCTGGGACCATTTGCTTCAAGCACAAACCCCAATCTCTCCAACGCCTCTCCATGTTAGGGGATTCTGAGCAAGCCCCTAAGTTTGGGGTGGGAATAGACATGCCCAGGGCTATGTTTCCATTTAGGAAGCTGCCTGGGAACAGCTGGGCTTAGAGATGGGCTTAATCTGAAAGTTGGAAGTCTGAAGCCAAGGCTTCAGATGACTGAATCACCAAAACCTATGCACTTGCTCTGAAACACAAGGTATTTCCAGACCATTTTCCACCCAGACAGATAACACATGCTGGGTGATTAACTGGCTCCCTCTTTTCCACCTCTCCTTGTGGCTGGGCCTCCTGGCAAGTTCTCCATCTGCTTTTTTAAATGCTTTCACTCTAAAATGGATGCCTTCCCTCCTGGCAAAGGCCCATGCCAGTGATCAGCGGGTGACACTGCCACTGTGGGCTGTAGCCCTGTGGGGAAGCATTTCATTTAGAGAAGAGATTGCTTTGGTGTGGGAGTTTTTTATCTGTAATCTCACTAGGACGAAGAAAACTGCTCGCAGAGGCTGGATGGGGAAGGAGGTGGCCTCTGGAGTCTTGGAAGCGCTGTCCCTTGCACCATTTTGGCGCTGTGCACAGGGCACGGGGTGTGCCCCACGTACCAGGAGTCAGGCACACTCCATGGATGGTGGCCTGGGACCCAAGAGCATCCCAGGAACTGTGGTATGCTGCAGTCTGTGCCGTGGAAACATCCTGGTCAGAGCAAGGGGGTCCCTCTGGGCTGCTGGGTCTCTGTTTTCATGGGGAGGGAGAAGAGTTGGCAATTAAAGTGTGAGTTGTGGAGCTCCTGCACAGCAAGCCCTGCTCAGACCTCTCTGAGCACGGTCAGGCTGGCTTAGAAACATCCCAGGACACAGGGCAATGTCGAGAGAAGGTGTCTGACAGGCTGATACAGGCAGCAGAGAACAGTAGGGGTTAAATACAGCCTGAACGGTGCTGCTGCAACAGCAGAGGAGCTCCAAGTCACTCTTGTGAGCTGGAGGGGTGGCTCCAAAGCACTCAGGAAGGAATTTTGGCCATTCATTTTGACCCTGCAAGTGGGTAGGCTTTAGTCAGCCTGGTTCCTCCTGAAACAAAACACAGCCCTTCTGCATGCCGTGTCTTGCTGGGAGCTTGCTGGTGATCTTGGGCTGGAGAAAGTTGAGGAACTTGTAAGATGGGAGCTTCTGCTGGCAGAGATGGGCTTGGCAAACCAGGAATCTCTCTGCAAAGGTTGGGGTAGGGGGATGGCAGTGATGCCACATGGGTTCTGCAGGTGAATGGGATGTTTTGGGTAGGAGCTTGTGACAGCTCTGCCCAAAGAGCTCTTTGAGATGCAGCAGCCCCCTTGCTCATCTCCCCCTGCTCGTCTCCCCCTCCCCATGAAGCCAGTGCAAACTCCTCCCATGAAATCTAAAGCAAGCCCTGCAATACTTGTCTTTTTGTTGTGAATAATGTCAAGCCTTTTTTCCGCGGGCGCTATTGAGGCAGCAGCTGTATTTCACCCAGCTGGCAGCGCTCGGGGAGGAGATCAAGTGTTCTCAGCAGAGCTGGGCCACATCTAAGGCTGGGGGAAAGTGCTGCAATTCTGCTTGGCCTCAGCACCGAGCTGCTTTACACCAGCTCTGAACTGGGCTCCCAGACTGGGGCTTTGGGGCATTTTGGAGAGGTGAAACAGCCGTGTGTGCTCAGAGGTCTGTGGGAGCAGGAGGATGAGGAGCCGGGCTGCTGCTGGATAGGATTTCAGTCATGTGGGTAACTTGTTGGGCAGTCCTCTCCTGAACCCAAAAACCCAGGAGCACCTGGAGCTGTGAGTGTGTGTTTCTCCACTCTGCCTGAGCGTGCTGCAAGAGCAGAGCTCCAGCCCTGCCAAAACACCCCGCGCTTCTGGGAAGTGTCCTTGGCACCGTGTGCTTGTCCCGTGGGATACGCTGTGCCTCCCTCTGCCAGGTACCTCTGGGCAGGTGCCAGCCCTTCCTCTGGGCTCGGGAACAGCTTGTTTTGAACGTCAGTGCCATGGGAAGCAAAGAAAGAAGGAGCAGATGTGCCGGTGGGCACTGCTGGCCCATCTCCCTGGCATGGGCAGGAGCTGTTCCTCTGTCCCTGTGCTGCTGGAGCCCTGGGATGAGAGGGACCGCCCCTGCCAGCCCATGCTCCGTAGGCCAGACCCCCGTCCTTTACACAGAAGGACTTGGGAAGAAAAGTTGTATGGATTAAAATTGCATCTCCTCTTGATCCTCAGCTCAGCCCCTGTCCCTCTGCTCTGTTTGCCCACTAATGGGTAGCTCAGTGTGGGAGTGGGATGAGAAGGATGTTGGAGACAGGAGAAGGCTGGAAGGCAAGGAATATGCTCAGATGAGAGGTTTGTTTGTTTTGATTTTTTTCTTTGGGCAATTCATTATATTCCAGTCATGAGAAAACATGTGACTTCTCTCTGTAAGAAAAACTTGATTTTTAAAAAAATGTGCCTTTTGGTTTATTTTGTGAGGGTTTTTTTGTTTTCTCTTACCTCCAGAGATCTGGTTCTTAGTCCTGAGGGGACCTTTGCTGTCAGAGGTCCATTCTTCTGCTACTATCAGTGATTTCCCCCTGCTTTGCACCTCCACACTTCATTGAATAAATAAAAGCTTCTGTCTCGGCCGTGCAGTTCCCAGTACCTGTGGTGGCTGTTTCCAGCTTGCCAAATCTGCAGGGATCGAGGTGGCTCCTCCAGAGGCACGTGGATGTGCTCTCAGTACGTGGATGTGTACTCAACACAGCAGCGACTGGAACCACCAGTGGGGAGCAGTGGGAGGGAGACAAGGCATGGAATAAATGATGCCCCTGGATGACTCGGCTGCTCTCCCCCAGGAGCTGCCCAGGGTTTATTGTCTTGCACATTTCTGCTCCATCCCCAGGTTCATCTGGGTGTGCTGGGCTCATGGCTCCCTTGCACGGATCTGCTTTTCCAGCACTGCTGACATCTGCTGATCGCTTTCCAACCATTAAACCCAAGACAGAATGGGAGGAGGGGAAGGCACCTCATTAATTTTTGCTCTGCCCTACATCCTTCCCAACTCTTTCCCCTGGGAGAGATTGGGAGGAACATTACTTTGCTCGCCCTGGGGGTAAATGAGGTGCTGTTTACTTGCCTATCACCACAAAGACAATGTTGGAATCAGGGGGTTAGGGATGCTGTGCTTGGCTGTCGCTGCATGGCACTCGAGGCAGGATTCCATGCTGAGGCCGCTGCTCTGATTGATGTGGAGTGGGATTTGGGCAAGGTGCATTCCTCCTTGCTGCCTGGATAAGGGATGTTCACAGAGGTCCCTGCAGGGGTGGCTGGGCACAGAGAACTTCCCAGAGGAGGAGGAGGAGGAGGAAGAACCACCTAGTGATGAGGACAGGAAAAGAGTGAGCTCACTTCTACAGCCTGTCCTCAGCAGGGATGAAATTACTAACCTGGTGGGAAGGCTGGGGAAGCACAACACCTGGGACAAGTCTCTGGCCTGCCACTGGAGAGAGTTCTTGTGAGCAGCTGGCTGTACACTGCAGTTTGAACCACACCAGCACAGAGGGTTCAACCCTTGCTTCAGCCCCTCCTAAACACACACCTCCAAGCTGGCAGCAAGCTCCTCTCCTCGCCCAGCACATCCCCTCCTTCCCACTGCTGGCCCAGAAATCAGTCTCACAGGGTACACTGTGCCACGGCAAGGTCGTGCCCATCGGGTTTGGTTTTTTGGGGGTTGTTTTTTGGCATTTTTGTTGAGTCTGGTGCCACGTTGCAGGTGGTGAGGCAGAACATTGGGCTGCAAAGCAGCTCTGTATTTAGAAGTGAGGCATAGGATGCACGTTTTTAGCATCCTGAATACATTGAGATCCAAAACAGTTTTCAGGGAAAATAGTTCTTGCTATTCCTAGAGTGCCAGAGAAGCCTGGGATCTAACAGCCACGTAAGGGATGAGCCTGGTGGGTGCTGGCTTGGGTCCTGCTGCTCTCCTGGGACAGGGATGGGGATGGGCAGGAGCTGAGCTGCCCTGGGTGCCCATTCTGGTGGGACAGACTTGAGCTTCCATCCCAGCCCAGCTCACTGTGCCCAAACCACCCAACAGTGCTGGGAGCAGCCAAGCGAGACTCCGGCAGCAAAGTCCTCCTCAAACAGGCTCTACTTTCCTTTTCTATGGCCCCAGCTGATGTTTTATAGGAGCTGCAGGTGCTTAATATCCAAGGGCTTTTTTTTTTTCCCCAGGTGGGCTTTTTCTAAGCAGGGAGTTAAGAGCATGAACAAAGAACAGGATGATATTCTAGAAGTGGTCATATTTTGCTGTCCCTAAATGTAGCTGCTGTGCCAAATGGAGATTCATTTGTCCACGAGATTGCCTGCAGGAAGAGGGATTGTAGCAGTGTTGCCCCAGTGGCTGCTGGGCTGGTTTTGGGTGATATTTGTCAGGAGAGGTAAAACATTTTGAGACACTGGGATCACTGGAAAACAAACAGTTCACCTGCTGGCACAAGGGAAAGAAAACAAGAAATGTGTGAGTAGAGACACGGCCAGCTTCAAACCAGCAATGTGAGCTGGCTCTGCTCCTGGCCCCTGGTTTGGAGACTTCTTGCTCCATCTCGAACCTGAGGTGGATTTGGGCCAGCATCTCTTTGAAGTTTCCCCAGCTGTTCTGCTAGGAAATAATTCCTTTCCCTACAGACTTTAAGGACTCGGCACCTGTAGTTTATCCACCTTAACTTTCCTATGTAAACAAAGATTCTGTGATTCTGAAAGAGAAGATGTGCGAAGTGCTTTTCACAGCTCCTCACCCCACGTGCCCGGGTGGGAGGTGAGTTCCAGGGAGGCAGGCAGAGATGGGGAAGGGAGTGTGCTCCAAGAGGGATTAATGCAAACCCCTGGACGAACAGTCAGTGGCCGAACCCCTCCCGGATCGCTCCTGGCCTGGCGTCTTGCTGGGGAAAAGCAGGGCTGGTGAACCCCATCCTGCTGCGGTGACGCAGCATCTGGGAAACGCTGCCGGAGGCTTTCCGTGGAAAACCGACTCCACCTCGTCGGTGTCACAGCAGGACCGGGGTGAAACAGCGAGCAGGCAGGAGGAACAAAGCCACCTTTGTCGCCGTGCCCCGGCTCTGCAGAGCTGGCCCCACGCCAGTGAGGTGCCTGGCTCGCTACCGAGGTCCGGGGGCGGCTGGCTGGGCAGCCGAGAGCTTCCCGGAGCTGGAATTTGGGGCAGCTGCTCTCTCACCTGGAAAAGCAACCTCTCCCCTGGCAGCGGCATAAAGGGGGTCGGATGGGGTAACTCCTGAAAATCCTGACGGGGCCGGCACCTTCCCTCCCAGCCCAGCTCGGTGTGGTGGAGATGCTCAGGTACCTCCCGAGGTACAGCTGGCACGGCCCTGGTGGGCAGCAGGGTGCAGGAATGGCCGGGGGGCACAGAGCGAGTGGGCACGGGCAGGATTCCTGCGGGAACAGGGGGTCCCTGGTGGGTGGGGACAGTGCCAGCTCAGCACCGCCACCTCTCTCGGCCAGAGATGCCCTTGGTCCGGCCTGTGCCAAGCCAAGCTCTGCCAGAGGTGCAGAGCCACCCCCTCGCCGGGATGAAGGAGATCCGTGTGCGTGGGTGTCGGCACTCTATCCTTTGCTCTGGAATGGGAGGGGATGGATCTCTCCGAGTCTCGCATGCACCCTTAAAAATGTCAAATTCTACCCCAGGGAATGGAAAAATCCCATCCTTTGTGATCTCCCAGCTGCTTGTTACGCCAGCACGAAACCTGCTTTAAATCCATGCCCTTGTTGGGGCAGGAGAGGATGAATCTCTCCACGTGTTTTCTCTCCGGTTCACCGCTGCAGGGCAGGTGGGAATCACGATCTGCTGGCACATTCCCCCTCCCCTGGGACACCGTTCGTGCCTCACATCGCCGCTCCTGCTTGGAAAACCCCTGGGACTGCCAGAGTTAATTCTTCATCCCAGCTACTTTCCTCCTCGAGCTCAGCAGGAGGAGGGATTGTGCTAGGCAAGGGGCACCGCTGCGGAGGGGGAGGAGGCAGGAAAAAAAAAAAAAAGGCTTCGTGTTTAGACCTTTTACCTAATTTCCAAAGTTTCAGACCTGAGGGCCATAGCAACGAGAGCTGCCAGCGGTGTGATTGGAGGCAGCAGGCAGTGCTGGACTGCCCTCCCGGCTTCCCAAGCAACATCCCCATGGATGGGACACAGGCAGTGTTGAGGGAAATGTTGGCTTTCTGCCTCCCCTTCCCCATGGAAAGAGCTCGAGGCATGTGGCTCTGTGTGTTTGTGTGTGTAATTTTTTTTTTCCCCCAGCTGATTGCCTTTGCTCACTCCAATTACATTTTCCCTGGTTTCTGTGAGTTTTTTAGGAAGTTCTTGGGCACGTGTGAAACCAGAGGGCACCCAGGGAGGGCTGTTCTCGTGAAGACCTGTCTAGAAATCAACAGGGTGGTGCAAACCCAGCAAGGTGTTGTGTGTATTTGTGTGAACACGCTGAAGTGAGAGGGGATGGCACTTTGCAGCTGCAGAACAGAGCTTGAGTCCAGCAATACTTTCCTTTTTCTATCAAATAAGTCTTTGCAGAAATACCAGGGGTTCCTGCACAACAAAAGCGAAGGCATGATTTGGGGCAATAAAAACTGCAAACTCTTCTTGTTGTGCTTCCAGCTTGCTGATTCTCCTTTTGGTTTTATCAGAGGGGCTGGACCATCAAGTTCCTCTCCAAGCGCAGCCCATCCAGGGGAAACACAGAATCACAGAATGTCCTGAGTTAGAAGCAGCCCATGAGAACCATAGAGTCCAACTCCTAGCCCTGCACAAGACAGCCCAAAAATCCCACCCTGTGCCTGAGAGTGTTGTCCAAATGCTTCTTGGCCTCTGGTGGGCTTGGTGCAGTCTCCACAGGGAAAAACCCCAATGAAACTTGGGTGTGTTTCCCATGGGTTTTCTGAGCATCCACCTTTGGTGGCAGCATTCCCTATCATCCCTCAGTAGCACTGCAGAGCTGATACAGCCGTGGGCTCAGTTTCTGCAGGTCATGGAGATCAAATCCCTCCAACACTTCCAGAGCCACTTTTTGGAGCAGAGTCGCTTTTCAATCTGCAGGTGTGAGCGTTTCTGGCAGCACTGAGCCTGCCGTGGCAGCGAGTGCTCAGGGAGAAGAGGGAATGAAAGTGGCTAAGAAGAAAAGCATTTGCTGAGGAAAAGACAGGGATTGTAGGAGCCACTGAGTTGCTGTAAATCGAGCTGACCTGCACTCCCCAGATCTTCAGGGTCACTCAAAGCTTCAGCAGAGCAGCTAAGTTTGATTATGTCTGTGCCACAGCTCTCTTGTGCAGCAGGCAGTGTCTTCCTTCCATCCCTCTTCCTTGATGAGCCCCAGGCTTAACAAAACCTGTGCTTAAGCCACTCATTGAATCCACTTAATTCTCCTTACACTGGCACCAGGTTGACTTTGTCACGGGGAAAAGCTTCCTAGCACAAACCTGGCTGCATTTTCTGCTCTTCCCGGCTCGTGCATGGCTGTGTGGGCTTGCAGTTCCCTTTCCTGGAGAGGATCACATATTCCCATCAGTGTTATATATTCATCTTTGGATCTGAATTAGTATTTAGGGAAAAAGAAGGTTGATATATCCCAGCCAAAGCTACCTCTGTGTTTTCTGCTGGGCCCAAAGCTTTCTGTGCATCTCTGTAGCATTTGAAGCCACCCAAGAGCAGTGAAACACAGCTCATCCCTAGGGAGCTGTGTGAGGAGAGAGGGTCATCTTCCCCAGGATTTTAATAAGCCCTGAAATTGGGTATCCAGCTGTTTTCGTTATTCTACTGCATTGTGTATTAAAAAAATCACTGATTTTTTGCCATTCATCCTAAAGATCTCTTGGGATATTCCTGTCCTTTGGTGCCCTTTGAATGTCAGGTTGTCTCTTCAGCCAGCACTTGTCAGCCAGTGATTCCCCACCACCCCTCTCCCTTCCACCTTATTTATAGGGTAGGAAAAACACAGGATTCTTGCAGAAAAGCCTTGGAAGCTTGGAGCACCTCTCTTTTCCCAGGGGTCTGAGCTGGCAGATGCATTTCCCTCGAAGACAAGAGCAGGATGGCTCACTTGCACTCAACTTTCTGTTCTTCAGGAATCATTGGAATATGGATAGGATCCTTATCAAACCAGGTTCATCCAGAGGACAAGGCCATATGAATTGTTTGCAGAACTCCAGCAAATAAACAGCATTCCTCCTGATTCCTGATATGCCCATTTTAATCTAGTGGCCAGCTCAGGCAGAGGCCAGAGGACTCAGCAGCAGGGGGTGGCAGCTTTTGGCAAGTTCTGGATCATGCCCAGCTTCCCAGAAGAATCACCGTAGAAAGAGCTTCTGCCTGCAACCTTTCAATTATGGATTTGGGAGTGCCTATCCCATCTTGGGGTCTAAATGTAGAGGGGAGACCTGCTGTGAGCATGGCTTTTTGCCTTGAGGCCATTTGCTGTGCTCAGGAGTGAGGTGGGAGTGATGGATCATGGTGATGAAATGGAAGAGAGGGCTTGGCTCCCTTCCCAAGCAAGGACTGGCATCCCAAAGTATGAGAGGCCAAAAGTCATAAGGTCTTTCTGTGCCCCAGGAAAAGTGCAGGAGACACAAGGCAGAGACAGAGCTCTCAACACCTGACATCTCCCTCACTGCTGGGAAGTTCTCATTGTCATCTGCTTAATGAGGAGAGAAAAACTTGCAAGCGTCTTCCTTTGTCTTGCTGCAGTTTGGATGGCCAAAAAAGCGTGTTATTCCATCTAGACTGCCTTGTCCAGCCACTGCTGCTCTCCAGAGCATGTCTGGGGTGCTCCTCTGTCAGGGATCTGCCCCGTGGAGCACATCTGGGGACTGGAGGCTCAGGGGCTGAGCTTGCAGGGAAGGAAGGGCATACATGAAGTTCATGTTGATGCTGGCCAGGCTGCTGGCTCTCCAGAAGGGCTCATGTCTGCACAGCTTCAATCTAGGGCTAAATTTAAACACCAAAATGCAGCTTTTAGGAGCCCAGGGAATAGTCCAGTCCTTGTCTCCTGTGGCTGCCTTCAGCCAGCCCTCCCTTTGGCAGGGAAGAAGCTTTTGTTTCCCTTGGACTCTGGGCCAGCTTGGAATAAGAACACCAGCAAAACCCTCCCTGCCCCAGCACAATGAAGCAGTGCTCTCAATTCCCAGATGTGCAGAGGGGAAGTGCCCAGTGTGTCCCTTCCTGATGCTTCCCTTCCAGATGTGGAGTGGCAGGGAGCTGGAGAATTGAGCTGGAGAATTGACCACCTTCCCTGGTGGCCAGCCAGGAAGCGGACTGAGGAGTGGACAGTGGGTTTTTCCCCTGGAGACTCTCTGGATCTCACTGCCTGTGGCCGAGGGAAGTGGTGTGAGTGCTCTGCCAGCTGTTCAGCTGGTTTGAAACAGCTTGGGAGTGCTCAGTGCTGCAGGGAGGAAATGAGCCACCAGGAAAGGGGAGGATGCCTTCCCTCTCAGATGTGTCTGCACCCTCAAGGAACCCTCAGTCCCCGTCTTCTCCTCAAACAGCTCTTGGTCCTCATCATTTCCTCCTGAGCATCATCAGCAGGGCTGGACTCTGTTAAAATCCCTGCAGGCAGCTTGGTGGGACAGAGACACATCCCCTGCTCAGTCCTCCTGTCCAGGGACAGGGGTCAACATGAAGCCACCTCATGCATGAAGCCTCGTGCCATGGTCATGCTGAATGAGTCTGAAGTGAGCTGGTGTTCCCTGTGGGATGAATCTGGAGATTGAAGCCTGTCCCCCTTGGAATGAAGTGGGGGTGTTTCAGGTTCAGCTGAAAGGTGCCTCTTTTGGGCAATCCCCTGGGATTTGGGCAGCACAGGAAGGGGCTGCCCATGGGCACAGCTGCCTCTCAGGGTGCTGGTGGGTGATGCAAGCCAGGGCACTGCATCCTGTGACCCAGGCTGGCTGTACTCACCCAGTGGAAAATTCCTCCATCCATGGGCAACGTCCTTCTGCCTTGATTTTGAAGCAGCTCGCTGGGGACACGGCCAGTGCAGGAGATAATAGGTGCTGACAGGAGCCTGGCTGCTAATTGGGGTTTTGCCTGGGCTTCCATGATATTTGCAATTAAAGGAAGGCGGGAGGGAGTTGGTGGAGAAGGAGGGCAACAGGACACAGATGTGACAGAGAGACAGAGCCTGCAGAGGAGCTGGGGATGTCTGAGGAGGTCACAGGGAGGGATCCTCACACTCAGAGCCAGGGTTGGGATTACTCACACCCATGACATCAGCCTGGGAGCCCTCCCAAGCCGTCCCTGTGCTGCAAAGGCTGGGACAGGGTGTTCCCGTGTGTGGGATGGGGATTCAGACCCCGCATGGTGTCGAGGCTGATCCATCACCATGTGGCAGCAGTGCTGAGCATTGGGGGTGGTCACCTGAAATCTGAGGGTGCTCATGGCATTTCCCTGCAGTCCTGCAGGGGCTGTCTGCTCCTTCTTTTCACATCTTTCCCTTCCCTTTCTCCTTTCCTCTCATTTTCATGCAGCGGTACTGGCCACCCATATTCCAGAGCCCACCCAGTGGGGTGGATGCTCTCCTGACCCTTTGCAAATCCAACCATTTATTTACAAAGCTTTTTCTTTGCCCAGAATGAATTTTCCACAAATTAGAGCAAATTTGAATTGGCTCTTTGTTTACAGGGGGAAAATGAACACCAGGAAAAAAAAGCCCAGGAGGCTGAAGTTAACTTTCAGCTTGAAGCTGTTTCGTTTGCCATGAAGGAATTGTGCAGGTGTCTCGACAAAATGCTCCAGGGGTTTTTGCAAGATTAGATCTAGTTGTTTGTCTTCCTGAATGTGTAACAATATCTCAGGGAAACTTTTGCCCTAATGGCAACTCAAGATAGCTTCCAGTCTATATAAAAAAAAAAATCTGGAATAAAAATAGAAAGATTTGGACACACAAGACCCTCTGAAAGATGTAAACAATCTATCTTAGGAAGGGATGTATTTAAAGCAAATCAGAGAGAAAACAGATCAGGAGTCCTGAGGAGGTGCTGGACCTGATGCTGGAGGTCATGGGGATACTTCAGGTGGGACACAAGGTAAAGCCCAGCTGTGGGTGATGCTGTTCCCAAAAGGGAGGGACAAGAAATGATTTACACCAGGCTGCAGAGCCAGGGCTGTGCTGTGCCTGGCCATGGAGTGGTTCATTGCCTGATGCCAGTTACGGGATCCCAGTCCAGAGCACCTGCAAACAGGGCACATGGATTGGGAGATTTGGCATCTGTGAGGATTTACTTCCCTCTGGCCTGCCCTGCTGGGATCAGAGGCATGGAGGGTCTTGGGAAAAGGGAGCGTGAGCAAGCAAGTGGCTTGCTGTCCTAATGCCTGGGTTTGCAAGCAATGGTCAGACTCACACCCTGTTTCCCTGCACAGGTAAGAGGTCCAAAAACCATTTAGAGAGTCTGGACTCCAGGACTTCATTCCTTTATTCCACCCCAGAGGGGCTGCCTGGGGCTCTGGTGTCACCTGAGCAGCCTCACAGCACGGGATCGGAGGAAACCCAGGATTTAACCGTCCCCTTGGAAGACTGGAGACCTCCAGCATCTCTGGCATGGCTGTAAATTAAGAGACGGGAAAAAATGAGAGGCGGGAGGAGGGGAAGGAGAGTTGAAAAAAGGGAAGGGATCAGCCAGGGAGGAGGAGGGGAGCGAGGAAGGGGTGGCTGCTCCCTGCCAGCCGCTTGGGAAATATCGGCAGCAGTCACGTGAGAAGTTGTGCTTTTGGCATAACCTGCGTGTTTGTGCAGCACGGGGAGGGGTGTGAAATCACCTCCTGCTTCCAGGAATACTCCCGGCACGGGATGCACGGCGGGGAGCTGGTAAACATGAGCGCACCGCTGGCCTGAAACCCAATCGGGTCCCTGCATCAGCTGCTCCCTGCCCGGGGAGCGAGCGAGCTCGCCTGCCCGGGGTGGCAGCGCATGGGACAGCGTGTTCCAGGGCAGGGGACATCACCAGCGGGGGGACAGCAGCGGTGGGAGTGCTGGGGGGAGCTGGCACTGGCAGTCTGGGGACGGGGAAGCTTCTCCATGGCAGGGTGCGTGGGGGAAGCTTCTCCATGGCAGGGTGCGTGGATGTTCCCCGGGTGCAGCTTCCTCTCCCAAAGTCAGGAAGAGCCCCTTGGCCGAGGGACAAACCTCTCTCCCACTCTCCCCTTGCCCATCTCGGCGTCCCGGCGGCGGCAGGAGCCGCGGGTGACATCCTGCACCCATCACAGAGAGCACCGCTCCCTGTGCCGCCTGCCAGCGCGCCTCCAGCGGCTCCTGATCTGCCTGCCCGCAAAAATACACCTCCCTTGGGCTCTCTGCCCCGCTCCCCTGCCTGCCGGGAGGACTTGTTTATTGCCGGGTGCAGGGAAGCCGTGACCTCCGCTGCCTGCTGTCCCCTTTGGCTCCCTGTCCCTGGAACGCGCTGGATGGGGACGTGCAAGGGGACGAAGGCAGGGCAGGTGCCAGGGCCCCCGGATGTGACTGGAGCAGGGTGGGAAGGGGGTTTTGCAATCACCAAAAATCACATTAATTAAAGCAGTGTCAGGCTTAGGGATGGTTTCTGTTAACGACATCCATGTGGGGACTGAGTATGGATGATCCCAAGAGGGAGGAAGGGGAGACCTGGAGAGGAAGGAATGGGGGTGAAATTAGTTGCTGTGGAGCATAAAGTCAAGCAGGTGAGGATGGGAAAGAAAAGCTCCTGCTGCTGCTTTGGGGCTTGTCTGAAGTGGCAGAGGAGGGGGTGGCTGGGGACAAGGATACCATGTGGGGGGGGATGATCTCGGTGGGTGGGGATGGGATCCCCATGGCACAGGGGACTGCTGTGTCCCCTGCACCCAGCCTGGCCTGCCTGCAGCAGGATGAGAGGGGCAGTGGGGTGGTCAGAAAGATGGGAGAACCCAGGGGAGATAGGATGAGCTTGGCTGGTCTGGCTTAGCAAAGCAGGGAGCGTGAAGGGCACACAGAACCTTCCTGCTCCTGACTCCGTGTCCAGGTCTCCAGCAAATTTGCCCTAATTTTCAGCCTTCAGCTTAAATTCTTTCAGCCAGGGAGGCAGGGCCTGGCTGAGCAGCCCTCTGCAGGACACAGGGTGGGTTTGGGCCACCCACTGCTTTGTTTGTATTTTTAGAGCGCGCCACAGGCACTAGGTCACCAAAGTGAGTGAAATTCCACGCTGGAGCCTGGAGCAACTCTTCACAGCCACCTCTCTCCTCAGGGATGGACTGGAGTCAACAGCTGAGCAGGGGCTCGAGTGTCCTGGCCACTGCAGTGCCCAGCTGAGGCGAGGGGCGAGGGGTGGGTGGGTGCCAGGATCTCAGTGGAAGAGCAAGGCAGTGGGCAAGGGACACTGAGGGATCTCAGTGGGAGAGCAAGGCAGTGGGCAGGGGACACTGAGGGATCTCAGTGGGAGAGCAAGGCAGTGGGCAGGGGACAGCCCTCCCACTGTCCTCACTCCAGGAACAGTCCCAGGGGAGTGAGGGTCTGGTTGTGCTGAGCTGGAGACCCCACTGGTGGCACAGGGGGGCTCTTGGTGTAAGTGGTCTCAGGGGACATTAGTTTGGTGGGACAACAGACACCCTGTGCTGAGGGAGCTGAGGGTGTTGGGATGCTGAGATGAGACTGGGACAAACTGGAGAAGGGTGGGGAGAAGGCCACCCCTACCATGCTTGCTCAGTGGAGTGATGGGTTGGCAACATGGTGAGTCAAAAGCTGAAAAGGAGGGGAAAACCTAGAAAAGGAGAATGTGTGGGGGCTTAAAGCAGCACAGCACATCTTGAAAACACAGCTTGGGCCCCTTCATCATCTCCAGAGCGAGTGATGCAAGGAAAGCATCTCACCAGGGCTTGGGCTCACAGGGAGTGAGTCAGGAGGGCTGGAGTCCCACCTCCTGAGTCACTGCTAGCAGCACTGGCAGCCACCCCCACCCCTTTCAGTTGTGAATGGTGATGGAGTCACAGTCCCCTCGTGGGACCTTGGGGAAAATCATCAATTTATCATCTAAGCCTGAAATAAAGAGAGAAACTCTCCCCTGGGATGCTGACCCAACCAGCAATTGTGGCAAGAGATGCTGTGGCAAGGAAGGGCAGCAAGTATCAGATCCCTGCTTTAAGGCAAGAGGTTTGCCTGGAAATTAGGCCAAGCAAAACGTGCTGGGAGTCATCATTTGAGAGCTCTGCCTCACGAAGTGTAAAATATCTGCCTTTCCTGATGATCTTCTAGGAGATGATTTTCTCTGCTTGAGCCACCCAAATGCTTGACCTCACCTGGTTCAGGTGGCCCGAGCACCCAGCAGTGATCAATCACACATTGCTTTCATCCAGAGATGCTCACACTGATGTGATGTAGCAGGACCAACACTCAAACCTCAGCTTGAACCTCAAAGGTTGTGACAAGCATCCCCTGTGGGCAGGAGCTGAACCCCAGGAGCAGAGGATGCCAAGTACTGTTTTAATTGCTGGAAACAGCCAGATATGAGGACTGGGGTCTTTTTTTCTGAGCCATCACACAATTTTGGTAGGATTTTTCCCCTGTATACACAACCCAGAGCATGCCTGCACTTCCCTGTGTCATGCTGCCAGCCCATGGCTCTGCTCCGGGCCATCCCCTCTGGTGGATTTTTCCCCCAGGCCTTTTTCTCAGAGATCCACCCCTTTTTTTTCCAAAACAGGCAGTTTCCCCTAACAGCAAGCACCCAGTGGCCGGCAGCTGATGGCTCAGTTGCTTTGCCTTATGCACAAAACTTTCCACTTGTGCTTTTCATCTTCCCAGTGGAGGAAAGCGCCTGCTCTCCCTGGCCTCTCTCCTGCAGAAGGGAAACGTCTGCCCTCCTGTGTTCAAAGTCCCCTCCAAAGAGAAGCCGAGGGTGCACTGACCTCACAGAGCAAATATTTTCCATGACATCTCCTTCTGACATCTCATCTCGGGCTCTGTACCTAGAGCTGACCCAGCTCTGGGTTTACAGCCAGTTCCTCGCTTCCCAACATGTCCCTGTGCAGTGTCACCCTCTGAAGGTTTCAGTGACCTCTCTGGACACCCCCCAGGGACTCTGCTGGCCAAGGGCGTGGCTCCTGGGCCAGTGCTGCTCTCCAGGGACACCAGATCCCGCTGGCTTGCTGGGATGGCTTCTCCAGCATCTCCTCTTGCCTGCTCAGAGCTCTGACAATCCTGTGGCCATGGGCTGATGCCAAGCCAGCTGGGAAGCTGGAGCCAGCAGGCGTGAAGCATCCGTGGGCCTGAGGTGGGATGCAGGGAGGTTGGTTGGAAGTGGGAACAACTTGTCACCAGGCATTGGTGGGGGGGACACTCACTGGCTCTGTCCCTGCTGCTCACCCAGCTGAATGGGAAGGGGTGCATGATCCAAGGGGTATTTTCTACCTCCAGCCTCTTGATGTGTTTTGCCTGTACAGAGTCCTTCCCCAGCCTGTCCTTCTCAAGGGGACAGTCACATCTGGTGTCTATCCCCAGCAGGTCTGGATTTCCTGCACAGGTGCTGCAGAGCCCAGAGCTCTTCGTTGTCAAGGTGTTTTATTTGCAGCCACAAAAAGTCAGTGTCTTTCCCTCACCATCAACTTTCTAAGACAAGGTGCTGTGGTCACTCTTCTGCCAGGGCTTTTCAAACCATGTGCCAGGTCCCAGCTCCAGCACACTGTCCTGAGGGGAAACAGGGTAATCCATGAGTTGGATTCCTTAGGATTAGATCCCTCCCACCCGCCTCTTGTGGAACAGGGAGAGAACACAGAACCACTGCCAAGCATGCGGCACACACCAGCAGGTGTCAAAAGATGCTCCTGTCAGCCTTGCAGGCAGCCCTGTGGGGAAGATCACCCAAGCAATTCGCTGCAGGCATTTCAGAGCCCTTTATTTCTGGGGCTTTATTTCTCACCTACAGCAAAGGTGCCTCCTCAGGTGAGGCAAGAACACCTGCATCTGCCCTTCTGGTAGCTCCTCCAACAGTTTGTAAAAGAGAAACCAGTGTTTCCCAGTTCTTCTGCATGGGAGAAGTGTTGTTCTTATCTAGAGGGTTGCTACTGCTAGAGTGAAAATCAATATTGAACATCTCTTAACCTGGATAGGTTTAGGGCTTTTTTGGCTCCTCAGCAAGATTCTCCATTTTAAACAGCTCTCTTTTTGGCAGACAGGGAAGGTTTTCCCACCTGCTCCGCAGCTTGCCAGGTGGTGGCTTTGCAGGAATGCTTCAGGATGCAGTGAAGAGCTTGGCTGGACCAGCCTGTGATTCAGAGCTTGGCTGGACAATAGCCTGTGACCAGCCTATTGTCCCTCAGCTGCTACAGAGCAGGTTGTGGACCTCCTCCCTCCATCCCGTGCTCCTGAAGCCATGTGTGTGTCCCTGGGAGATTCCCAGCACGGCTGTGAGTGCAGCACTCCCACACTGGATCATCCAGTGTGCAGGGTGCTGTCCGTGAGCTCTTTCACAAGAGGCTGATCTCTGAAAATCCACGTGCCAATGGCACATTTTTGCCCCTATTTTTGGCTTCTCCTTGGAGGAGAGGTGTGTCTTTGGTCTTGAGCATGTGCTGTGCTCCTCTGTGTAAAACCCAGGTGGATCCCTGCTCCAGGGAGGATGCAAGGGCTGCACATCCCACCTGAAGGTGACAGCTCAGTGTTGAGGAAATGATTCTCTGCTGGAAGTGCCTGCCTGTTGGACAGGGCAGAATTTTGGGGGTGGGGTGTAGAATCATATATTGGAGGTTGGATGTATAAACCTTCGCTTTCCCAGAGGCCTGGCTCTTCTCTGGGACTGCTGCTCTGCCTCCTCATTTTTCTGGGGAGAGAAAACTGCAGCTAACCTCACCACAAGCACAAATTAGTTGGGTTTTGTTGC
>VZTH01003795.1:175960-255812 GCA_013397815.1 Aleadryas rufinucha | reverse complement strand
ATAAATGAAAAATATTATTTTTTCTGCAAAATACTATTTACTAATTTGCATCCACATTTAATTTTTAGTGTTGTCATGTCACGCTTTCACAAAACACTGTTTATGAATGAAAGGCCCTGAAGGGAATATTCTAAAAATAAAGGGAAAAGGAATATTTTTTAAATATTGTCTGACTCAGTTGCCATTGTGCAAGCCCCACTCAGAACTCTCCTTTATAAAACACTGCTTTGGGCTCAATTTTGGGAACACTCAGACCTGTTCTCCATTTGCCAAGCTACAAGGTGAAAATGCAACAGTGATGAAACCAATTGCTGGGAAAACTAAACATCTTCTCATGATTAAATAACTATTGTTAGAGGTTGTAATATTTCTGTTAAGTTCAAGTGTGGAATTAGTTATCAGTAACTGATTTTTTCTTTTTTCTCTGGAGAGATTTGATACAAGCTCTTGATGCTTGGCATCTGCAAAGACACAGTAAAACCAAACGAGAACAAGTGGAAGCGCTGCCGTGGAGAAAGGCAGAGTGCTCACGTGAATCAGGTTCACTACAAATCACATTTACTCCACAGTTTCCCTCCAGTAGCAGTAAAGGTAAAACTTGTATGAAAATACCATTGCTGACTGCAGCTCTGTGACTCTTCAATGAACTGATTGATCCTTGTGCTAAGTGGAACTTGGATACCAAAGGATTGCTGAGCAGCAACCAGAGGGCTCCAGATTATGACAAGTAGAATATCCCTGTAAGAACCACTTAAAAAGCAACTGCCATCAAGACCTTTTATCTACAGCATAGTTCTTTGTGGCTTAGAAGGTTGGGCAAATTTTATGAGATACTTGGTAACACAGAGAAAAAATCACAGCTCAAAACTCAGAGCAGGTGTACACTCTCACACCAACATTTTTCTCCTGAGCCATAATTTTCATTATTGCAGGTGTTTATTTTTAATTTGTTCAAAAATCATGGATAGGGCCAAATAGGATACTAAAGTCCAGAGGAACTGTGTAAAAATGGGAGATGTTTTTATCTCTGAACTCATTCAAACCCAGGGAACACCCAGGTGAGCACCAGTCCCTGAGTTAGCATCTCCTAAGTCAGCACCTCCTAAGGCCAGTCAGCAATCCTCGTGCCCAAGCTAAAAGCATGGCTTGTGGCTTTTAGTGGGAGTTCATAACGTGGTTTATTTACCTACTGCCATTCATTCAGAAAGACTCCAGCCTTCTAAAAATAACTCAGTATATTATATCCATTTCTCAGCAGGTGTTTAAGAACCTAAACACACATGCTAAGAAAAGCAGGGTAGCTCCAAGCTCAGCTGGGCTAGAGAAAAGGTCCCTGATTTATCTGAAGCTAGCCTGGAGTATGTGAAAGCTTTTGAGAAGAGAAGCTTAAAAATCCAAGCACTGCTTAAAAATCACACACAAGAAAATGATTTTGGAACACTCCACTTTGCAGAATCCAAGCTAATGCATCCAAGGTGCATCCCTGAGCTGTCAGAACGTTCTGCACACACTGCAGAGCAGCCTCTAATTAATCCACTGAGTGCCATTAATCCAGCTGCTGATGGGGGGGTGTTCCTGGCATCACAAACAGCACCTTGCACCTGAGCACGGTGATGTGGGTGTGTGAGATATCTGGTACCACTTTAATAGGGTGTGTTGGTGTTTGAAGGCCATTATATAGCATATTAAAGGGACATATAATTGCACATGAGCTTTCTGGAGAGCAGTTCTCCATATTTAGCTGATATCCCTTCTTAATTCCATTAATTTGTTAACTCTTCTACACACAGGTCTTATCTGGAATTCATGCTCTACATGTGATTTCCTTCTTCCTGACCCTCCCCTGGTGCCATGCAGTATCAGTTATCTGTCCACTCTCCTCACCCCCTCTGACTTATTCACAGGTCATTTTTACAATTTTCCCCCATGTTTTTAGCACTGCAAGTTTGACACATCTAACTTAATTCTTCAAAGATGTGTTTCCTTTTTCTTGTTGGTGGGATGTAATTTATAATACCAAATCTTCCATGTGGATGCTGTATCTTGTGGGGACTATTGTTGTGCTTACAATGGTTATGCCATGATTTTTTTGGTGGACATTCCCACCCATAAATGTCTAGGATATTTATGGAAAGAAAATGCATGAGGCACCAACATGGCTAAATAAGTCCAACTCAACATTCAAACACACTTTTGTTTAAAGTCAATTTAGCTGCACATGATATTTCTGAAGCAGTCAAGTTTCTTTATAGTTAAGTCAGTCCATTTAATTGTTTCAATCACTTAAAAATTTTAATTACTTTTCTTATCTAAGGTATATTTCAATAATCCAACCAGTCCAAGTAGGTCTCTGGTTAAAACTGCACCAATAACACCTCTGGGTACTATGAATAAGCTGCAAGCATATTAAGGCATTACTGTCTGTGGCTTTTGTAATATATTATGCACATAGGTTAAAGTGGCAAAGTTTTTAGCCTCATCAATGAAGCCTCAAGGGGGCAGTTATGGTGTAACTGCAAGGTCTCAACCAGATGGAATTCTTTGGGCTAAAAGAAGAAAAAGTCCACAATTTATTCCAAGCATTATTTCTCAAGTCTGTTGCTGCAGGGCTCGAGTGGATCCAGAAAATCATTTTCTGAACCAGAAGTAAAGGGCCACAAATAAGATTTATTAAGGAGTCCTCCTTTTAATGTAAAATTACATTTTTCCAATTTCAATTTCAGTTTAAATTACTCCCTCCAGAAATCCAGCTAAGGAGGGAGATTCAGGACATCAGATACTTGTTGCTCTCAAAAATCAGATTTGCTGGTGAAGAAATTTAAATGTTTGAAACAAGAAGGAATGTATGTCACTGATGGGAGACCAGATCCTTTTATCACCTACCCTTGTATCAAGGTGAGAAATTCTCCTTGGTCACCAGCTTCACATCAGTTCTGAAGAAGCCCAAAGTGAAACTAAGAATAGCACATGAAATGTCAGTGTAAAAATACATCTGTCCTTGCCTAAAACACTGCTGTGATTCCACATCATTTGCAGAAATTGTTGATTGAATTTAACTGTACACAGTGTCTCTTGACACAAGAAAGCATTTTGATTTGCTGCTTTGGACTTCAGTAAACACAGCTCCACTGACTTTCTTCATCAATCAGTTCACTCACTCAGCTCTCTAAAACGAGTGGGTGGTTTTATTTGGGTTGGTTTGGTCTGCAGAGACAAGGAATCAGTTTCTTATACCCCTGTGAGTGAAATTAGAGTTCTCTCTTGTCAACAAGAAGGTGATTAAGGCTTTGAGCATAGAGATTAGCTTATTAGAGCAGACATAGAATCTGCTCCCAGTAATGGTTGCACAGGCTGCCCCTGCACTTACAGCACTTGATAGGTGTTCATCTCATCTGCTGCCAGGGACTGCAGCCAAACATAGAGCAGACACTTCCCTATTATTTAAAACTTTAAGTACATATTAGTAATCTAATTAGTGTCTACTCAGTGGCACTGGGACAGGCTATTAGCCTATGCAAGAGCTGTCTGCATAGAAGAAAATCGAGCAGCTTTCTTTTAAAAATATGTAATGGAATTAAATAGTTCAATTGCCAAACACGGCTGACCTCCAAAGGTCAGTCAGGATCCTGGCTCTGCCTCTGGCTCTGTCCTGCATCAATGATGTGTGCTTCCAGCTCTGTCCTAGCAAGGCTCCTCAGTGGTTATCTTTCAGCAGACTTGCTTTGATAGCTTTCAAACCTATCAAATACATACTTAACAGAAGGATTTTTCAGAATGTCTGAGTGGGGACGGACAAAAGAAAATGTGTAGGAAAACTCTCCCTGATGGCTCCTTTCTGTCACAGCCTGAAGAACACTTGCAATTAAAATTCCTCACAGAGCTACAGAAAGGTAATGACTGAGACTCATCACACTGTATTTTAAAGTACCCAGGGGGTGAAGCAAATCTAAAGAGGAAAAGGACAAAAAAAAAATTGGGAATGAACAGATAACAGTCAATTAACATCAGCTTTTAAATGGTCGAATGGTAGGAATTCAGAGAGAGCCAGCAAGTAACAGCTGCCTGGAGAAGCAGTCATAATGTAGAGAGGTACCACCCTGGAGGAGAACTGGGAGGTGACTCAACTGCACTTCTTTACTATTTGGTTTTTCTTCTCTCACTGCAGGAAATATGATAAAAACTATGACATCCACATCACTGACAAGAAAAGAACAGGCATATAGCAGCAGCAAAAAAAGTGTGTTGGGCAGAGGAGTATATTCCAATTTCCTCTGTTGGGCTGTGCAGGATAGCCTGCTACACACCCTGCACAGTCACTGCATGACTAAACAATTTCTGTCTTAACATTCTCATTTTCCAGCTAAATTCCCACAACTAGAAACCTTCAGTCATCTGTATATTATACTGACATAAATCAAGATTTGCAGCTCTTACTTTCCAGTTCCAAATACGCCTCCGAGATCCTCGTAGCATTTAAAAGGTGGTTTTTTCACTGTACGCATATTATCATCTTATGAAAGGAATAATTAGCATATCAAATGCTAGAGATCAATTAGCTGCCAAAGCACCAGTCTAGACACAAGCGCCTGACACTTGTAATGAAATCAAAGCCAAGCTGGCCAAATGCTGCTGCTCCCCCAGCAGGGCTGCTCACAACAGCAGCAGCCAAGGTTCACTCATTACCCTCTGCACCAACAGTGCAGAAGCTGATTATCATCTGCTGCCATTTACCGCTCTCGTTGAGCCAAATCCTAAATGAGTTCGCAGATCCGGTGGCTATTATGTTTCTTGTCTATGTCTGTTGACTGCGGGGTTTTATTCCACAGTCACCACTCGGTTCCAGTAATTCCTGCACTGACCCCCGAGGTCCCCTCGGGTCCAGCTCAGGAGCTGCCTGCTCTCCAGCCCTCCCCGTGCTGGAAAACAGAGAGCTGCCGTGGACACGCTCCTGGTGCACAGCAGAGTTCAGCTGCGAAAGTTCTGCTGCGTCAAGGCTCTTTGAGGTTTTGAAGGGTTCCGAAGAGGATTTAGCTCATGGTGATGAAACAAGGCCAGAACGCTGCACTGCACGAAGTGGAGATCAAATACATCTGCCCTCAAAAGGAGCATGAGAAATCGTGAGCTTCAATGCCTTGGCGAGCTGAGAACGAACAGCCTGAGGCAAGACATGTCCAGAGAGCAGCAAATACGGCAAAACAGCAGCTCAGTACCTCGTTCTGCAGTCTGAGGATGACCAATTCCTCATGAGATTTTCCTATACCTAAAAAAAGAGAGAAGGAATTTCTTTTAAAGGAAAAGTGATCAAATCTCTGCTCTAAATTCACTGTACTGTTGCATATCAGATGCCTTCAGAGCCAAGAGTCTCCATTCATCACTGAAGCTTTGCCTTCTTCGAACAACTTCTTGCACTTTTGCCCTAATCACACTTCCCATGACACAGACAGCTCAAATACTCATTTTCTTCCGTGGACAATAATCTTTAAGGTGCCACTATCCAATTTCTATCTGCAGATACTATTTAATGGAGAGCCATATTATATGCATTCAGGAAAGGAAGGCTCCTGGCTGGAATTTCATCCATGTGAAAGCAGAGACAATACAGGAAAGAAATTGTAGGCAGTGGTTTAGCAATAGATTAATTCACATTAAAGAGGGAAAACCATGCAAAAGCTAAACACTGGCATGGCTTGGTTTCTTTGTGGCTCCCACAAAATATTCTCCAACACAGCACATTTCTCTTATACCTTTTCACTTCATCTAAAGAATAAACAGCATTTCAGCAGAGAAACCTATCACTGATTTTATTTGCTTTGCTTTGAACTCTGTCTCAACAGGATGCTGACAGACAATAAAACCTGTTTTCTAGTCCTCGACTGGAAGTTACTTCTGAAAAGAGGAGTCATACAAATTGACTATTGTGGGAAAATAATTCTGTTTTTACCCTTTATTAAAATAAAAAGCTAAATAAAATTAAAACTGCAGTGCCCACAGTTTTATTTTGACACACTGCAGACCCACCATGCCATGTCACCTGAATGCTCTGTAAGTTAACTGTAGTTATTTCTGCTGCTGACCAGCTCTCAGATCTAGGCAAAGCAAATACACTACAGCAGCTGCCAAGAAAATCCAAGGTCAACTCAATCTTTGCTCCTAGGATTTCACTTTGTGGTTTTCTGATAGGCATTACCTTGTCCACTGTTAAAAAATTCAGTGTCTGTCCCCTGAGTGACCACTGGAACCTTATATTCACACAGTGATTTTCAAAGGAATTATGAAGGATAGCTAATTTATACATTTGTCTTGTGCCTAAGATATACTTACATGAACCTTATACATTCAGGAAGCCAAGCTGGAGGGGGTAAAGGACTCCTGAAGGAGTCTAAGTCAGTGCCTTCAATTTTATGGTTACAAATGGGGGGAAAGGACACATTTTGATTTCACTTACTATGATAATTTGTGTGGATTTAATGTAATAATTATAATTCAGGTGAGATAAATACACAACCGTTATCCTAGTAAGAAAACACATAAATATATTTATAATTCAGACATTTTAAACCAAATCATCTATTACTTGTCAAGAACTGAGAAACTCCTGAACATCTGCACTGAGCTTGTACAAAACACCACAAATTGCTAAGGATTCCCTGAATATTCATTTCATTTGTTTGTGTTTCATTTGCAGCATATGATGTTTTATGCTAGTAATTATATAAAATCAACACTTATGAGCACAGACAAAGGCCTTCACAGACAGAGCCTAGCAGAGAGCATAGTACTGTGCAACAATGTAATCCATTTAACAGCAAAAAGAAAAAACACTGGCATCACTTCAAAAACGTAAAGCACTCAGTACAGCTGGAAGAAGCATTTATTATTTATACTCTGGAGGCTTTTCATTCACATTTACCAACATGTTTACCATTTGGAATGAAGATAAATCAGCAAGGCAACAGCCAAAGGCAGTTTGGATTTTTTCTCCACAATAAATATCAAATCCAGTAACACTCAGGTGAACCATTCACATCCTTCCTCCCAAGCGACCGACAGAGATGTGAGAGGCTGAGGAAGATCTGCTTGGATCAGAGTGGGAGATGCCATGTCACATACAGTTTCTGGATTTGGATACATCTCTGAGTTAATGCCAGAAATACATTTAGGCTTGCCAAGGCAGGTTGGTGCCATGAATAATGGATTGCATCCTACAACGGAGAACCCACCATAGAGGCTTTTATATTTATCCATTTAACTGCTGGTCCAACGTCCAGAGCATGAATTTTTCACACAAAAGCCTGTCTGGGGTTTTTGGGCTGTGGGGACATGACAAGTGACTGTTCAGGGCATCATCCTGTCTAAGCCAACAGTATGAAAAGTTAACAAACTTGCAGAAAACCACACAGTCGTTTTAAAATCTGCCTGCATAATTTGTGTTGTGTTATGTTTTTATCAGACACAGCAGTAAAATACCTGCACTGTAATTATGGATGGACTCAGATGCACTGGAAAAAACATTTCAAGTCACTGTTGAGAACCATTCAGCTCAGCCAGTGGAGAAAGCTGCTGAAAGCATTTGTCATCTCACCTAGCCAGCCTTCACCTTATCTCACACTGTAAAAATGCAAATTCTCCTGTGACCCTTAAGACAATAGTGGAATACCCACACTTCTACAAAAGAAGGTTACACTATTTGGAACAATTTCTGTACATATATCAGCACACACACCAGTGATGAGCCTCTGCTTCCCAGGCACTTCACTTTGCCCCTAAAGCTCCCTAAATGCTGGGAGCTTCTCCTCTGTGCATGGCTCCAATTACCCCACTCTGAGCACATCCGAAATCTGCTTTGCTGAGGGATTTATTTTCAGGGTGTGTTCAAGACATCCTGAGGCCAGAGTAACACAGAGCTGGTAAGGGGGTTTCTTCCAAGCTATCCCTTTGCAGAGGAAGATTTCTTCAATATTAGATGTGGAGCAGAGCTGGGAAAAGTATTCCTAAAACCTGCAACCCCTCTATGGTACTTCTGACACTGCTGCAAGTTGCAACAAATCTTCTTGTCAGGGGACAAAAGGTTCAGGACCGGAATTGCTGCAGGATCATGGGCTGACACTGGAATTTAAAGCTCCCTTCTGTCCTCTCTCAGGAGTGAGGAGCAGAGGTCACAGCTCAGGTGCCGGGGGTCCCACTGCAGCCATGCTCGACCCTGCCACGACAACACATGCCAAGCTTTCAGATGTGTGTAGAATATTTCTCACCAGGGAAGGAAAGGGGGTGATTTTCCAGCTCAAGGATTGTTTTACTCAGCTGTGGGAAAGAATAGGTGTCTGACACGTGTTGGGAGGTCTGGGCCCCTGCCTGTTTCCCACTTCAGCTTCCAGTCCAGAAGCACAAGTATTTAATGCCAGGTTTCTTCTCCTGCTTCCCCAGATTTTGTTTTCATTGCCTGCAAAAAAGACACCTTGACAGTTAAGATTACGGCAACACAAACCTCCAACATTAGCATCAAAAATCTGTAAACCTACTGATATTCAAATCCGTTCCCAAGGGAAAGCAGCAGCTCTGAGAGCCCAGGTGAACAGGTTTGCTTTGCTGCCTGTCAGGAAAGCCACAGGGTTGTTATGGCACCTCCAAGTGAGCAAAGAGTTCTGAGTCCTAAAGCAAACCCCCTCCAATAATCCTTCCTGAGTGAAACTTACTGATGTCAAACCTAATTCAATTCTCTTTACTCCTACAGAATGCCAACAGGAGACAGATAGCATCTTAGACTGGTCTCAAGATACCGTTTTTTCATGTTTATTCAATTTCAGAAAAATTATATACTTCCCCTAAAACAAATTGTTTTGTCAATATTTCAAAAGAGTAAATAGTGTGAGTCACCCTGCTCTGAGTCATCCACCTGGATATTGATTTCAGGGAAAATCATACAATATCTCATTAAAGATTATTAATTACCCTGAGAGGATTAATTCTTTTTTATAGTACTCAACAGCTTTTGGGAGAACATAAGTCTTGTCAGATCAAATACTCCCACTAACAGAGTGGCAGAAATTGTTAACAACATATTTCTGAGCATGTTTTAAGCTTTGAACTCGATACCACACAAGTTGCTGATTCTAAGAGACAGGAATACCCAGAAGCTACGGGACAACATCAAACTGGAAAATACGTCCTTGATACTACACTTCTTAGTAAGTCATTATCAAGTACTTGGGGTGAAAAGCTACCTAGAGACCGATTCCCAGCCCATGACATGATGGATTGTTTTAATACAGATATACAGTTAGAGCTGGAAGTGTTTCCAAAAGGATAGGGATGGATAGAATGGAAAAGAGTGAACAGTAACTATAAAGTTTGCTTGGCAAACTGAACTCAAAGGGTTCTTCTAAACAGCCAAATACAAGGTTTGTGATGTCAAAATTAAACATTGAAATCTCTGACTGAGGGACCTAAAGAATTGACAACAGTAACTATCTCAGTATGAGCTACCAATTCACAAGTTGAACCAATAACTGAAATTTATTATCTGTGGTTTGCAGAGAAGTGTATTAGATGGTCATTATTCTAAATGGTACTGCTTGTAAAATCGATAAGTAACAAGTGCTGCAGAAATCATTTGTGTTGAGCTTCCCCCACGTAATCTTATGATAAATTACATCAATCATAATGCTGCTGGCTGCCATTATTGACAGATTTGTAAATTGGAGTTTGTTCTTTGATGGTTCTGCAATTCTAACTTTGATACCTGAAGCATATCAGGAAAAAAAAATCTATATTAGACAACTATGGGCTTGTCAAATTTCTCACACTTGATTTAAAACGAAGCCTCAATGGGTTTGATCAATGATGTTCTATGCTGATCCTGGACACCGTTATTAACAACATCACTAGCAGTTAAATAAATAATCTTTCACCATTTCCCAAGTAAAAATACAAACCCGGGATAATTGAAACTTAGAGAAGCCAACCCAATGTCAGCTTGCTGCACTTTGTTTTACGGCTTCGCTGAGCTCGTACATCACTTCTTTGTAAACACTCTGCTGGCCTTGATGCAGTGCAGCTTCTCACAGCAGAAAAACAAAAGCGTTTTTAATTATCACAATGAGAGGCATAAATAAGGAAAAACAACGCTATTCATTAAACCTTTCCTAATTGATTTTTTACACAGTCTTTTTTAACCCAGTAAAGCACAAACTAAGAGCTAAGTCAAACTGCCATTATTATTCCATTTTAAGGTTACCAAAGAAGGAAATGCTGCAGAATTTGTATCAAAATAAAGGAAGTATGTACAGCTATTTTCTGGCACATTTATGCCATAAATAGAAAGAAACGTGGCTGGAAAGACCAAGCTCTGCAATTTGCAATCTTAAAACAGAGATGGATTGAGGAATTAGGGGGGAAAAAAGGGCACTTTCAAATCTTGAAGGTTGTGGTTTGGAAGCATTTTGTGGTAATGTTTCATATTATAGCAGATATTTGGAACAAAATTAGTCTGTTCTTTTTCCTGGAAACAGGATACAACGTGCAGTAAAAGTGTTTAAAAAGCAGATCAGAGTACTCTCAGTTTCCATTTTGGGAAAAAGATAAAGTAATTTGTTTGCCTCTGATGGCATCTCCACTTTTTCTAATTCTATTAACTGAGCTCTGCCAGAAATTATATTCTCATCAACTCACTCATGAGGTGTAAACATTTGTGTTTGCAGTAATTCAGCAAACACAGCACACCAGGTATCTTCAAAGCATTTCTCTTCTCTGTAGCTGGATTATAATGGCTAATTTTGTTAAGAACTGATTCCTAAATTAGTGGCATTATCACTGTTGTGGCAAAGATGGAGCAGGGCAGAGCGAAGGGAGAGGACACCCAGTGAGGCTCAGAGCACTCTGCAGAGCTCAGAAACACGAATAATAACTGAGTAATGCTTTCTTGGACAGACCAAAATGTGTTTCCCAACTGCTGGAATCGCTGAGGTTTTGCAGCATGTTTCACACTCCCACCTCTGCTGAAGGATATTTAAAAAGCACTTCTCTAATAAGTTCTAAAAATAAATAGCACGAGGTCTAAAATTGCAGCAGAATATTTTAAGGAAAGGGTACTACAGTACACATCACATGGTATCAACAAGAAATATTTAAAACCCATTGAATTCCAGGGATTACTGAAGCGTTTCTTTCATCTGAGTAGTTTAAATAAACATATAAAAGTCATGTAAAAAGCATATAGGCAAGTATTTTTAAATGGTTTCCTGACAAAGGAAATGATCTTCAACTCCAAAATAAAACCTAAGATTAGGTTGAATTATAGATTGAATGTGAAAGTTTAGCCTCAAAGAGAAACCATTTACAATCTTCAAAAAAAAAAAAAAAACAGAATGGATCCAATCCAATTGCAAAGCATTGAAACAAAATCAGACAATAAGCAATCCAGAGTTTCAGAAGACAAAATGTTCACAGGAGCCGTTTGTCTGAGGGAAGTCTCAGTGCAGTGAGAAGCAACGTTCTGAAGCTGATGAACAGGGACAGGATGAGGCTGGACTGGAACAAGTGTGCTGAACATGAACTCCCAGCAACAAAGTCGGGGAACAGCATCCTGTGACACATTTTTGCCGAGCCACCCGGGGTCTCAAGGAGCTTTGCACCGTGACCCTTTCGTTCACTGGGTAAACTAAAACACAGAAAACGAGGTGAGAAGCCAAAGCACTCAGGAAAACCAGGATTAGGAACCAACCCCGTAATTCCACTGCCTCCAACATTTCCTACAAAGCAGCAACAAAGGGCTCTGAGAGGCTTCTGATGTTCAGCCTCTCTGGGCAGAGTTCACTAACACAATAACTTCTATTTTTAGAAGTAGGAACACCTGGTAATAAGCTTGATAATACAAAGCATCTCACAAAATCATTGTGGTTTTATTACATGCTGGTAACCAGTGCTAACATTGATACAAAAAAACCTATTCCCTCTTTACATATTACTTTTCCTTCCTGTATTTCCACTTCTTCATTGTCACAAGGTACCATATTTCAAAAAAGGATCAATTTCTAAGCTAAAAACACTATCATAAAATATACCTAATAGAAAGTCCTGGCAACTGAATAAAAACTGAGTTTTAAAAGTCTACACTAAAATTATTAAGGCACAATTTTATTCCTAAAAACAATGACCCTAAGAATTTTTTTTAAAAAATCCAAAATCCTGTAAATAAGTTATGGTCAGTTGATTATTTTAACTGATAATTAAACTGTAACCTGTGAAAATAGTAATCTCATTAACTAAAAAAAAAAAGGGGGGGGGAAGAAAAAAACTGTGTGACATTAATCTTAGGCAGAGATTCTAAATTACACATTTTATTATCCTACAGAGATTTATATTCCCATTATCTCTTACACCCACATAAGACAAAGCAAGTGCAAATCTGTCTTTCTCCGTGCAGGGAATTTCTTAATGCTGTATAAGAGAGATAATTATTCTACCCTCACATCTCACAGCATTGTTTTTTTAACAACCAGAAGCACTCTGAGTTAATATGAAGACAGATGTTTTGACTGAGAGCATCTATGGATGTGTGCTGAAACTAAAAATTTAAACCCCATGTGAATAAATATTGAAATGTACTTTAATCCTTATTCTAAGGGTGATCTCCCACCACCAAGTAAGATGCTTGGCCAGGATTGTCTCTAAATATTTGCAGCAGCCAAAGGAATTACGTTTCTGTATAACTTCTGTGGGTTAATTTACTCAAATTGCAAAACCAACCCCCAATTCCTCCTTCTGTTAACTGTACATGGGGTAGGGCCATCACAGCTGTGCCAATTCACACTCGTGTAAACAACAGAAGCACAGGCTGAGGGAATCTGAATCGAGACACGGTTTTTAACAATACAAATGGTCTGAGAAAAAAAATTTGCAAATATGTCAAATTTGTGTTTGATGTATTTTCCTATATCATCCCCCAATATGACACACATCAATTCAGCTGTGATGGGATTCTGAGTGAAAAGTTACCTGGCAGCCATTTGCCCATGGTAATTACTTGCTCAAACTATTAACGAGTTTCAGCCGTCGCGACGCTCCCTGGAGAGCAAGGTGGTGTCTGGGTTAGTTACAGTCAAGATTTTTGGGTCACCATGAATTAAATTCATGCTGTGACTTAGATATTTAACAGCTAAGCCAGTTTAACCACTGAAAAATACCGTGAGGAACACCTAAAAATTCTTAATTGGTATTTCTAGAACCAAACAGGATGGTTTGGGTCGAAGAGGCATTAAAGGTTATGTAGTTCCAAGCCCCCTACCACGAGCAGGGACCTTCCACTCAAAGGATGTTGTTTGCTGTGTAACCCTTGTAAAGTCTGCAAATTGCACAGTGACTGAGATACATTTCATGGGGCTGGACTGTGACACGGCCACACTTGCCATTTTTGTAAATGAACATTACTGGGCTTGGTAGGAACTCACATTGCCATGCAAGACAGCAGAGTTTAATGAATTGCAAACCCATGTACCTGAAGCAGCAGGAACACACCCTCGAGAATACTCTCATCTTGATGCTTGGGAAGCTTTGCATACAAAACAGGACTCCTCAAATGGAGACATAAAACTGCCTTCTCCAGCAAAAAATTATCATCCACAGGCTGAATTTTTCATTGAGGCTGAGATGCACCCCGATAGAGCTGGGAGAAGAGGGGACACATTCCCTCCTCCACCCACTCTGCCCACAGCCACCTCAGACTTGGTGCACTGAAGGGCAGCTTTAGGGATGCTCTGCTTTATGCCAGCCTTTCTTCCCCTTTACAGTCACCCCTGCCCAACAAAACTCCAACCAACTGCTGCTCAGGAACTCCCCAAACAAACAATCCCTTGCTCTGGTTCTGTGTCTCCCCAGGATAGTCTTCCTCAGGCAAACCATCTGGTTAGCTCAGCTTTCAACTTGCTTGGATCCCACGACGTGGCTCGAAGCAGCAAGAAAACACAAACTACAGAAAAAGAAAACAGAAACTATAGAGAAAACTATACCTCTTGGTATTTTGCATACCTTGAAGCAGGTACTGATCCCAGCCTGGTTATTGTGAACCCAGAAGAGCTTTGCTGAGGACAGGGATGCAGCTCAGGGAACCTGCTTTTGCTGCTGTGCCCAATATTGAGCACAGCTGGGTTTTAAATAAACAAAGAAAACACCACCACTGTGCAAAAAACTTCATCTCCTATAAATCAGCATGGCTCTGCTGAAGTCAACTGAGTTATAAAAATTTACATCAGCTGTGGATTTCCTCCTGTATGTGATGAAGAGTGCTCTGTTTGCTCCCCTGGGTCTCAGCTCAGGCTCTGTATGAATACAGACTGAGGTTTTTCCCTAAATGAGAACCAACACATTTTCTCCTGAGTCACATATCCTTAGCTTCTACACACTGCACATTGCCAAGATGACTAAAACACCTTTAAAAAGTATTTAAATGTTTTCTTCAATAAAAACCATCAGTGCCATGATTTTCTTACACTGTTAGAAAACTCGCCTCGTTTTATGGCCGTTTATTGCACCAGAATGTTGAAAATGAAATCTGCTGTGGAGAACAGATCTCAGGATAATATACAGCACTGGATAAAATGGGAAGGAAACTTTGAGACAGAGCAACCAGCACCCCTGCAAAGGCCACACAAAATGATGTGGTATGACAGATTTAGCCAGGAATTACAAGGAACAGGATACCAATAAAATCATGATGAAAACAATTACGAGTCTGCACACATGTAGCTAACTGTAATCTTGGAACCAAAGTTATTCTTACATCAGTTTTATAGATTGAAATTTAGATGCAAATCCTTGGATTTCAGAAGAAAAGACAGAGTAAGATGTCCTCCACTAACAAGCAGGACAGGTTACATCAGAGTCCTGAAGTTGGAAATCTGGGTTTCAAAGACAGCAAAGGTCACATCTGGATGTCAGTAAAAATCTTGTTATTATGTTTTCATATAAAAATGTAGCATTAGTATTTTTGGAGTATATGCAACACATAGTTGCCATTTTCAGGGAAGAGTACACATTTTAATTAGTCCAGATACTTTGTGTTTATTACTGCATTGTCTCATGAAAAAAACTCCACCCCTGAGGAGACAAAGGCACCTATTCAATTTCAGATAATGCTCACACTGCCTTGAGAAGTGTTATTGACTTCTAAAGTCAGGCATGCACAAGTTGGAAAGCATCAGAATTAGATCTGTTTGTGTTTATTCCACTTAGCAAATCCTTGTGTATGTGCTGGAGCCCTGGGCTCTTCCCTTGTCTGTCACATGATCTCCAATTTCAGTGCACGACAGAATCATTCCTCGGGTTTGGTTTGCTGCAGTTACACGAGGGGTATCCTTTTAATACAGAAAATGTTTTATTCTTAAAGGCTTACTGCTGCTGCACAGAAGCCATTACCAAAATGTCACTCAAATCCAGTGGGATGATGATTAGTCATATTAAATCCTGCTTGAAATTCTACAGATCTTCGTGGCTCACTAATACAGCTTATAACAGCAGAGGGGTTGGTGCAGAGGGATGAGCTTCTCTTATTCCTGGGAAAGCCACTGGTGTGTGGGGCTGCTCAGGTCTCAGTGCCACACCCAAAGAGCCTCAGCAGCCCCAAAACTGGCTCAGATAAAAGAGGTAACCAGCTCTGCCAGAGAGGTGAAAATGTTTTGTCTAAAGCTTTCCAACCAGCTCCAACCAGCAACGTGTCCATCAGGAAGCTTAAATATAAATTCAGGCTTTGTTGATGTCAGAGCAAGAGCAGAGTGGTCTGGAGGAAACAGGCCCGGTGAGGTTAAGGTTTGTGTGATGGCAGTTCCAGGAATTCACCAAAGGGTAGGATACCATTGACAGGAATAAACTGAGCAGCTTTATGTAGAGTCAAGAAATAAAAGAAAAATAATTCCCTTTTTTTCCTCCCTTTTTTAATAACTTGTATCTGAATAAGAACTTCACTTAATGTGAAGCTAATGCTGTTTCTCTAATTTTGCATTTGAAGCAATTTCTACTCATACAAACAGATTATGGGATATATTGCAGCAGGAGGACCTCTCTCTTTCAAAGAAGAACATTAAGAAATGTAATGTAGAAAATTTGGGTAAGCTACCTTCATTTTTATGTATAAAAATACAGAATAACTCAATTAACTTCAAAAAAGGGAACATTGGGATTGTAGTGGCATCAACTAGTAAAAAAAATTTGGCTTGATGTGGTTACCAGTGTAATGCTGCAAGAAGCAAATAATAGAAGTAGAAATTCATAGCAGAGGTTTCTCAGAACATTCACCACATTCCACCTGGAAGCTGTAGTGGAGATGTTTGTTTTCCTGGGAAACAGGAACAGTTGGAAGCAAAGGAGGCAGCACAGCACTCGAACAGAGAACTGGCCCAGACCTCTGAACTGGTTGGTTTTCCCTCCAGTTGCACCATTTGCTTTCCAGGAGACCTTGGAAACATTTTTCTTTTCTCTGTTTCAATCTTCTCACCTGCAGGCAGGTCCAACAACTCTCTGAAAAGCCTTTTTTCAACCCACAGACAGAAAACATTGTAAGAATTATCCTTTCCCACCTCTGAGCATTCTCAATGCAACGGAGTCTGCGAGATCTAAGCAATCCATGTACTTAATTTATGTTTAAGTTTCTCAATGCATTCCTGAGCTGTAATCATGGGCTGTTTTGAAAGATATATGGCCACAATTCACGTTGCTTTAATGATTAAGGAGCGCTAATAGGGTTCTGTGAAACCACATGCAACATAACTCAGCCTCCCCTGGTACACCTGGGTCCCTGTATTGGATTGCAAAACAAGCAATAAAACCCCATTAAACAGCTGAAGGGGAATGGCAGCTATCAAATAAAACCTCTACACAAATATTTAGACTCCATACCACAACAGCATGTGGTATAGAGTCTAAATCCACCATGCAACGATCAAAAATACATCATTTTAACTAGTGGGCAATACATTTTGCTGAAATTACCAGAACACACTCACAGATTTGGAAGTCTACATTAAAATGGCAAATTGCAGGGAAAAAAAAACCAAACCAACAAAAACCAGAAAGTACAAAGTGCAGAACGTAATTTTCAAATGTGGATGTTTAAACAGAATAAACAAATATTGGAGATTGGGAGCACAGAACTGCCAAGTTTTACTGCAGCCTCCAAGCAGGAGCATTCTGAGAGGGAATGACTGATAAGAAGTGGCTGTAGAAGCAGCTCTGCTCTGATGTGTGCAACCTGTGGCCAGGAAACCCAGCTGGGATCCCCTTGAATTTTCCATACTAATGGAGCTGAGCATGTGAGAGTCATCCTACCTAATATCCACTGCCATTTCCACAGGGTTTCTGATGATAAAAATCAAATTTTTTTTCATGTATGCATAATTTTTTTGTTGTTTTTAGCTTGAAAACTAATTCTACAATACCATTCAAAAGGTATCTATTCTTCATATTGGTATGTCTTCCCTCTTCTAATTATTCTAAGAACAAAATGGATGCAGGAAGTAATACTCTTTAAAATGGACAAGATTGTAAAATAATTCTGCAAGATGTCTTACACTGCACTGAAAACAAACTGAAACAAGAGACATTTACCCCCTCAAAAAACCCACACATGATTAAGATTAAAAAAAAATTAGTTTTAATCTGGTCAAGTTTTTTAAACATCCAGTAGGCTGTAGCAACAAAATCATTTATGCAGTTGTACATCTGCTGAGATGGATAAAAACTGAAAATAAAGAGATTATCCCTTTTATCAGCACAGGTAGGGAAAAATACCCCATTCCTTAATGATTTGGCAGCTATTACAAAGTAATTATCAACTTGTGAGATTGGGAGACAGAACCAGAAAGCAGATTACTGCTCAGCACTCAATTTTCAGTGCTTTGTTTCAGGAAATCTGTGACTGCATTTTCTGTTTTAAAACAAGAACTGTACTCTCATTACCCCTGAAGTAAACGAGACCTTAGCAATAAACCCACTCTGAACACTGGGCAAGGCTTGACTCTGCCTTGAGGCTCTGCAGTTACTTCATTTGTTCTACATTTACCAAAAACCACACAGTCTAGATCATCATTTCAGTTCCATGATTACAAATTCAAATCCTGCAAACAGTCTCTTCATGGCAAGGCAGACACAGAAAACTTCCCACTCTCTGCAATTGCTTATCACCCAGGAAATCAGGTTTGCAATTCAGAACCAAAAGGAATACTAGTTTTTGTAGAAATACGGAGGAGATAAGGTCAGAAACGTTCTGTGAGGATTTGGAAGAGATTATGGGATCATTTGCTTAGGTGAACTGACATATTAAGCATCTTACATCAGGACTATTTATGCTGTGCTCTTTTTTGCTTCAGAGCCCAAATACAGATGCTGCTTTCCACTTGTAAAGTCAAGGCAGAAAGCTGCAGATTGTTTTTGACACAGAAGCACCAAACTGGAGCACTCTCTAACCCATATTTCTTAATTTTCTGTTCCCAGCATGAAGCCCATTTCCTCCTCAGAATTTTGCATGAATCGAATTTGGACTGGAGGCCAAAGTCGTGAGAGCTGACGGCAGTTAAGTCATCTTGTTGCACTTGTTAAAAATAGGGCTGAAGGATATCTGTTCTCACAACTATCAGTTGCCATCTTCACTAACACTTTTCACAACGTGCAGGTGCTCACAGAATCAGGCAACACTTCATTTTTGATACGTACAGAATCAAGACACACCTTAATTTCTTCTTTAGAAGGATGAAAACTCTAAAAAGCACTAAAAAGCAATTTTATTCCCTTTTAAAAGTGCTTTCACAGAGAGTGCTAACAGCTGATTTATTTTATTCCTCCTACATTCGTCTGTTTGTCTTCATCATTTCACTCTGAGGGAAAGCTGTTCCACTGTTTTAACTTGTGGGCTGTTATTTTTTTTTGGCTGGCTCGTGTTGTCACATCCAGTTCCTCTGTAAATCACTCCATAAGGCTCTGCACCTTTCCTGAGTTTTACTTCTCCTGCTGCTATCTGTAAAGTCTGCACCAGAACAATGATTCCACTGCTTTAAACTGTTGTGCCATATGTCATTGACACGGTTCCAAAACGCTTTTTAAGCTTTGGATTCTAGGTAAATGCTCTCACACGTGTTTATTCACAGCAGCAGCTGCTGCAGGAACTTGTGCTGTGTTGGGCACCTGGAAGGATCCAGCCTCAGGCAGGAGTGCCAGTGACACACAAGCATTTCCTACTTACTTGATGTGGAATTTGCTGTCACTTCCATCACCCACCGGCAGGTGAGACGAGGAGTTTTAAAACATCCATTTCCAAATGCCCTCCTACCTTCTGCTAAATGGGTTTGCCTCCATGAGGGAGCATTATTGGCCNTTTGCTGTCACTTCCATCACCCACCGGCAGGTGAGACGAGGAGTTTTAAAACATCCATTTCCAAATGCCCTCCTACCTTCTGCTAAATGGGTTTGCCTCCATGAGGGAGCATTATTGGCCTTCCACTAGGCAAAAAAAAAAAAGCCAAAGCAGAATTCAGGAGAGCCATTTTGCCTGGAAATGGAAGCAATTAGGCTGGATGGCAAAGCTCACAGCAGCCATTCAGTCACGAGAATATGAAACACTGAAAATCAAGTTAAAGAACAAAAGTCTGAGTTTTGTAGGTTTTACAAGTACACTGGTATGGCTGTGAAGATCACCATACTTAAATGCAGTTTTTATTGTGTTATTTCATTTGGTTCAGGTCTGCTTTTCAAAGTAGACAATGTTGTCCATGTGGCCTTTTATCCCAAATATGTCGATGACTTTACCACCTCGAAGCCTTAAAAAAAGCTGTTTCCTAACTGGGGTGGAAGACATCATCAAGAATTAACAGTTTGGATTCACTTTCTTGCTCTAACAGAAAAACTGTGCTATATTCAAGTTGTATGACTTCTCTCTGCCTTTGTTTTCAGACTCTGAAGAACAGGATGCTTCTGCACTTACTGCATGGTACTGTATTGTAAGGCTTTATTAATTCAGGCCTGGTTTTCTCATTGCTTACAGCATCATTTCTACCACTAGTTCCATTAATTCTAGTAAAAATTCTCTGGAGGACGCCTATTGCTTTTTTGTGCAGGACAGAGAAAATTTTTCATTAAGAAACAACAGTTTCTTCCCCTTCCCCACCTGCCTTCAAAGCCTTTTTCTAATTAAAAGTACATTAGCTCCTTGAGAGCAACAGAAATAAAATTACTTTCTCTATAAGTTGTATTTTTTACCTGCCCTTCTTAAAGAGAGAAAGACCCACCTTACAACTAAACTACCTGGAGCCCTGGCAGCAGAAACAGGAATTTTCCCTTCTGCACTATCCTTACAAACATACACAAGTTCCCTTTGCTTTCTGCTTTAGCCTGAGGCTTCCAGTATGTAGAAACCTGCTGTCTGAAATGAAACTTATACATTTAATAAGAATTCAAGGCTGTCTGAAGAGAATTGGCTCTTTTATTAACTACATAAGTCTGAAACTCAGTTAGACACTGTTCAGAGTTCTGTAAATATAAGTCTATATTTCACCATGGACATGTTCAGTGACTTAAAAGCAATATAAACAAGGTAATTCCTAAAGGAGTGTGGCATCCTTTTCTCAGTGCAGTCATATCCATCCCAGTTACTGGCTACTTCACTTTACTGTACTTTATTTCTTGCAGTGTTCCAGAGGAGGTTTTTGTGTCGGGTTTTTGGTTTTTACAAGAAAATACTTGCAAAGAAGAAGCAGCACGTGAATAGCAAAGATATTGCTCATGTTTTTATACAATATAGAAAACTCTAACTGTGTGGACAATGTTGGTACAACGGAGTGTTCTGGTTAAGAAGAGAGATACATTTCTCTGCTACCTAAAAAATCAAACTAAAAGACGCTGCAAAGGGAAGGAAATCCCTTCCCTGCCTATACTGTAGTGTTATAAAGTCTCCAAAACAGGATTTTATGCACATTCCACATGTTGTAGAGCAGCCCTACCTTCATTTTTTAAAAAAAGGAGCCACACAAAAGAGAAACTTCTTAAGCCTGATGTTTCAGACAACTGCTGCCATTTGCAAATACTTTTTGGGCACAAAACTTGAACAATTCTTATCTCTGAAAAACGAGGTTCTCCTAAGAAACGCAGAAAAACATGTACTTTTTCTAGCCACAGAACTGGCAATATTTCCCTCCAGAACAGCTCTGAATGTGTCTGACTCTGAAAAAAGAAAAAAAGCCATTCCCTGACCCACAGGCTGTGCATGTGGAGGACCCACGGTGCAGAGGCAACGCGTTGGAAACGTGAACGTGCAACCACCAGCACCAGCTCCGTGCCAGGCTCTGGTCCTTCTGCAGCCTCCCTGGAGCTCATCCCTCCCTGCCCATCCTCCCTGACCCACTGCTGGGACTGCACAGCCAGGACAGGAGTCAGGGCAGGGCTGTGGCCATCAGGAATAACGCCGGTTTCATTTGCACAGAGCCAGAGCTAAACGCTAGAGGTGGCAAGGACGGGAACTGAACCGGTTTGAACAGCCCCAAAATTATTTCCACAGGGTCTGAAGGCAAAAAGGAGCCAACATGAGCTCTGTGCAGCAAATAGAAAGGGCAGAAAGAGGGACCACACAAGATGGAAGACATCTGTGGCCATGAGATTCACAGCGTTGAAGGACAAAGAGTGAAAACCACCAGAGCAGACGTTTCCTACTGAATACGTGCCAATAACTGCAAAGCCCAGAGTGCCCTAAAGAGTGATATCAAAGGATTCAATTAAAGATAGAAAGGATTTATTGCTTCCACAGTTTTACAACAGAGCTATCGAAGACAAAGTGTAAGGACTGAAATTGTAAAACATTTTAATGCTTCTGAAAACAGATAGCGAGGTTTTTTCCCCAGACAGTATTAAAGCATGTAGCAGTGAGCAGTCTATATTAATCCTCTGTGCTGCAGAGCAACTTGGGCTTGGATTATTTGGGAGTGAATGACAGATTTAGCTGTGCTGGTGAAACAAAGTACAAAAGCGAAGGATTTCATCAAAATTATGTGAAAAGGCAACCAATGTCATTTAAGATGAGATCAAAACCTTACTTTAAAAACTGTTCCAAATTTTTTCAAATCTCCAGAGACAACCAAAAATAGAGACTGAAATTACTCACTACAAGGCTCTGGAACCATAACCAAAATTAACTGCAGTGACTAAGCATACTCCTCTTGCCAGTAATGAAAAAAAAAGAGAGACATCCTTTTTCCATGATAATTTGACAGCAGTTGTTATTATTAACACAGAAATCAAGTGATCAATGCCCTCTCTCTAAAATACAGAACTTTTCATATTAACAGGTGACAAGGTGAGCAATCTTACTGGAGCTCAATTAGAAAGCAGTTCTGAAAGGGAATATTTCACACTGAATAAGAACTACAAGGACAATGTGAAGACTGCTGCAAAGTTACAGAGAGCACAAGTCCTCCTCAAGACTTCTACACAGTGGGCAGGGATTGATAAAGGAATGGAGAAAGTGTCAGCAAAAATTCAACATGCAGCCAGCTGTGCTGTAGGTTAGAATAGAATTCAGACAAGACTTATGGTCAAATCTGCAACTATTTAGTCAAAAGTGGTCTTAGTGCAGATTGCAGCCACAAGGAGCAGTTTTCATCCAAATTTTCATCCAAATTTTCATCCAAATTCAGTCCAACACACAGGACTCTGAGTCTTGCAGGTGATATCCTGCTCCCACCATCTGCACCAGTGTCCAGTGCTTTCAGGAAAGCAGCAGAATTAACAAGGCTGAAAATGCTGATTTTCAGGAGATTCCCCAGTCCTGGTTTGAGTTCAGAGCTGTTATTTTTAACAGAGATTCAGAGATATGAATTCAGCCATCATTTCATTATGGAAAGTGTAAAATGATGCTCACAGCATTACCATTTACCTGTAAGGATACACCCTGCTCATGGAATTTGACACTTTGGATCTTGCACACCTTTAAGGAAAAAGCCTCCCAAGCTTGGTTAGATCCAACACAGCTCAAAAATTTGATCTCCAGCAGCCCTTAAAAAACACAAGAACCTTTTTTTTTGGGGGGGGAAACAAAAAAAGAAATTTACATTACCACCCAAACCTCTACTTTTAAATCTACAGGCCAGATTCCAGAGCCACCCACTGTGAATGGGACCTGTGTGAATTTACCAAGCCACTGGAGTCTGGCACATCCCCATGCACCTGGAACACTTCATAGAACCACTAAAATCAATGATCAATAGTCAAGAAGTGCAACAAAAGAGCCCACACCATTTTAAAATATCTATGCCTTTATTGCACTTTTTACTGTAATCTTTACTTACATCATCAAAATAGTGTTTTTCAAATATTCCAATATAATATCAAGCAATTTTCTTAAGGACTAATTTAGAACCGCACACGCTGAAGTGATTTATACTTTAATTCCCATGCACTTATCTAAATTGAATTTAATCTGACATCTTATTACCAAGTTCTATTACATTCTCCTAGAGCTCTTAGTAGTCTTTTCTAAAATTGCCTAATTTATATAAATTTATGGCATTACCGTGTATTGACACCCTGCTTTTCACCGTTACTCTGGGCAGACAGCAGAGTAATAAATCAGTTGGTGTACAAAGCTTCAAATAACCTCAATATTTGACTTCTTTCTAATCCTTCCCAGTCACAGCACTTGTTCTTTAGGTTTCCTACCAATTCACACACAAGCATGAGCGGCCCAACTTTCCCCTTGCCTTAGTTGCTCCAATTTTCCCTAATAACTCTGATTTACTAACCCTTTCTAAGTGCCATCTCCTAAACCCTGCTGGCTTCCTTTCAACAAAAATTAGAGAAAACAGCTACACACATTCTCCCAAAAAAGAGTTGGAAACTCATGTGCTCCCTCCACTTTCAGTTTTACAGATCTCACCCAGCACACGACACATCCAGGCTCAGGTCCTGCCTCAAGGTGAAGCAACTCAGAGATGTAGCTGATGATTCTCATGAGAAAATTATTACACTCAACAGATTATTGATTGTTTCTGCATTTCATGTAAAACCATGACTGGGTAAGCACTAAGTAATCAGACAAAATACAGAAATATCTCTAGTAATAAGGTGTAGATTCAGGAATCACCAGAATATTACGATTGAGTTCGTCCCATCCTTAAGTTTGGTAACAAAAAATCTCAAATTTATCTCATGGCCAATGACAAGACTTGAGGAAATGGCACGAACCAGAGTCAGGGAGGTTTAGGAAATGGCATGAACCAGAGTCAGGGGAGGTTTAGGAAATGGCACAAACCAGAATCAGGGCAGGTTTAGGCTGAATAGCAGGAAAATGTGGTTGAGCACTGAACAAGCTCCCAAGGGCAGCGGTCACAGCACCAAACCTGACAGAGTTCAGGAAGTGTTTGGACAAAATTCTCAGGCACAGGGTGGGATTCTTGGAGTGTCCTGTGCAGGGCCAGGATTTGGACTTTGATAATCCTGGTGGGCCCCTTCCAACTCAGGATATTCTAGGATTCTATGAAATACTTTTGTGGGCAGCAACTTCTGACCACAAGAACTGCAGCTTGAGGTGCCCCAAAGCTGAGGTCCTGGAAAGTTTTAAGATCAGGATCCTAGACAGGAGAACCTACATTACAGCTAAAATTTACTCACCCTAGAATGATTTTTTTACTATTAGATTATATTCCTGAATAATTGAAATGTTATATAATAACCAACAACTGAATATTCAGTTATTTCAAAATGAAACTGTCATTTTCTAATACCATCAAATTAAATGTTATATCTGGACTTCCTACATTCAAAGACTAGGGCTCCTCAAAGTCAGTGGGCAGCTGTGACATTTGGCACATTCAGACTGGTAAACAAGAGCTGAAATTGCATTTATTTGCCTCCTCTGCTCTTCTCTCTTGAAAATATTCAAGGTCAACAGCAACGCTTGGGTTTGTTGTAAAGAAGACAGCTATCTGTGGAGAAATGTTCCCCTTGGAGATTTTAAAAGTTTGTATTAAAGAAAATAACAATGAACATTATTTGAATATAAATTGAAAAATATATTTCAGTTCTGTTAAGTTAATCAGACTTAAATCTCCACGGGAAACTTGCAACACTGTTCTCAATTTAAACGCTTCCCAACAATTTACGGCTTCATTTTGCCAGCTTTTCCCCAAACCACACTCCCCTGAATTTACACAACCTAGGATGCTATTCAACAGCAGCTGAACAAAGCCTGTGAAGAAGAGGTTTAATATGCTGATGAGAAATAGTGCAGGAAAAAGCAGCAGCAGCTCCTGAAAAAAGGTCTCCTTTTTATTGAGATGAAAGATACCTCACTAATGCATCACTACTTTCTACACTTTAGATCAACACTGGCAGATCAATTTTCTTCTCACATTTGCACATCTATGACCAGAAATGTTAATTAGCTTTAGGATACTCTGGCCCCTCATTAGCATCAAAGTGAGAAAAATATGAGGAAGAGGGACAGGCAGAATGATGCAAAAGCTTCTTAAAAGATGAAGCAAACTTCAGAGTTTCTTGTACTTGGTGCAGAACTAAATTGAGTGGGGCTGTAAACGTGCCACAGCACAGAACCTGTTCAAAATCTCTGTCACATGGAGACCAGGTAAAGTGGAAGTGTGAATCAACAACAGCAGAGCTTAATCTATTTCTCATTTTGCACTCTGAGCCAAAGCACACAAATGTGAGATGTTGGAGTAAGTGCCAGCATTGATGGGTTATTGATGGGTGAGATCCCAGCAAACAATGCACAGGAACAGAGCCAGCATACTCTGAATTTCCTTACCAGGACCCAAAGGAAAGTGGATTCCAAAGGATGACATTTGCATTTAGATACTGCTTCAGTTCCTGGAATCAGCCAGCACTGAGCTGAACTCTTGGTGCTGACAGAATGCAGTGAATGAAGTGGGCGCCTGCACCACCCAAACATCCACACACCACAGCTGGAACAATTCTCACTCCTCCTCTTCATCAGCCTCTCCTGCACTGCCAGGGTTCAATTTCCAGCACAATACACAGACATTTATATAACAGCTGTTTCAGGGAAAAGGGATAAAGCAGGAACCACGAAGATGGATGAATATTAGGATCTGGCCCCTGAAGTGGATTTTGTGTTCGGAGGTGGCTGATTTTAATACAATCAGAATACACAAACACACATTTATATGGTTTGCAAAAAAAAAGGTGAATTTCAGTTGTATTTTCATTATGAATTTGTTGGGCTAAAATGCTTGTTTCCATAGTGAAACAAGACAAAAAGGCAAAATTTTAGAAAAAAATAAACATTTTTTAAAATCTGGGACTGATAGTTCTATTCCCAGGCAAACAGATCTGTATCCAGCAAAAACATTTGATGTAAATAAGATAAAATATTGCAAAATATTACAGATTTTTGTTTTCTTTTAAATAATATAGAGAAACCCAAACATTTTGTTTCACTATAAGTGAAATCTAAGCAATTTTAGGACTAAATTTTTTTCCCCCCAAAAATTAAACATCTTTCAAGTTCAATTTCAATGAATTAGCCTGACACACACAGCAAAACAAAAGGCAATCAGAAAAAGAATTAACTGTGCCAGCTCTCAGCAGCTTACCCACAGTTGGAAGCTATTTGATGGTTTTCTTTACTGAGATAGTGGGAATTTCATGTGCATCCACTCATTGCTGAGTGCTCCATGGAGCTGCTCTGGAACTGCATTTTCACACCAGTTCCTTCAGTGAAAGGCTGAACTCCATCACTGGTTCTATCTGGTTATTATTCTCCCTTTCTTTGCAATACCTGCACATAAAATGAACTACTTTGCCATCCCCAGGAGCAGCTTCTGCTACAAGTCAGTCAATAGATTAAGTTTCTGTCTCATCTTAAAAACTCTGTGATAGCAAAGTATTTGTAACTGCAGCCCCAGAGTAATGGCACTATTGCTCTGACCTCTGCTGATTACTTTTAATTTCTAGACAGGTTAGTCCTTTGTCACCTTCTGGTCTTGTTTAAGAACATAACAACAAAGCAACCTTGACAAAATTGGAATCAACTGGTAATTAGTATTCCACTTAATGGAGATGAAAACCATGGCACTGTAAGGGGATACTGCACTTATTACATCCAGCTATATATAACTGCATCAAATGGAATATTTAAGCATTTTAACTTGAGCGTTTTATGCGTTAGTAATTCACTTAATTATTTCCTCCAGAGAACGAGTGGTATAATATCATGCTGATGCATGGGGAGTTATATGAATAAATCTTCAGGCATCAGGATAGGATCAGATACCCCAGAGCCTCACTTAAATCAATAAAAGCAGGAGGAAGTAGTGGGAAGAACGCTGCTTCTGGCTGATTTCACAGCGCTGTCTGTACAGCAGGTACACCAATCACACCAAAGACCTACTTGCCTTAACTTAATGAAAATGTAACTCATACTTTCACACTTTCATAAAAGTAAAAAGCTACCTATATTACCTCCTCATTTAAAATGTCTCTGCCAGACCTCTTGCTTCATGATAATCACGTTCTAATGAATCTGAGCTGTTTAGGTCACATTAGATTTCCACACGGTCACCGCAGTCCCAGAAAACAGGTGAGAATGAATCAGTAGAAGGAGTGAGAGGGCATAAACAAGAAACTTCACTAACAATTCCCTGCAGATAAATAAATGAATGTGTCACTATTCTCTGACACATAACCTCGCTAACTCAACTAAACCAGCCTCTGTCTAAAATATTTTCTGCACTACAGCCTATTTTTATAGCTCTGAATTCGATATGGGAAATGTTACATCAGTAATCAATGACTGCAGAGAGAAATTGAGATGGGAACGAGTCATAAAATGAGCAAGAAAGGCAAGGAGAAAGGGAACATTATGTTAGAGATCTGAAAATGGGAAACAGGACTTCTGTTACTTCGTGTGTATGTGCCTTATTTTGTACAGCATTTTCTTCTTATTGTATTGGCAAATAGTACCCATAGGTGGGGCAGGAGAAATTGGAAATGAAAGAAATAGAATAAGAGACTGACACGAAACTGGCAATGACAAAGGACTGGATTTGGCTTGTACCTGATCCCAGCTGTGGCTGCTGCTACAGGTGGGTGGCAGCCAGGGATTTCCACCTTCAGACCTCAAACTGCAGCGCAGCTGTGCTGAAATCCAGATCACACCGTGAGTCACACCAGCACCAACATCAAACAGAATTCAGGCTCCAGCACTGCCCTCATTCATATGCAGCTACCCACTTTCTTGGTGGACTGTTGACAGCTGAGACTAACTCAGAAGCAAAAACCGATTTCCAGCTCTTGCTTTGCTCAGGAATTTCAGCTGATTTGGCACTGGAGGAAAGTTGAAACCCAGCTGCTGTGGTGGTTGTCTGTAACCAAGGGATTCCTCCTGTGTAAGTGGGATTCCTAACCAGCCACTGGCTGCCTTTCCAGCTACTCTGTGCTGCAGAAAATGGGATGTGACTTTGGCCCACATTGTCTAGAAACTGAGAACTAACAAAGTATAACACACTTCTACATGAACTCATTAATATCCCCCAAACAGCACAAACTCTTGGCTGCACTTAGCAAGATGAATATTTCTGAATATTTTGGGAAAAGCATCCAGCTGCTAGCTGGTGAATCACCACAACAAAATGCTCATTCCTCTGAAGAGTTATCCATCAACGTAAGTAATGCAGGGGTTTCAATTCCCAGTTACACAGCCCACTGGACTTGGCCATTTGGATGTCATTCCTGACCTGGTGCTGTGTAATTGCCATAGTTCTCTTGAAGTCATGGAAAGTTCCCCACAATGAAAGAAAAATCAAAAGAAATTTACTGTCTTCCTGCCCCTCCCCATCCCCCTTGGCTGCAGTTATTGCAATAACTGATTTAATTCTTCCTACTAATGAAGGTGTTCAAGATCTCCTTTGCATTTGCTGCACCTCTGCCTATCTTTCACTTTTCTGTTTTCCAGGAGTGCAGATTTTGGTCCTTGACTGTCAAGGATGTTTTTATTCTTTTTATAGGTATTACTCCACAATGAATACACAGTCACTCATGACAGACCCAAGATTTCAGCCTTCCCCTCAGCAGTGCTGCTGCTGCTGTTATCATGACACTGTCACAGCTCTTATTTCACCTGAATAGTTTGCAAATCCTTTTTGGCCTGAAGGGCCATTCAGGGGTATAGACAGTCCTAAACTGTTTACACTGCCCACAGCTCTCACAGACTGCTCAAAGACCACAGGTTCAGATAAAAAAAAGTTGGGGAAAAAGAGGTTGTAGACATTCTCCCTTTACATTTCTCCCATGGTGCTGAAGTCCTTCTTGTATTGATATTTTCATCAGCAGTATTAATTCTGCAAACCATCTCATCCCTTAGCAATTTCCAGAAAAATCAGCATAACAGGGTGATACTTGAAGTGTTATTTGAAGAGTTAGCCATGGAATTAAGAATTAAAATGGACTAGAGGGACAGGACTTCTTAAAGAAAGACCTATCCCCAGCTCCTCACAGGGTAGATTTGAGGGATTCAGAAATTGTAGGAGAGAGAAGAACCATCTGTTCTGTCAACTGGGGGAGGAAGGGGACTTAGGATACTGATCTAGAATAAACTCACAGTACAATATTACATCTTTTCTGGATAATCCAAAAAAGGAGACAATCATAATTGTCTTTCTTTAATTCATTGCTATGTATGGTAATACTTTTAGTTCAGCTTTCTGTCTTGGTCTGTAAATATCAGATACAGAACATCCAGAAGGAGAGCCAGGTAACTCTAATGACCTTTCACATTTAAAAACATAAAACCAATGTCAGATCTCTGATCTTTTGAAAATTTCAGAGATAAACTGATATCTGAATTTTGCAGCTTAGGCCCTTCTCTCTGTTGTAAAGAGAGAAACTGAGTGGTTTTTTTTCATTACTGCTCTTTTTATTTACTTCTAGTTGCTAAGTAGTGTTACGATAGTAACAAATGTGGGTAGAGATATGAAACTTTATATAAGGTTTTGCTGCAAGTGTGTGTATTCCACGACACTAATGAAAAACATCCACAGAGCTGACTGATGAAGAGCAGGTGATAAAAATGTGGCATGTGCAGCAGCAAGCTCCTGGTATTTCAGGAGTCAAAGAAGGAGGAAGCATTATCAAATTGTTCCACAAATCCTATCAGTGTAAGAGTTTTCTGAGTAACTTTTTTCTCTCTTAAAATTTGCATTACTTGAAGTTTAATAAAAAATCAAGAGCGTAAAAAAGAAAGCTGGGCTCCTCTTTGTAAAATCAAAAACTCCCATCAATTCCAGTTCAACCATAATTTTGTCCTAAATTTAAGACAAAGACAAAATCTTACCATCAAAAGAAGGTCCACTACATGCCTTTTCTCCTAATTTGGACCAGCAGTAACATACAGGCTTTCCATATGAACAAGAGCTTCAAAATTTAACATATCACCCATTCAGAAACCCAGAAATTAATGAAATTCCTGACATCTAATTCAATGAATTCTAGGGTGGAGCAGCAGTAATATGCAGCATAGAAGCAACTCGATTTATCTCCTGCATCCAGAAACTGGGTGCTCTGGTTCCAGAACAGCTGGCTCCAAAACATCCCCAGGAACATCTGAAACTACAGCCCTTACGTGAAAAGGACAAAAGAAACAGTAAAATGCTTTTTCCTCAGAAGCCAAACTGAGCAGCTGCAATGTCTGTGCTGAATCACAACCCAAACAATCCTTACCTATAAGTGATCTGTAACTCCAGTAATTCACTGGTTCAATGACATGGAAGGATTATGCCCTAGAACCCCATGGAGAATCAGTACCCAGGGCACTGTTATCAGGAGCCAGGTGCCTTCCTCTCCTCACGTGTCAGGTGAGGATGACAAATAAGCTCCTTAGGTCACTCCTAGATCCTGGTGCTCTCCATCACCCACATAGCAGCTGTCACATGTGGGATCCCCTCTGCTGCCACCCTGTCGCTGTTATCACGAGGAGGGAGAGAGAAGGAGCACGGATTCGGTCCAGGAAGTAGAGAGAAGAAGCTTTTTTATTTAATTATTTATCACCTCTTTTATGCTTTAGAGCTCTGGCATGGTGTAAGTTCATTGGACCTCTGGTCACCCCCCTCCCAGGGTGATTGGTCAAATTCTACAACCGCCATTTCAAAATATTTCTCTAGTCAGGATCATAACAATTCTCCAAACAACTGCAGGTGTGAAATAGTTTACAGAAAACTACAATATTGTTTTGGATAGCTTGCATGGGAAAGACAGGGCTCCCACGAAATGTTACAGTCTCACAGAATACTGCAGAAAGCTGGAAAATGTCTCTGCTGAGAGCTTTTCAGCATCCACACCACCTCTCAAATGGAACTGGAGCTGTACCCCGAGAAAAGTTCGGTGCAAGGACCCACCTTAAAGGCCAAACACATCCCATGCACCCTGAATCCAGCTGCCTCCTCTCACCCCGCCGCTGGATCGCTGCCGAGCTCCATCCTCCCCCTCCTGCCCGGCCCCAGGGCACGCACCGCCACCTGCGCTCCCATCCCGTGCAAATCCTACCCCACAGCACAGCCCTCAGCCCGGTTCAGACACTTTGAATGGAAAAAACACGGAATAAAGTGATGGTGAAGGGTTTGCAGCCCCTGGGTGGAGCCCAGCAGTGACCCAAACCAAGGGCTGGCCAGCGTGGATGCAGCCGGAATGTCCCAGAACAAACCTGCCCAGAAGGAGATGGATTTGAGCCATCCCACACCGCTCTGCCCCGAGGCCAGGGACCACTCCTTGTGGTGCAGCCCGCATGTTTGATTTTCAAATGAGGAAGCTGAGCAGAAATGAGGAATTCAAGCCAAACTCCTTCAGGAAATGCACAGGAACTGAACTGACTTCAATGAAGCCAGTTAATCAGAAGCTGAAAACCACTCATAATCACTCTCATTTCCCTAACCATGCTGTTTTCCCAATCTCAATGGGACTGGAAGTGAGGTGTTTTGACCCTAGAGCTATCACCTTTCGGACAACCAGTGATTAATCAATCATCCTTTTCATCCAAATCTCCAACACTGCCTTTTGCCAATCGAATCTTATCATCATCCTCCCCTCTTTGCAGAACAGACACAGCCTCCAACCACCTCCTTCCTCTGGCGTTTTTGCAAGCCAGGGGACAGTGACTGCCAGCAGCTTCTTTGGGTCTGCTGTGGAGACACACTCAGAACACACCACCAGGTACCTGGGATTATAAATACCCACCACGGGCTGCTCCCAAGGTTTGTGCTGCTCGATATCAACCCTCACTGCCCCTGCATTTTCTGGAAAACGTTGCAAGTCTTGTCACTGGCCAGTGGGTGTCTGGAAACAAGGAGTGGGCAGGCACAGCAGTGCTGGGTTCCTGGAACAGCAACTGAACATAAGAGGAGAAGGCAGGCTCATAACGTGTCCATACAGAGAAACCTCATCATGGCTCAATCCAAGAATATCCATGTATGGGTTTGGAGTCATATTTTTATTGCCAACAAATAGAAATGGATTGCTTTTTTGGTATCAGTACAGCTTCTAAAAACTGTTCACGATTAAATGGCAATACAGGAAGAAGGTAATTGTATTTTTGTAGTAGTTTACTATTAATACAATCTATCCTGGACCTGGTTCTAGTAATTTTCCATGACAGTGAATCTGCACAAAAGATTGGGGTTAATGAGCTACAAGTTTCTTTGCAATATAGAAATGCAGTTCTAGGAGTTTTTTCTAGAAAAAAGAAATTAAGTGCAACCAAATTACCATTTTTAAGTACAAACAAATTATCAATACTATGTACTTGGCTTACCTTTTCCTTGCTGTGAAAAGGAAGAGGTCAGAACAGCACCAAAACTCTCTGAAAATTCGCACAGAAGTGCTACTTTACACCTGGTGCACATTTTGTTGCCAGCCCAGCAAGAGCATCACATCCCAGCTGAGGTCTTTATGTTCCACCCCATAACAAACTCTGATAATTCCCACTCTGCTTCTAACACAGGATCTATCGACATTTCTAAGAGCAGCAACGAGCAGATCTCTGTTTAGCTGCAGAACTCCACACTCAGCCCCAGGCAAAACCAGTTCACCCATTTGGGACAGTGCACACCTGCTGTTAGTTAATCCCCAGCTGACAAATCACAAAGGGGAGAATAACAAATACGTAGGTATTTAAAAGAATGTGTTTCCAGCATGAGTCATCTCATAAAACCCTGGAACCTCAATGGATTAGGAGTTTACAACAGGAGTTTCACCAGGATGTTGGCTTGCTACTGGGGCTGACTTCCAAAATAAAGTCACAGATCCCAAGGCATATTTAGATTTCAATAACGTGAACGTACTAACTGCACTTACACTCTCGAGAAAAAATTCCAAGGCTGTGCCTGAGCAATATAAAGGCTGTTTCGTTCGTTTACCACTAATATCTATCTTGTTGCATTATAAAGCGCTTGAAGAAAGCCCTGTGCATACAGATAACGTGTATTTCTTCTGCTCCATCGTGCAGAGCTCGCTTGCCATCTAGTGGGCACAGCACGTGGATTAAAGCGCAGCCACTCTCAGCAAGAAATGAGCAGTCACAAAATGTGTGGGTATAACAGCTTTGAATTAAATATTTCAGCTAGCAGCAGAAATTTATTAGCATAGCTAGCAGGACTGCCTATTAGATTCCCTTGGATGCTAAAGTTCGTCTAACTCCTAAAAAAACCACATTAAAAAACACTTTCTTCCATACCATTCTTTTTAGTGTCAAAAAAAATAAAGCACAATGATGAAATCAGATTATAGTTCATCTTATAATACTGCCAAGATAATTTGCAACATGAGACTATTGAGACACAAAACACAAGCATCCAAAGCCTTCATCTCCGAGACAAAAACATCATCTCATTTTTAGTCTGGAGAAAGAAGAGTTAATAAAAAGCATCCTGCACTTCCTTGATTCAACCCCCCAAAGTACAGTGAATTAATTACATGCTTAAATTAAGCATTCAATTAAGTGTCTTCCTTGACCAGAGAGCTCAGTGTCTTATTGACCTGTGAGTCTGAGTTACAGCTCATTTGCTTTGAAACCAGCCCAGGACAATGAACAGCAGGGAACAAAATGATTTTGTGCTTGCTTGCATCAATTTAAAAATGGGGTAAATCCTTTAAATGATCCAGAGGTGAATCAGACCAAAAGGGTCAGTAACCCTTCAAAAGTTTTGTGTAATTCTTTCAAACAGCACTTTGTTTTAGTGTGCCTTTACACTGTCAATTTGAAGGGGATTAAAATACTTGAAAAATTCCTTATAAGAGTCAACAGAGGACAAAAAATATCTATCAATCAGAAAAGGGAGCTCGTAGAGCCCCTCAAATTTCCTGTTCAGAAAATTATATTCTGACTTTGAATATTGTTTGAGATCACTAAATAACATGCTGTGGACATGCTTTTTTTTCCTTAATCAAGTTAAACATCTGCTAATGACCACGGGGAACGAAATAGGCCACAGCTGGCTAGATCGTGCACATGTGATTGCTGCTTAGCCACAATTTGTGTAATTAGTTACAGTCGTCCTAAGCTACTTAAAACACATGTTAAAGATCTAACGATGAGCTGATATTAATGGGTATTTACAGCATGCTCAAATCCTTCCCAAAGAATGTTTGAACACGTCACTGACATGCAAGCAGGACACATGCAGAACATATCAAACTATTACTGCTTTTAAAGAAATACATGTATTTACTCAAGGGAATATTGGTGAGTATGTATGTTTCCAAAAGATATATCAATGATTTCCTCATTACAATCTCAGTTCCATAGGGCTGGCAGTGCACGGGGAAATTTTTATTGTAGCTATTCCTGTTCCAAAGCTTAAACCCCACAAGGGAGAACTGGCCTTCTGGAGGGAATAAATATAAGCACTTATTTTGAGTGAGTCCCTCGACAGCAGTTTTGCTAAATCTGTGTGATTCTGCCTTTGGCCACCATGGAAGGAGCTGCTGAACTGGGTCCAGAGAGGCATCTCACAGCAGTGCATGCAGCCAGCCAGGTTCAGGTGCTGCAAACCCAACCCACGCCTGGCTGCTCCTGTTCAGGGGCAGGAGCACCTGAACCATGGCAAGGGTGAGACCAGGACATGCTGGAATCCGAGCCATCACTTATAAACAGCCAGTATCAAGTGGAACCGTTGGAATTATGCATAATTACAGTCCTTCAAACGCTTCAGTTTAACATCAGGAAAGTGTAAAGTGAGGCAGAAAGGCAGGATAATGAGGAAGGAGTTTGGTTTTCTCAACAGGCAACATTACAGTCAGAGCTCTCCTTACAACCCAGAGGATTCCTGTTGAGCACAGGCAGCTCAGTTGGGTGGGTGACAGGGGATGGACCAGCACAAAATGTTAAACTGTGTAACACTGTAGAGGATTTTCTTTACTTGACAAGTTACAGGCTCTTTCAAATAAAACTTTCAGTTCTGTTCTTCAGCTTTTCCTTCAAAAAAGGAAACAGGATGGGTTTACCACCAAAGAAAGAATATTTCCTCCTTCATCTCTTCTGGCCAACAAATCCATATATGTTAAAAGTAAGAATCAAAAAAGGTAATCAGATTAATTTTCACTCCTATCAGTTCAGAGAGCAGATATGGTTGGTGATCAGGACCCCTGCTCTGAACTCCCTCCCCTCCAGAGCAAAGCTAGCAACTACTCTTCAGAGTCCCTAAGAAACAATACCAAAATGCATAACCTGAGAACTCAAATGCTGCTGCACCCAAAATTCAGTGTAATTGATGAATATGCTAAACCAGAAATGTCTACATAAAATAATACATCTCACAACAGCGTGTTTATTACAAATGGCTATGGGAGTACATAGGCAATGGAGCATGAAGAGGTATTCATTAAGGATTCAGCTTTGCAAGCTGTAAACATTCTGTCCTGATCACACCAAACACCTGGGTGTGTTACTACAGGACTACTGCACCCGTGTTTAAATGTAAGAGCATCCTTCAGCAACTTGCAGAAATGAAACCTCATTCAATCATTCCAAATTCCTGTTGTTTGCACACACCAGGATTGACTCCAGCTAAGTCAGTAATGTGACACTAATCTTAACACAGTGTAAGACAAAAATCCCCTATTAAGAGAACAAAACCTTTGCATTTGTATTACAAGCTCAAGCAGACTATTTTTTTCCTAGTGAATTTGGAAATGTGTCATTTATAGAAAAGGCCTGGATACTCAAAGAACTGGATTTAGCTGTCAAGTTTCAAATTTTGCAGTCACACAGTAAAGTTAAATATCTCAACTATTTCTGGTTATTTTTATTTTAAGCTGGAGATAGATGACATAATAGATGCAATCATTACCCCACAGTAAGGATTCTGCCCTCCTAGCTTCATTTCTCACTTAGGTATTCTTTGAAGACTGTTTTTTTAAAGTTCCTTTTTCTTTTCTCCACAGCTTTACAATTGCATTATTTATTTCCATCTTTATTTTCCTTTTTTTTAAAAAATAACCAACAGCACTAAAAACACAAAAGAGATAACATAAAAACTCTAAAAAAATGAATACACATGAAAACTACAGAAACTAACACCAAAGGTCATACCAAAGACCAAAGGTCATACACAGAACTAGGAAATCCAGCAGAACTTTAAAATATTTACATCTGCTTACAAAGTAAAAGGAAAGACCTTTACAAATGTATACTTTGAAATGCTGAGAATTCCCACAATGTGTTAAGTGTTGTAACAATTTAAACACTTCTGCCTACATAAATTATCCATTTTGTTTCTGTCTGATATGCATACTCCACTAACACTCACTTTGTAATTTACTGTGACTGAACTTAACAAGCCAACTGGAAACAAACATCCCGAATCCTAGGCGAGCTCCCAGAGCTCCACAGCGCTGGGATGAAAGAGAAGTGCTTTGCCCCTAACAGGAATAAAACACTCCCTGCTATACACTACACTCCCAGCTCCTTTAGCAGGAATCAGGGAAGGAAAAGTCCTTTTCTGCATCTTCCTTCGGGTACCTGCTCCCCCAAATTTGAACACCAACCCATTAGGGAGTAACATCCTTTTCAGGCGCTGGCATATGATAATACAAAAGTCGGTAGGACCCAGTCTGTTTTCAGAGCTGTTTCAAACTCTGCAGACAAAAGATTTGGGAATAAACAGTGTGACTTGTGACTCTTCATGCCACTCTCAGGCAAGCAGCCACATCACATTTGAGAGGACTGTTTGTATGAGCAAACATTGCTTAGGGGGAACATAAATTGTAGACCTGGGCCCAAAACAATCCATTATGCCCATAGGATAACATTATAAATTAAATCAAAAAGCAATTAATACCATACATACCAGAAGTCTGCAAAGACCTCAGCTGGGAGTATGAAGTCTCATAAAACCCCCTTCCTGCCCTGCCTTGTAGCTGCATTCGAGGTAACACCTTAAGTGCTCCCTTTTTCCTCAGATGGCAAACTGTAATTCTAAAGGCATGTCTCCATGTGCTCAAACGAAAACATTTTTGCAGCCCTCAAAACCTGGTAACAACCTCCTCCCACACCAGAGTCCAGTATCGAGGATTCTGACCCAAGTCCAGTTTTTTATTACTGCAATAAAGTGAGGGAAACAGAGGGAAAGACAGCGACCGAGAGAAGGACAGCCAATGTGTGAGCACGGCGATTACACCTCACACGCTCCATACCCAGCACCACAACCTAGTTCTGAATACCCAACGTTATGGAATTCCCATAAAGCCCTTCCAGATAGCGCCAGTATTACTTTATCAGGAAGGTATTTCAACTGGCACACTTTATTCTCACAACCTCTGGACAATTTATGGTCCACAAAAATTTACAGCTTCCCACAGCCTTCCTCATCACCCCTCTCCATGAGGACCTTGTAAGTCAGTTCACAGAGGAAAGATGACTGAGGACATTTTTATGGGTGTGTATTTAAAACAAACAGAAAACTTCCTCGTGCAGCAGGAAGCTCAGGCAGTGCACTAGACCAGGATTAGGGAGAAAGACATTTTTGTCCATTCCTGAGAGGGTCTCAGGAATTGAGGTCTCCCCGCCTCTGCTCTTTCTCCTGTTGGGTTGCTGTGGAAGGAAGCAGCAGNGCCGGACCGAGCTCTCCCCGCCGGCACCATGTCCCGGGACCCCGAGGAGGTGAACAAGCTGACGGAGAACACGTACAAAGTGAGTGCGGAGCGGGGAGGGGCTGCCCGCCGCCACCTTTGCCCTGGCACCGGGGGCCGCGGGAGGCGCGGGGCGGNGCACACACAGCAGAGCTGCCTCCTGAAAGGGCTTCCACAGCGCCCGGGCTGAGCTTTGGCAGCGGGGCAGTGGCTCCCGGAGAGGGAAGCGGGGAGCAGGATGGAGGAGGAGACGGAGGATGGTGATGATGATGATGAGGATGGAGGCGGTGCTCGGGAGCGGGCGGCGGCGGCTCAGGTAGGGAGAGGCGGNTTTTTTTCCTTTTCCTTTCTTTCCCTGTCCCGTTTCCCTCCCCGGGGTGATCCCGCCCGCCCCGCTGTGTCCGGCCGCTCCCCATCCCCGCGGCCGGGGCTCCGCCGCAGCCCCCGGGCGGGCACGGCCGCGGCACCCCCGGGACAAGGCGGCTTCCAGACCGGTTTGTGCCTCTCCAGCAGGCTCGGTTCGACAGCCAGCCCTAATTCCCTCGCTGTGTTTTGGTGATAAGGTGGTTTGGAGATCCTGGTGGTTGTGGTCCTCTGTTGAACCGTTTCTTCATAAGGGCCAGAGCCTAAAAATGGTTTAACGCTGAATTAAGTTGCTTGCTGGCGTCCCGAGCTGATAATCAGATTTATGATGGTGCACCCTAGCACTGCCTCAAAGCACCGACCGCTGTGGGTAGTTCAGTTCGTGTTGGGAGGCTTTAAAACTTTCCAAAATGCCTCGTTATTTGCAGAATTAAAAATATTTTGCTTATGGGCACCAGATACTTGTTCTGAACCCTTTCTCCCTATAAACACGGTCCTTCCCAAACACAGCGATTCTAAATGGGCAAAATTCCCTTGAGAATCGTACTTTTGGTTGGGCAGTGAAGTAACCCATAGTTGGATCTGTAATCCTCATTCTGTACAGTGTGCTGGACCAGAGAAAGCACTCAAATTTGCATGATTGAACGCATTTGCAAATTTAACTTACAGCTGCACTGCACTTGCAGCTTTGAGCCCTAAGGAAAGCTTTCTGATGGATTGCTCTATTTCACTATTTACTAAATTTTTCTGGTTTATTATCAAATGTTTTCATATTTCTGAAGATGTTGCCATCAGCATTTAAAGGTTTCTGAAAACATTTACTCGGAGTAAATTTTGCTGTTACTTTTGATGTTCTTCAACACACTTAAGTCAACTTCACCCCCCTCTTTAAGTAGTCCAGTTGTAGTGGGGTCATGTTGTATTTGCTGTTTGCTTTCTTTGGACTTAGATATCAAATTCATGCAAAACTACTGAAAAAAAAAATGAGATTATCTGGCTATAAATTTTGTCCTCTAGAACCAGAACAGATAAACAGTCTGGTGCTTTTTGGTATCAGTTACGTTTGTGGCAGGGCCATAAGCAAACATAAATTCCCCTCTCAGAAGAGCACCCTGTAAATACAGGCTCACAGAGGAGAAACCTGGGAAGTTGACTGTTCAGGGCTGTGCCAACAAAGGAATGCTCTACTCTGTCTATTGACTTCCAGAATGCAGTCAAAACAGTTTTACAGAGGAGAGGGGAGAAGATCTGCTGTGTGTTTTAGTGGATATAATTTAAAATAGGCTTTAAAGGAATGACAGACCTCTAAATAGCAAAACCTTCCCTCTTACTCAGTTCTTATTTCCTGGGAAAGTTTACCCTTTAGTTTTGTTTTCTAGACAAATTCAAAGGGATCTTTAAGATTGAAATAACCAGCAAAAACACCAAGTGATACAAAGTTAATGTTGACAGTGTGATGAAATGTCTCCTCTGTAGGTATTTTGAGAGGTCTGGCATGTTGCATCACATAGCTCGTACTCACAGGCCTGGAAACCCTCCTGCCCTGCCCTCATTAAAAATTGAAACTTTATCCAGATAAGGCATAAAGGCTGCTTCAGACAGAGAATGGATTCAGGGTCCACTTTAAAGCAGTTATTTCTACATCAAAGTTGAAATCTTGAAAACAGTTGGGTTCCCCTTTAGGGGCAGAGAGCAGGAGCTGTGTATTCAGCACTGGCTGGGACTGTAATCACAGCTCCTCCATCTAAAACAAATGAACACCTCTTTGTGCTGTGCTGCAGCCAGTGAGGAGAATGTGCTCTCCTTTGTTCAGCAGTGCTCATGGCACTTCTGCTCTCTCCTGTGCCATCCCAGTAGTGCCCTGCCTCAAACACCGTGCTGGGATGGGTAAAATCCAGAGCAGTGCTTGTGCTTCTGCTACCTGTAAGAAGAAAGGCTTGGGCTGGGGAAACCAATTCAGTGTAGTGCAGTGCTGGCATCTGTGCTGCAGGACCAAATACAGGCTTTAGACTTCTCAAAAAAAAAAATCAAGTTTTGGGTGACCTGGAAAAATAATAGAAAATTAAATTGAATACCTTGGTGGCCTGCTATTTTGGGGGGGAGGGTTGTTGTGTGATTTTTTTTATCTTTCTTACAGCGCTAATCCATTGGATTTATTAAATACATAGTGACCTGTGTTATACAAAGCTTCAAAATACATTTACAGAAGTCATCAGGTGGCTGAGTAATGCCGTTTTATTTTTATCTTGTTCTTCCTTTCTGTTGGCAACAACACCAGAAAGTGAATACCTCGATGTTTTTCAGCCAACCTGACTGAATACACAGCCCAATTCACCAATGTGTGTGCACCCACAAAAATCGGGGCTGACATTTACCCTTTATGTAAGACCTGAAGAATCACTTTCGTGCATGACAGGAATGGCACGTGCACAATGAAGCCCAAGGGTGTGGGAGCCGATGACTAAAGAGGGCCACGGCCTCCCTTGTGCCAAGGAAGTGCTCAGAGGTTCCCTGGTATGACACTGCCCTGCCCTGGCAGCTCCCTGGGCGGATGGGGACGATGTGGGGGGACACTGTGGGACCCCCTCACTCACAGATGGTCACTTGGTAGACTTCTCGAAGGTTGTTGTGTGGTGTTGTGTCCCTGAACCCTCACAGGTTTTCTGCTCTAAGTGGGGGAAAGCTGCTTGGCATCCAGCTGAGGCACAGAGTGCAGGGGAAAGGGGATAAAACAGGAAAGTGCTGAGGGACAGACCTGTCCTCCTGCCTGGCTGGGCCAAGTGCTGGGCAGGCAGCTCACGGTGTTCCTGTGGGGTGAGGTTTCTGGAGCTCTTGGTAATGGCATGGCTGGTGTTGCTAATCTCGGATTTAAAAGATAGATCTCTCTGTATCCAAGTGAATCTTACCCAGACATTTTGATTATCAACCAAAGCATAATTAAAAAAAAAGCCAAAACATCTTCCCCCCCAAAAAACCCTTTGTTCTCCCCAGAGGCATTGGGAATTATTTTGGTAGGCTGTATTGTTTTATCACGGAAATATATCTGATAAATCCAGTTTAAACATTCCATGATCCTGTATGTTAAAAAGACTCACAATTATATTAAACTACTGGATTTATGTATCAAGATTCAAATTCACCTGTGGTCCCAGCTCATACTGCAGTCAGGCTGTTGCTTTGCATCCCTGCAATATAAATCTAACGTGGGGGAAGAGGAGCCTTTGGGAGTTTGTGTGTGTATAAAATCCAGTTCTACCTTAGTACAAATTATCTCTTCTGCCCTTATTTAGAGTTGTGCCTGCTTGAGGTCTATCCTTGGGCATGTGTTCATAACCTGAAAAAGTTGTATTTGAAACACACTGATGGATGATGTATTAATGTTTCTCTTCGACAAGAAATGTTCCATCAAGGCGACTAATAATTAGTCACAAGAATTAGTCTTTTTGAATAAACACTGGCATCTTGATTTATTCTTTTCCATTCTGTTAAACCTCTTTTAAAATAGTATTGAGCTAACTTACAAATGAGATATCTTAACATGAGATGTGTTGAGGGCTCAACTGTGCCCTTCTGGAAACTGTATTGTGGATTTCAGAAGCTAAAGCAGGAGATGAAATGCACTAAGGTACAAAATGCTTTAAGTACAGTAGAGCACAGTATTTATTTCCTTTTTGAATCTTCTCGAGGGGGGTCTCAGACATAGTGTGCCAACACTAAAGACTTAAATTTACTCATTTTCAGATTGAGAAATAACAATTTAAACTCAATCACTAGTAGCTATACAAAGCTTGGCTGTGAATAGCTATAGTGATGGTTACAGGAGTGATGATAGACATCAAGATCTGCTTTTCTCTGGTGGTTTTACAATTTCAGAATGCTACCCAAATACGTTGCTATTCACTCTTGCAAGAGTGCCTGCAGGATGTAAACTTGAAACTGCAGGGAGTCTGTGCATTGTTTGGTTGCGTTCATACCTGCTGAGCTATTGTTCAGTGAGGTGTGTCTTTAAGTCAAAAGCAAAGCTGAGCATTTACAGGAAGGCACTTTTACAATGGCTGTCATTTGTTTTGAAGATTAGCGTTGTTTATGTGACCATCAGGAACTGCGGAAGGTTTAATACCCGCACACAACACGTGGAAATTCAGGGCTTCTTCCTCTCCAGCCAGCTCCGTGCTGCCAGGCTGGATAACTCACACCGGTCTCATGTGGTGAAAGGAACACAGCAACTCTTAGAACAGATTCCATGAGGATTTAATGACTCAAACCACCAGAATAGGTTTCTCTTATGCTTTTTTCCTTGGAAGGTCGCTTTTGCCAGCTCTAAAGGTCTCTGCATAAAAGATGTTTCCAGTTGCCTGTTTTGAGAATGTTTCCCTTTATTTCCATTCATCCTGAATAATAGAAAGCTGTAGGATCTGATCATGTGCCTCCTCTTCTCGTTAATTATTCTGTTCATGAGAGGTAGTGTGTCACTAGAATATAGGACACACGATTGACAATTAGGAGGCCCTGTTTGTGTGCCTCACTGTACAGGCAAATGATGTGTTGTGAACCACTTTATCTCTCCCAAGCTCTTTCTCACTTTGTGATGTTTATTTGGATTAAGACAAAGGTTTTATTTCCATGTCCTTGTACACCAAGGCAGACAAAAATACTGTTATTTTCTGAGACTTTTGACAATTTTAAATTAATTGTTCTCCTGATCAGAAATTTTTCTCTGTTTCTCTGTCCTCCTTTTTGAGAAGTTTTGAGATCTGGCTTTATTGTGTTACTTGAAATTTTGCACTGGTGTTCAGTCCCACTCATTTTTGCGACCTTTTCCTCGGACTAAAAGTAAGAGAACCCATAAAACTGTAAGACATGGTAAGAAAAAGTAGCTGCACAAATTGATTTGAGTTGCTCTCGTCCCCTATAACTTCTGAAGCTGAATGAAATACTACAATAATTTTAATTGCTCTGAAATGTCTTGGCAATATCAAATCTGTAGCTCATTCTGAAGAGGGAGTTGCCTGTGGCAGCTTCCCTTTTTGATAAAGTGCTCCAGATACTTCTCCCTGGACTTCCTGGACTTCAAAGACAGCCCGTGGTTACCTGTGGTTAACTGGATAGAACGAGAAGCATGGCCAGGTTTTTTGTTTGCTTTGAGAATCTATTCTGAAGAGGGAGTTGCAAAGATCACATGTTATACTTTACTAATGTATGAAAGGGAAATAACCTGAGAATTATTTCATCAGGTCCTCTTGGAGACGTGGCAGGGGGGTCAGGGAGAGTTGAGTTTTTCTATCGAACACAAACCTTTGATTGAGATGAGCCTTGCCCGGGGCTGTGAGGATCAGCTAACACCCTTAAACCAAACTGTGCTAAACCAAGCACGCTCCAAAGGGGAATTTCCATTGCAAAGGTTTTCGCCGTTTCTCGGGCGTTCACGTCCAGGGACTGGTTCTGCTAACAATCAACCACTGTGGCAGTGCAAACCTGAAACACTTCCAGAGCCTGCCTGGGCTCATGGGGAAAAGATCCACGAGTTGTGCTCCTTCCAGCTGCTGCAGGCACTGGCTGTAAATTGTTTCTTCGCCTTTCCCAGCGGTTTTACGTGTGCCTTGAGCAGATGTGATGTCCTGGAGCTCTTCCTCCGAGTTCCCTGTGTTCCAGTGGACCTGCTGTGTGTCCAGAGCATGGTGTGTGTCTGCTGTACATGAATACTGCTCTGGATCCAGAGGTCTAGTGAAAAACAGGAGCTGTGGGGCCTGGCTTCAGAGAGGGGAGCTGCTGAGAGCAGTTTTCTTGGGGTTTGTTCACTTCCTCCTGAATGAAAACAACTGACCCAGGTGCAATCACTGGTTTTTGCTTGAAATCTGAATTAGGTGATGTCAGGAACACTGGAATCTTTACCCCTGAATGCTTAAGACAGTCATGGCAAAAATCAGTACTTCAAGCCCAATAATTATCATGTTATTCTTAGAATTTTGGGGTAGGTGGCAATAAGGAGTTTTACTCTGTAGTGTTTTGTTCTGAGGAACAGGGTTAGCAGAGGCAAAACCTTTCAAGATTTTTTTCAGTATAGAGCAGCAGCTCAAAGTGGCATTGGGATTCATATCTGCCATGGACACATCCCATCATGGGTCATCTGTTTCTCCCCACATCCTTGAAAACACAGGACTCTCTATCCTAAAACAATCCCCTAATTCATCTTTTTTTTTTCCCCTGTGATTCACTGACTCCATGTAAGTCAACAGACATCGTCTTTAGTACACAGCTGGGAAGGAATGGCAAAAAGTTGGAATAGGAAGAAACAAGTTGCTCCTTGGAACAAGTGTCTCACAGAGTGCCTCAGCAGCGAGGAGAGCAACAGGCACAGCAGCAACACTGACAGGAGCAAATTAAAGAGCTGGGCCAGGAGGAGGGATGTTCCCAGACACCAGAGCCTGAATATCCATCCTGTTCAGCTGTTGGAATAGCCCTTGGCACTGTTGGCCCAACCTGAAACACGCTTTCCCAAATGATTTCTGGATGTGGTTTGTGAGTTAACACAAATCAAGGGCCTGGGGACAATAGCTGGTTTGTTTGCAGTGATTGCATTTGGGTGGGTGAGAGTTTAATGGGACAGACCAGAAAACAATCCCAGTTGCATTTAATTTGTACACAAAGGCAGTGAGGCCAGGTATTGTTGTTCTGTGGCCGCTTTCGATGTAATTTATGCTATACTAGTATTGGAATCTAATAGTTTATATAATTTTAAAATAACTATATTTTTACTTGATATGACTTAAGGTATTATTGGAGTTAATCCTTCACTTTTTGTGTTGAGCAGAATTCAGGTATAGAGCTGTCTTTGCAAAATAACAAAATTCTGTCTGCATGGCCTTGCCTGAAAATCAGACAAATGTGATGGTATTGCTGTTCTTTTGGGGTCCACCTGTGTACTAAACATAAACATTTTCGTTCTGTTAGTAGTACAACAGACAAAAGCTTGATAGTGTTTCACTTGTCTTGAGTCTCGTGTTTCTTGTAAACAGAAAGCATCTGTTTTGAATTCCTTGAACCTGAAGCTCTGCTGGGTGAACAGTAGTGAGTTGTGCCATAAAAGTATTGCCATAAACACAGCAAGAATAACAGAACGGTGTCTGCAGGTACCTCATGATCTTCTCTTCATGACAATATAATTTCCCAGAGCAATGTCACAGCTGTAGTTCTGTTAGGAAGGTTCTGGGGAAAGGAGGTCTAGAATCTGCAGGTTGTAGAATCTGCTAGGAATGAGAGCAGTCCTGCCTGGAGCTGCTGGATTTCAGATTGTGGTTGTTTCAGCCAGTAATTGTATTTAACAGGGAAAGCAGCTGCAGTGGATTTTTTTCCCCACTCTTCTATTTAAATAAGGTCATCATTTTCATTTTCTTTCTGAAAGAACCATGGCTTTGCAAAATTTTCAAACAAACAAAAAGCACAGGAAAAAACCCCAAATAACTAATTTCCCTAAATGCATCTGTAACACAGAAAACACGAAGAATATGAACCAGAGATCTGGTGAAATTTTTCTTCTTTTCTTTTCTAGCATTTTTTAAATTGAGAACTCAAATCTTGAACCATTGTCAGTAAGCTGTTGTTGTCTGAATTTATAAAACAATTAGTGGATAAAGGGTTTTCTCTCATTCCAACATCATCTACCATAAAAGATGGTTTTGCACAAACTTTGATCACACACTTGACATCTTTTTGTATTATAAACAGCCAGATCACTTTTTACCCCTGTTGCAATAGTTTAACTCTTTGTTTCCCCATTTGTTGATCTTAAATGCTGTTTCTTCTCCCTTCCATCCTTTTTTTTTCCTGTGTCCCTCAAATCTTCCAATTTTCACCCATCCCTGGACTTCTCAGTTGTATGCTGTACATAAGAATCTTTAACCTAGACCTGAGTGACGCTGAGATGAATACTTACACCCCCTGTGGAATTGCCTTGGTTGTGACACAAATGTTGTTTTCTTTCACTAGAATGTTATGGAACAGTTCAATCCCGGACTGAGGAATTTAATAAATCTGGGGAAGAATTATGAAAAAGCTGTTAATGGTAAGTTTTCCAGAAAGAATGTTTAATTCTCATTTAAATATACATATTGGAGATGAGGGTTGTGTATGTAGGCTTAATTCCCAAGTTGAACTTTGGATGTGTTTAATTAAGAGGAAAAAAACCCCAACTAACAAGCAGAAATACACAAATATATGTACCTTCTCTCCAGTCTTTTGGGTTTTTTCCACTGTCCTGGAGAAGTTGCATCACGAACACTTAGGCACAGAGCTCCTGCAAAATAAACTGGAAGTGGGTTTAAGTAACCCACATTGGAATAATAAATGAAAAAAACCCCAAAATTATGTAAATTAGGTGTTATTTTTTTCTCTCTGAAAATACCTTCCAGAGATATTTCACATTCTTAGATGTGTTCCTGCTCACCTACACACATCACTGCCTAAGTAACCCTGTGTGCTGAACAACATGAATTAGCACAAGTTGCAGGAGTGGATTGATTTCTTGTTGTCCACACTAACCCTGATGGTATCATTTTTAAGGAGTCAAAATCTGAATAAATTTGCATCTAAGGACCCAGTTTCTCCAGCTTTTTAGAATGTAATTGCCTACTTCCATTATTGACCCCACAGAAACAATCCAAGAAGGGCTTTCCAGACTCCCAGAGCTGTCACTGTGGGACCTGTCAGAGCCTGCTCCACCTCACCATGCAGACCTGTCAAACTGCTTGATACCATATTAAAGCCATGTAAAATCTCTCTAATTTTGCCTCACTCCAGCCTATGGCACATCTTCCCCCTCCGTGTAATGCAGTCCTCTGAGAAATGGGATCCTGCAGGAGCAGTGCATAGCCAAGCAGACACTGACATCTCTCTTCATGCAAATTTTAGACCTGGCTGCCTGGAGATGAAAATAGGGAAATGTTGGCTTATCTGTGGTAGAGCCTAACTCGATGGATTAACATGTGGTTAGCTGCTACCTGACCTTAGGAATTACAGGTAGTACCAGAAGTACTAACAGGTGTTTTCACATTCATTTGAAGTATTTCTATGCCAGTTTCTGAGGGTTCTGCTCTTCACACACTTTGCTGTTGCTGTGCTCCATTTTGCCTTTAAGCCTGGCTGATAAGGCATATCCAGCATGAAGGCTTAATTCCGAATGAATATTTACAGTGTTGCAACAACTGTTGCAAAGTCATCTTTGGACTCTCATAAATTTGTAATCTTTTCACCATCACTCCTGAGTGGTGTAAATAGATCTGCAACAAGGAGTAAATACTCTGTTGCTAAACAAACACTTTGCAGCTTTCCAAAAAAGTCGGAGTAGGCTGACAAAGAGCAGAAAATCTACAAGAACTCCAGATATGTTTACAATGTATTCTTCTACATTTTGAGGACAAAAGGTCAAAAAACCCTCCCTTTCTGCAGAAGTAATTTATAAGCCATAGTGCTGGTGAAGGGACTATACAAGCAGGGTTCTTGATTTAGCTTGGTTAGCACAGGGAAAATCACACATTTCCTTCCTTTTTTAGTGCTTGTATTAGGAGAAAAGAGTGACTTGGGGCTGTCTTGAGAAAACACAGATAGGAGGAGTTGGACTGGCATCAAATCCTCTTGTACAGGTGGCACACTGCTCCATCAGTAGCACCAGTATAATGCTTCTGCACAGAAAGCTTGAGCACAGAGCACCTGTGGGACAGAGCTCAGACAGAAATCACCCTTTCTAATGCAACAGAGCCTCAAAGAGAATCTTTGTTTGATTTGGGAAATTTTCAGACTTCTCAGTGAATATACTGCTATGTAACCAAAGATGTCACCTTACTAGTAAAAACTATAAAATACAGACCTGTAATTGGCAATTAGATTCCTCTCAGGAAAAAAAAAATATTCTAAAATCAACAGCAAGGCTCTGCTCGACTTTCACTTCAGGTCAAGAATGTTCTACTACAAAAAAATTATGATGAATAACTTCAATAGGTTATCTTTCACATTAAAGCCTGCCAGTTTGTCCTTGTTATTTCTTTCCTCCGTGGTGTGCAGACCAGTTCTAGACACTGAAGATGCAGGGCAGGCACTGCAGGTCTATCCCCTGGGTGAGATGTTTCTCCCCCCTGGCCTCCCTGCAGCTGCAATCCCGACGTTCCCGTGTTCGTTCCAGCAGAACTGGCTTTGCTGTTTGAACCAGGCAATGATTAACTGGGAATAACTGAAACCTTCATAAGAGCTGATTGGTTCCTGTGACAGCCAACTTTAGAGGGAAAGGACGATTTGGTTTTGGGGGGCTCCACGTCTCCTTGGGGCAGCTGCAGGTCCCTGGTGTGGGTGGTGGCCATTTCCCAGCTCACTGCTCGGGCTGGTCACCACCAGAGACCTCAGCACTTCTTTGGGATTGCAGTTTGGGTTTATTCCAACAGTTTTCTCTGTACCAAGGAATTTGGTTATGTCCTGACCAATGGCCTGTGGCTAAGCCTTCCCACTGGATGCTGATTGCCCCAGGGTATGCACAGGAGCTGCAGCTCAGTAACAGGCTGAAGCTTCATTAATATATTCTGGAGTTCTGTCCTTGTTTCCTGGTTCCACAGATCAGCAGGGAGCACAGGGACTCGTGCAGCTTTCTCTGACAGAAGGATTTCCTTGTTGCCATGTACCCCTCTCTTACTCTGTGCTCTGGATGACAAGATTTCATAGGATCATAGATTAATAAAAATGGAAGATATTTTGATTTAATTTTTTTAACAGTTGTGTTTTTTTCACTCACCCCCAGTTATGGTAGTGGCTGGAAGAGCATATTATGATAGCCTTGCAAAGATTGGGGACATATCAGCAGATTCTCCAGTTTCTAAAGAATTAGGTAAGTGAAAACTAATTTTTTAAAATTACCTCAAAATGCAAACTTTATTTTTGCTTTCCTGCTGGCAGTTCACAGAATGAATATGAAGTAGATAAGGATCAGTAAAAGTATGTTCTCTATATACTATAAAAGTACATACAATAGAAGTATGTTCTCTATATACTCTTCTATAACATGGATGGAAGGGATTAGGTGCCTTTAAGACATATTATTTCTCAAGATACTTAGAATGTTTTGACAAAATTATCATTTTTTCCCTCCTTTTGTGAATATATATCTGCCTATGCATTCAAAAGCATGTATTTTTAAGCTCATATAATTCTACAATAAATACAAAATAATATGTATCTTGATTTTTAATGCAGAGGTGAAGGTTGAAATACTTTTGCAACAGAATATTGGTATGAGGAGTCCTAGGGCACAACAGCAGTTTTAGAACTAAAACAATTTTCTGGTTGAGTGTCATTGTGAAGGGTTCAGTTTTACTTCACTACTTTTGATCAAGTGCATCACTAAAAGTTCTCAGGTGCATTTATATTTATTTTCTACTCGAGCTTTTGAAAGAGAAACTGTAGACTCAAAGATGGATTAATTTTACACTAATAGAAATCCACTTCAAGTTCTGTACTCTCCTGAAAATAAATTTCTGAATATTTGAAAGATCAGCAGCAGCACTTGACCTTGACAACTTCACTCTTGTGGGCTGAGCAGTATAATTGCAGCACTGGGCAAAGGAGTACAGAATATTTGTAATATTTCTGACAAAAGATTCTCATGCCACTGCAAAACAAAGAACTGGGAACTGTGCTGCAAAGAAGAAACATTTGCTTAATGCCTTCATTTGCTTTTGGACCAAAATAACTTGCTGGTGTGCTTTGCCTCTGGACTTTTGATTCTGGGCAGTGTGGGACTCTTCCAGCGATGTAACTTGCACCTCCTCCTGTAACTCACAGTATTTTGTTAATGCAGCTGATTAGAAAGGATGGGTTTAGCAATTTTTTTTTGAGGGGACAGACTCCTCTTGGAAGGTGGCCACTGGTTCCTGTGTGGCTGCCTGCCTTTTTAGGGTTTGTTCTGCAAGCACTTGTGGGTGAGTGTTGCCGTCTGCGCCGAGGGCTGGGAGCGGCGGAACAGCAAACAGGGCAGAGCAAACAGTCCCAGCCAGCAGCTCCCTCTGTTTGCTCTGCAGGCTGTTTACAGAGCTGCTGCTGTCAAACTAGAGAACAACAGCTAAAAGAAGTGGCTGTGCAGAGTCTTATGAAACGGCAGAAAATGCACAATTACAGTTTTTGCAATCAGGCGTTGGTCAGATGCGTGGAAGCAACTGGTCTGTGATTTGTCACTGGGGGATATTTTCTGCTTGTTTGGAAATGTTATTATTATTGGGTAACCTTCTGCTGACTTCTGAAAATAACTGGTTTTCCCTTTTATTTGGGACAATACAGAATTGTGATTGAAAGCATACTTTTGTTTAACTATGAATTCCATCCTGCAATTACAAATCTTTTTCAAGATATACCGTATTGAAGACACAGCCTTCTTCCCTGCTTTCTGTTCAGCTTCTGCTTTAACTGTTACTGCAGAAAAATCTATTCTTCTGAAGGCAAACAGTAACCCTGGATTTCTTCCAACATACTCTGATGGAATACTTAATTTAGAGATAAGGAAAGTCAATGAATGCTGGAAAAGGCATGATAATGTGCTTAGGAGTCTGCGACAGATCATTTGCATTTTCAAGAAAAAGTCTTACAAGTTCTGAAGCTGGGCTACAATATTGGACTATTTACCAAAGAAACATGATGCACCCAGGTGTCTCTAAAAGTATCTGCTTAAAAAGAAAAGTATTGGCTGTACACTTTTGTGTTTTAATAACGTTGCAGTGCGTGCTGAGCAGTGTGGGGTGTGTAAGGACAGCTCAAACTTTGCCCAGTCGTGGGCCCTGTAACTCCAGGGGAGTTGCTGCAGCCCCCTGTGCAATTGTCTCATCCCTGAGTTCCTTCAGCCTTGCCAAAAGACAAGTGACTGACCACCAGCAGCTCTATCATGCATAACACTTCTGTTATCTCTGCCAAAGAGGTGGTTTCACAGTTCAAACCCAAACCTGCTGGGTGACCTGGAGCGTGTTCACTGCCAATGGCATGTAAAGATTTGTATCAAACCCACAGCCAATCCTTCCTCCTCATGCGGAAACACAGAACGTGAACTTCTGAGATGAGACTGTAACCAGCCCCACAGCAGGGTAGAGAATTGCCCTGGAAATAAAGGAGATTTTTTTTAAAAGTAGAGGGTAGAAAGCAGAGAGGGTGGAGAAGTCATGGGGAAAAAAATCGAGTAAAAATCAAGCCAAAAAATGCTTTCTTCTGTTGAATGAGATTGGAGCAGAAGAGGGAAACGAGAATGAAAAGGAAATCTGGATATTCCAGCTGATTCAGAGCTTTTGTATTAAGTATCTCTATCTTTCAAGTCTGGTTGAAGCTCTGTGAATCATTTTAATACGGAATAATTTAAGCAAATTGAGGAAGTAGAAGAATGTACTGCAGTCATAACACAATCCTTATGAATAAGGGATGAGTTGATTGAGTCAACATTCTTTCTAATTACGTATTTCCCTAAATTTCTGAGCTTGTAGTCCCTCAGACTTGGCTATGAGTATTTAAAGAACAGAACCTGAATTTATGTGGTTTGAGCTCTTCTGCGATACGGAATTTGCATACCTTTTTTCCTAGGCACCGTTTGGAAATCCCTCTAGGAAGAAAAGATAGAAAACAAGAAACTGCATGTTTAAAAATGCTAAGCTTTCATGCTATTCAAATTTCAGCACACCACACCAGCACAATAAAACACTGTGTTTCAATAATGCACTAAAACCAATTTCACTCAGACACTTCACCACGGTGTTAAAACAGTAACTTTCACGTGTTGCTAATTGCTTTTGTCTTGCCCAAAACACAAAGGCTTGTGAGGCTTTGTCATGTCGATTTTTAGTGCTTAGAATTTAAATAAAATCTCCTCTAGTAACACAGGCTGTCTCTGTAGCCTTCACTTGCACAAGGAATGGGGAAGTTATTTCCTGCTTGCCTGTGGAATACTGCTCCTCATATCTTCCCAACTATCTTCTCCAGCACCTGCCAGCTATTGTAGCTCCATCTCATTTTATATTGTGGGTGTAAAGTCCCACTTAGTTTGTTGTGTAGCAACGGTATCTACAGCAGTCACCCACAATTACATTATGGGTCTGTACCCAGAGCTCGTTGCTCAAGAACTGAGGAGTGTAAACTATTAATTGCTTATCAAAAGAGAAGAGGAAAGAGAAATATTATATTGCATGGTCTTGGTCAATGGAACTGAACTGCAGGAGATCAGTATGTTAATGGGACAATCACAGGAGACAAAAGTCTCTTCCCTAATCTAACCAAGACTGATAATTTATTTAAAGATAACTCTGGTTTACAGGCTTGGTTTTTATAGTTGCACTGTGTTAAAACTGAATTGGAAACAGGTATGCAAGAGCTTGTGCTCATCTGCAGTCTGAAACGTAGGAATTTGGGAAAATTTGGGTTCCTTTCAGAAGAATTTTTTTGGTTAAAAACCACTACAAATGATCTAGAGAAGCAAGTATTGAACTAAAAGGTTGCTCTTTGTTGTGGCAGTCACAAGACAGAGAGAGGCAGGGAGAAAACCCCAAAACTTCTCTTGGTGCACAGAGGAAGTGGAATTCTTTCCCAACAAAGGGTGAGCCCTGAACTCCATGTTCCTCTCAAGCACAAAAGAACAGACTGTTCTTCAGGTTAAAATACAGGATTTGAACACATTCACAAAACACTTTTGCCCACCAAGTGCTGTAATTTTAAAGGTCTCCACAACTTTGTCATGTTTTGCCAAATACAGAATCTTGTGGTACAGTAATACCACTTTATTTTACATAGTGATAGATTGATTGCAGGAATTCTGTGAGATGAATAACGGGGCAGGGGTTCTCTATGTCCATGTTTCCTTCTTTTGGGAGCCTTTATCCTCCTCTGCAGGTAGGCAAATGCCTGTATTGGGTAACTGCATGTTAGTTTGAGAGTCAAGGCTGACAAACCATCAGTCAGAATAAACTAGTGATGGTTGATGAATGGACCTGCAGTTTATCCAAGAGTGGCATTTCTTATGAATCTCTATCAAGTTTGTAAGTTAGAGTTCTTGAGTAACATCTGACAGGTTCACAGAGATCCTCTGGTAACTGTTTTCTAGCTTTTTGTAGAGCAAACTAACAATTAACCATTTGATAATCATGTACATTTAGTACTGATAGAATCTGCAGTGTGAGGTTCAATTTGTAGAGGGTTGTGATTTTTTTTTTTTAGTGATAACCACTTTATTTCAGCTTTGCAATTAAAAGAAACCCTGTGGGCTTTTCTTCCTTGTCATTATTTCCAGAAATGAGAGAATTTCTGTATCAGAAACTGTGAGCTTTAAGTGGTCAACTCATACAGAAAAAATTTTGGAACTAAATTGGAAAATTCTGATTTTGGTAAAAAGGACTTATCCACTTGCTGAAAAAATTCCAATCAGACTAGAAAATTTCAAATGTAAAGCAGTACTTTCTTTTTAAAATATTATCTTGCAAGTATTTATTATTCAAAACTCTATTTTCTTCCTGTTTAGTAAGCAAAATTACCACTTGATTGGGTACTTTTCAGAGCTATAGCTCTCTGTTGTTAATTCTGGGATATAGCACTTGTGTCACTCCCACTAGTGAGAAAACCAAGCAAAAAAGAGAAAATTCCATGGTTTAGGATGAATGTACCTAGCTTTACTTCCATTAAAAAAAAAAAGGGAGAGGGGAGAGTTGCTGGCTTGCTTTAACACATATACACTGCCCCTGTCAGCTGGAATCCTATTGCACTTGGAAAGATGACACCTTGCACTCTTCCCTTCTCGGCTCATTTCAGCTGAAGAGGAGAGCTCTGTCATCTTGTCCACCTTGCTGCCCCCGTGTCATCTCCTCCATGGAATCAATTGCTACCTTTGGAACAGATTGTGTTGGATAGAAAGAGAAGTGGAGTGTGCCAGCAGCTACAGAGCCTTTAGCACCTCATCTGGTGGAAACTTCTGGGAAAGCAGCTTAGAGGCTGCAGTTTAAACAGTTAGAATCAGGCCAGCTGTTCCTATGGAGCATTAATAAAAGAGTCTTCTACTGTAGTTATAATGGAATTTCATTTGAAGAAGCCACTCCACTCCTGTGCTCTAAAAAGGAAGCTACACAGAGAGGTGCCTTGAAAGGGAAATACGAAGTATTTGTGGGTTTTTACAGGAATAAGGGTTTGTATCTTCCAGTTTTACAGTAACATTCTGGGCCTGTGCTGTGCTTGTCTGCTGTAAGAAAGGTGGAAGGAGATGAGCCAGTCTGGGGTGTAAGTTCTGTAACATTTCCCTGATAGAATATAAACCAGAAATGATACTTTCAAGAAACACAGTGAACAAGGGGTGGGTTTGTTACTGAACATAAAGAATGTGTCTAAAAACGGATACTGCAGTGTGTTCTTACAGAACTATCCAAAACAAGTTTGTTCTGCCTACAGTTATATTGTTGCAAATTTTGTTATGAAGACTTCCAGATACGTTACAAATTTTCTGGTTCTAGAAATGGCTGATGGGAGGAAACAGACTGTGAAAATACACAAAGCATTTGGGATAGTTACAGCAACACCAGGGAAAGAAAGAAGACAGATACTCACAGGATTTCAGTGATATTTTCCCAGCTATTTTTTCATGTTAAGTTAGAGGTTAGATTATATTTTTCAGTCAGTTTTAATACTTTATTCCCCACCTGGCCCAGCCTTACAGCACCCTATAAACTGAGGCTGATTCTCCTGTTTTTAGTTGGTGATAAGATGGGGTGTAACAGTGCAAGTCTGAGCCCTGACCTGCTCAGGGTGGCTGTGGGATGCAGCGTGGTGGGGATGGATGGCACCAGCACAGGCGTCTTGGCACCTGCAGCTGTAGGAACACCTCTGTGTGTGTGCCTGGCTCTGGGCTCCAGGGAAAAACACACATTCAAAACACCTGCAATGAGTGAGGCTTGATATCTTCGTGCTGTGCCTCAAAGGGCTGAGAAAACAGTGAAGGGAATCCTTAAAGAATTTCTCACTGTACTGGAACACCTGAATTTCACTCGGGGCTCACACTCACCTTTGGTCTTGCAGTGGGAACCCTGGGAAGGACACCCAGGACCTCACCTGTGTGTCCATGCCATGTTTCCTAGGTTGTGGGTAGGTCTGGCTAGGCAGGAGTAATTCCTGACCCCCTCTGTGCACACAGGTGTGCTCCCCCCAGTTCTGAACCCACCTGAGCGTGGTACCATCACCAGGGGCTGCTCAGGGCAGGAGGTTGTTCTCTCTCACATCTCTAAGCTCAGGATGCTGAGCAATCCCAGCCTTTCCTCTCCACCAGCCCCAGGTAAAATACACCTGAGAGCCAGTGTAGAGAAAATGTTCTTCATTGTGCTCTCAGTGTGAGAAAGAATGGAAAGTAAATGACAACTTTGTGAAGAAAATAATGTCATATTTGTAAGGAGCTTGTAAATCCTTTAGTGGAAGTCTAACTATATTTAATCTGTACAGTCAGCTCTTCCTGCTGAATTATTTCTCAACAGAAAAATAATCCAGTATCCATCGTAGATGCCACTAACAGTCCCAGGGGGCAGGGCAGGGAACCAAAACCAATTGTCTCTGACTTCAGAGAAAGAGACTTTTATCAAAATTTTCGACTCAGTTTGGGTGTGGGGTTTTTTGGTGTGGGGTTTTTTTGGACACTGCTAAGACTGTGAAACTCAGTGGCAGTTCCAAAATGCTGTGATGAAAGTTGCAGTGATTCCTTGTGGTTTATTGCATTTCACGTAACATTTATAACGATGACCTAAATATTTACCCTCTCTGGTACTGGAAACCCATAAAAACTCCAGGTTTCGCTGGTTTGCATGATTTGTTTGTTCCAGTCCTGCTGTAAAACAGAGATCAGCTCTCTTGTATGATCTTCCTTAACTAATCTGCCTAAAACCAGCAGGGTTTCATCCAGGCGAGTTCAGGCTTGTGGCTGCATTGTAACTTATTTTCTTTTCACCTGACTTGTGAGAAGATTACGAGGCACTGCACACCACTGCAGCTCAGGTATGAAAAGCTGTGCTATGCAGGGCTTCCAAGGCCCTGTGAAAGATGAGTCTCTGACACAGAAACCTTAATATATTGTGGGTTTACATGTTTGGGTGAAAAAAAAAAATGCCAGCAGCAGACTTCATATGTGTTAGTAATGGAGTAACAGGTGGAAAAACAAGTTTGTAATTTTTCATGCATTATTTACATGGCATATGCTTCTCCTTTCCTTTTTTTAACATTAAAATTTAGTTTCTGTGCTTACCAATCATGTGAGACAAGCTGAATATTTCATGTTAATTAATTAGTATGTTTAAAAAAAATTCTAATCTCTGAATTTTTTTGACTAAGAGATCAAACCGTCTTGGGAGAAATGGGGGAACTGCTGAACTTTGCTGAATGTGCAATAAAGTCACATTCCTCTTTAGAATACAATGTGAGCTAATGTTTTTGTTCCATTGAAAACAGGAAAATAGGAGCATCACCCCAAGAACAAACTCAGAGTAACTGGAAATCGTAATGGTCTTGTTCATCTCCTGAGTATTCACTCTTGTCTGGCCTTGTGTGGGAATAGCTGAAGGATTAGCAGTTCATTGCCCACTTTATAGCATGGTGTGAATTGTGCAGTACTGTCAAAAATCACCTGGGTCCAGCTGAAAGAATTTGGCATTAATTTAAGTCCTAGTAAAGTATATTTAAAAAGCAAGTTGATCCTTGGGTTTAACTGAATATGGCTTACAAACAGGGATAGACTTTCTAAGTATAAAGAGCTGAGGAGTATTTTGTCTCTTTCAATATTTAAATATCCCAAAGTTTTAAAGAAAAATAATAATTTTAGTTCAAGTAATTAAAATTCTGTCTTATGTACTGGGAAAGTCCTTTGTTATGTGGTGCTGTGCTATTTCACATGATCACCAATGAAGTTTTAGGCCAAGAAAAAGGTGTCTATGCTGTCCATACAAAAAGGTTTGATCCTGGACTAGAGAAGGAAATGATACCGTAAGAGGTGCTAGGCTACTGGAGTAGAGGTGAACTGTGCTCTGTCCCTTCATTGTTTGTCTAATTATGAAATGGGAAGAGGATCTTTGGGTAGGAGGATTCTTTGATTCCACTCCCCATGCTGAGAGCAATGTGTGACTGACGAGAGGGGAGTGCTCAGGAGAGTGTGGCCAGGGGTGTGTCAGTGAGATGCAGACAGGCACTTGCATGGGTGGGTTATATATGGACAGATAAATGGGTACATTGCAAAATGAAGCTGATATTTGGGAAGGACAGAACTCAGTGTGCAGCATTTGCTGTGAAAGTGAAATGCCAGAAGTCCCCTTTGCTCCAGCAGATGGATGTTGTGCCTGGAAAGTTCTCTGTGCTGGGTGAAGCAGCTGTGGACTCCCAGCCAAGAGTGTTGGCTGTGGTATGGCTGGGAAGGAATAATTTGGATAAAAACAGAGGCTGAGGTTTTAGGCTTTTTTGGGTTGGTTTGTTTGGGATTTTTTCACTTGAAGCAGATGAGAATTTGATTGTGGTCAAAGATACACAAAAAGTCAGCATGGGCTAGAATACATTTTTCTTTGGGAGCCATACAAGGAACACAGCAGTGAAATCCTCTGAGAAGGAGCAAGTGGAGCACTGGGAGTTCATCACTTCGAACACCATCAGTGCCCAATTCACAAAATTAGCAACAGTGTCCTGCACAATCCTGTTTATTGCTTACTGGTTTTGTCTGGACATGGAGGCAAGATACTGAGAGTACTCAGGCATCTTGCAGGACTGTTTATCTCTTCCATATCAATGAGGCTGTAAAGTAATTATTCATTTCCCTTAACCCTTAATCTGTTTTAAATTAACTAACTTATTTGCTTGCTATATCGCAGAAACATTTCTGTTGTTCACAGCCTTAGTGAGATAATACTTATAAATAATCTGCATATTTTAAAATTAATCTCAGAATGCCATTTAGAATGTGAAGTTCTCCTTGCTTCTATTTTTATTTTATTTGCAGTTTTTATTTATGTGTGGTTCTAGCTGCCTCAGGGCACTATATCCAGCTTGTAGAGTGCACTTTACTGTGCTTTAAAATCTCTTCCCCTTTTCTTGATTGTAGGCTTTATTCTTCTTTTTTTTTTCTCCTCCCCTTCACCTTCTGCAGTCACCTTCACAAAATGGCACAGAATGGTCATGTGTCAATGCCATTTTGTAAAATGAACTACAGGGAGATTTACTCCTGACTTCCTATTCCATGTTCTCTCATGCAGTAAGGAAAGGCAGACCTGACCTAGTCCTGCTGATTTATGTGCATATTACTGTTAATTCCACAGATGGGGGGAGTGTGGCAAAGCAGTCTGGACAAATTGTGTCAGAAGGAAAGTGCAGTTAGAGCTGGGCAAGTTTTAAATTATTTTCTCCTTCTTTATGATTTTCTTCTTTCATGTTAAATTCCATTAAAGCTTTTTGGTTTCTTTCAAGCATCTGTTGCACAGTTAAACCCTTCCTATCACAGAATGATAAATTTAACACGTTTGAAGCCTAGCAGATGTTTTGTTCAATCATATTTATTTGTTATGCTGTATTCCTTTGAAACTTCCTCTTTTACTGCCTCCTGGGGGCTACTGCTTTCAAAGGACTTTGTTTCTGACTTTCCCATGTCATAAATGCCTTTTTTCTGGGCAGAAGGTGACTTGGAGGAAAGAGCACCTTGCCAGCAATAGCATCTAATAACACACTTGGACTGCACTGTCTCCATGTGCAGCTTTGACTCAGCCTTTCATTCTCTTGTTTAATAGAAATAATTATGTGGCTTCATCCCTAAGACACAAAGTTAATCAGCCTGCCCTGAATACAAAACAGGACAACAGGAGGTAAATGAGTGATATAATTAAGCATTTTGCCTGTTCCCAGACATCTAAGAAAGTCTCACCATTAAGAGACTTGAAATTTTTCAAGAGCAACCTCCTCTAAATAAAACAAAACTGAAGTATATTTCAAGTAAGATGATGCAATTAATACTTTTATTGATTCTAATGTAGCTATTTGGTAGTTTAAAAGTTTAAGTGATTTTGTTGGTAGCTGTTGATCCCTGTTTCTATGACAGAACTCTATTGATTGAGTTCCATTTTTGTTTCTAACTTGAACAAATTCTTCTAGACTTCGCAAGAACAGTCAACACAAGGTGAAAAGGTAAATAACCTGAACAATCAGCCAGTGCAAACAGTGAGGTTGAAGTGTAACTGCTGCAGAAGTTCTGGCCTTACAATGAGTATTTCTGACAGAAATTGCTTTCCTTGATTTTCATCTCCTGGGGAGGCAGCTTTTCGAGGATGTCTTCCTGCTCAGGGCGTGCTGTGTATGGAGCAAGGACTGTTGCACCCTTGCTCATGATTTTTGTTGTTTTTTTGTTTAACAAAACCACTATCATTAATGGAATTCTAGTCTGTATTACTTTCTCAATAGAAAATATAGATACAACCAACAGCCTTGGTTAAGCTTAAAAGTATTCCACAAATTCCTGAAGTTTCAGCTTAAAAGATCTTTCTACGTGTGCACTGAATCTATTTGAAACTGAAATAAATTGACCATGGAGCCATTACTGTTCATGGTCCTGTATCAGATTAGAGCTGTAGTATGAGACATGGTTTCAAGAACTGTATATGAGAAATGTTTCATTTTTAAGTCATTTAAGATATTTGAGATGTTCCCCCAAAATCCTTTTCTGAAAGAGATTGTTGTTTCCCTTCTCTACAGTGCACCTCTAAGGAAACGGCAAATTATCAGAGCAAGTATCTGTGAACATCTACAACTCCTTCTTGGTTTTCTAAAACAAAGTGTGAATATTTAATGTACACCTACTTTATTTAGTCACAAAGATTTCGTGTTCAGGGTGTGGGGAGATGGAAAGCAGAAAACAAGTATCTTTGAAAGACAAGTATTTTAATAGTTGTATTTATCATCAAGACCAGGCTTTGGGGTTTATTAATTCATTGCATGATATGATGCCTAAAACTGGTTCAAGTTTACAGGATGGCTGCCACAAATTGGACTTAAGTGGCCTGTTAACATGTGCTCTGGTCATGCCATTGTGTTTGATAGGTTTGGGGTTTGCCAATAAATGATGACAAGGTTAATATTTGGTTATCAGGTATTATGAGCTCTCATATATAAAGCCTGATCACAAGCAGCTTTAATATATAGCAGAATATTTTAGTTGATGTGAGAAATACATGTTTGTCTTCACCTTAAGTAGTTTTCTGTACCTTTTTGCAAGAACCTGGCCTTAGGTTATGCTGCTATTAATCCAGAGTAATCCACTGTCTTTCTTAGAGCTATTCTACAATTCACCATGGTGATTAAAATTCAAATATTATATTGAAGTTGGTCAATTTCCATTCTACTTGGACACTGTTCCCTGCAGGCTAGGGGTTGTTTTGTCTTTCTTGGATTAGTCTTCTACAGAAACTTGTCTCCTTGTATAAATTAACTCAGGAGAACCATATAAATGTGACTAACCCATCATCTTAAACTGGCAATAAGGAAACATGGTACATGTTCCCTTCAAAAATGCTCTCTATTTATTCAAAGTGCAGAATCTGATCTGTAATTTAAATCTTAATTGATCAGAGTGTGGTTACTGTGGATGGGTTCTTTTCATCTTTTGAATCACCATGTAGAAAGGGGAAATGAAATGGGTGAGCCGGTACGTGCAGTGCCTGTGGATTCCTGGTGGCAGGGAGGAGATCCCGGTATAAAGCACATGTATGCAGAAGTATAAATATGACTTTTGCCTGATGCACAGTGCAGGGAGTCTGTGGTTGAGAGGAAAAGAAAATGCAATTAGGGACACAGTCACTGACATCTAAACACACGGCTTGAAAGTGTTCTGGAACACTCTAAAATAAACCGGTAAAATAACCCAGCACAAACCATTTAGGGGGAAGTGTCGTTTTCAAAGTTCTCTTCAGGACATGTTTTGGCAGTATTTTCTTGTAACAGAGATGAAAAAACTTGTTTCCAAGCGCAAGCACCCGGGGCCGAAAGGCTGGAAGGCTGCAGCGAGTGCGAGACAGAAATAGCGCTGTGCGTGCGTCAGGTTTTCCACTCGCACCGCCGCAGGTGAATGGGTGTTTTATGGAGGCAGGGAGGGAGGCAGGGAGGCAGGGAGAGAGGGAGGCAGGGAGGGAGGCAGGCAGGGTGGGAGCCTCGGGAGCTGAGTCAATGCCCGGCGTTGTTGGATGTCTGTCCGTGCTCGGAACGCCGGCGTTGGCTGCGGCGGCGCTGCCAAGGATTAGCTCAGCGCTCCCTGCCTCGGCTGCTCGGAGTGGGGTTTTCACACAGAGGGAGAATAAGTTGGTTTTAAAAGCACAGAAATCTCTAAGGGTGATTATATTGAGGGCCATTCCACTTCTCGCCCTGAATTTCTGTAACTTCCCAAACGGCTTTCTAGTCTGTGTGTGTAAAACCAAACAAACTTTGTAATTTTATTTGTATTTCTTGATGGTTTTTCCTGCTTTCTTTTATCAACGTTTTCCTTTTTAAGTTGTAGATAAGTATTCACAAAACTCTTCTAACTCTAAAAGCCCATTACAGTCTCAAATGTATCTTTTGAGTTGAGTTGGTGAAACAGACACAGTAGGGACTAAAGTGCATTCACTTCTGGAGCCTTAAAATAACACTGCTCACCTCCGTTACTTCAAGTGTTTGTGTAACTGATTGTATTTACTTTCCGATTGCACACGAGCAACTAATTACTGTAGCACCTCTCACTTCTCATAGTATTTATATTGCTGAAGTCACCAGCAACTTTAAATATGAACAGAAAAAGCACAGCGCTCTGTGGGCTGTACAGAACTCAGAAAAACTTAAAAAAAAAAAAGCACTCCTCTGTGTCTGCCATCTCCCATTCTGAGTGGGAATTTCCTTTCTTGCTTGTCAAAGGGTTGTCTGTTCTTGTTGTATTTTGAGTCTTTCCTCTAAGTGTCCTGCAGTCTGCTGTGCAAAGAGAGGTGGAGGTGGAGCATGAAGAGGGATCCCTGAAAAACCAGGAGAGACACGTGTGTTTCTTCCTGTACCACCTGATGTTTCCCCATAAACAACAATGCAGACCCACATTTTATAAGATTTAGTTGAAGATGTGCTGTGTCATACTGCTTCACAGGAGATGTGGCTCTCATTTCAAAGAAACTAGGGTTTTGGGATGATGTAACTGGAGAATGATGAATCAGAAGGGAGAAAGGTGGTAACATATCCAGGCACTATGGGAATGCTTCTACCTTATGTGAGAAGGTTACCAAATCACCACCCTGCACTATGGGGAGATGGGCTTGGAAGGAGAAGATGAGAAGGTTCTCATCAAGAGTTTTGTCATTCATTTATTGAGCCAAATTTTTTAACTACTGGCATCTTTTGGGAGCTTTTCTGAGCAGCTGAAGGATCCGAAGCACTTTAGGATGATAAGTCTTTGCTGACTAACTCAGGGGTTCTCGAAGAACATGGATGGTAGAAAACATCATACAGTGGCGTGTTGAGCAGTTAATGCATCCTTTCTTTTTTAACTCCAAAAAAGGAAACCAGAACTGCATAAGATGGCAAATAGGAGGGGGACACAGTCCCCTGCAGTGACTGCCAGTGATGTGCAGGAATTCCAGAGCTGTGGTCACTCTGCAGCCCTGCCTGTGCACGAGGACAGCACAACTGCAGGTACCTGTGTGCCAAATCCAGGTGGGACAGCTGCAAGGGTGATTGAGGGACACAGGATCACTGGAGGAGGTGTGCCAGGGTTGAACTCACCCTGCCAGTCCTGCCATGCAAAAGGAGTGCCAGGAAAACACATCTCTAGCCAAGGCTTTCACACACAGCCCAGGTTGTGGATCTGCATGGTCCCGGCACTTCCAGCTTTGGCAGCGGCTCCTGGTCGGGAGCTGGTAACGCTGGGCTGGTCTGATCTGGGTGAAATGTGGGCCCTTGCAGCTGCTCCCCTCAGCAGAGTGTTGCAATCTCCCAGACAGGGCTGGCACTCACTCGTTGTGCCCGTGCCAGAGCACGGAAGGGAGTGGGGCTGATGTGGCCCTGAGCAGCAGGCAGGGGGCTGTGGCCCTGAGCTGCAGGCAGGGGGCTGTGGCCCTGAGCTGCAGGCAGGGGGCTGTGGCCCTGAGCTGCAGGCAGGGGGCTGTGGCCCTGAGCTGCAGGCAGGGGGCTGTGGCCCTGAGCTGCAGGCAGGGGGCTGTGGCCCTGAGCTGCAGGCAGGGTGCTGTGGCTCTGAGCAGCAGCAGGCAGGGTGCTGTGGCTGGCAGCAGGCAGGGCAGCACCAGCCCGCAGTTTACACTGCTCTGCACATACAGCCACACCCAAAAGATTGAGGGATGTTTCCTCCATATCCTCCTAAAGCACAATGGAGCAGTTCAGCTTTCAGCTGCTCACGGTTCAGAGTGAGCTGAGTGAGTTTGTGCTGGAGGCAGCAGAGCAGAGTGGGACATTCAGGGGCTGCTGTGAGGATGCTGAGGAATCTGCCTTGCCTTGGCCATTGGTTAATGCTGTACAGGTGGGAATTCATGTGTGGATCAGGTCTGTTTCAGCAGGTGTGCTGCCAGGGCACTGAAAGGTTGCTTTGTTGACTCTGAAGGTGCAGTAACTTAATAAACATTGAAGTTTAATTTTCAAACTAAGAAATGGATGGCAGCTATTTGGGTAGTAACAACTTGTGTGCTATTCTCTGACTTGGCACGAGAAGAGGCTGTTACTGAACCAACAGGAGCTATTCTGGAGAGAAGGAAGTATTTATTTTGTCTGGCACTCCATGTCCCTTTTGCATAACAATGCATGATTAGTTATTCTTCTATCACTTAAGAACTGCTTGGTTTGTCTGTGGCCAGAGTGAATTATTTATTTCAGCTGCTGTGATGAGCAACAGCAAGAAATTTCCTATCCCTCTTAAATATAACCATTAAGGATTATATTAGTTAAATGTATTTTATTACTGCTCTTTGTTAACTAACTTCAGAAGTCTAAGAAAGAAACCAATGTGGTTGTATGTTTATCAACAGGCCAAGTTCTGGTAGAAATCTCAAGAACACACAAGAAACTTAATGACAGTCTAGAGGAGAGTGTAAGTTAAATTATTTCTTCTAATTCATTTTGCTTGTGAAATTCTAAATCACTTTTGCCAATTTTTAATAACCCTTAATTCATTTGTTTTTACAGTTCAAAAAATTTCATAAGGAAATTATATCTGAACTGGAGAAGAAAACAGACCTGGATGTAAAATACATGACTGTAAGTACAATCAATTCTAAAACTCCTATTTTATTTGTCTATTGCTAGTCAGAGAATTTTTTTAGACATTGTTTCCCGATTTAATTGATTGATATGAAATTTAATATTTATACTATAAATAAATATGTATGTATAGTATATATAATATTATTACTTTAATAATAATTAAGTGAAAAGAACTTTAGATATATAAAGATGGCCAAAATTTTCACACTTAATTTAAGTTTAAAAGGGAACCCCTGTATGACTTCACAGCTCCTTAAAACCACAGCAGTTCCTCAACTCATTTGGTGTGTGAGAGATATCTCAGAGATCACAGTAATGCTTTTCAGTCCCTTACCCACCTACACAGCTGAGTGCATTATGAAATGTTGTAAATGCTTTGATTGCAGGCAACTTTAAAAAGGTACCAAACTGAACACAGAAGCAAACTGGATTCTTTAGAGAAGTCTCAGGCTGAGCTGAAAAAAATCAGAAGGAAAAGCCAAGGAGCACGAAACGTAACGAAGTACGAGCACAAAGAAATGGAGGTCAGCGCTTTGTCCCTTCCTTGTTTCCTTCTCTGTAGGAGAACTGGTCAGCAGAAAATGTTAATGGTTCCTCAGAGCTGGTTTGTGTTAGAGGCACTCCAGGAGTTTGTAGTGCAGCTGCAATGGAGCTCTCAGTGCTCTGCTGTTCGGACTCAGAGACTTCAGCTCTGGTTCCTACATTTCATCCCCTGACCAATAACTGATGGTTTTTAGAGTACTTCTGTAACTGCACCTTTATGCAGAGCTGTACACAGGGAGGCAGCTACACTATGTGAATTCAGTAGGAATTTGCTATGGAGTAATTTCCCTAAGCAGGCAGTGCCAACTCGTGGTTTTGCCTTTCTACTGCCCTTAATCCAGCATTGCCATCTTGAGGTGAAATCCGAAATGGCAAGACACTGAAGAGAAACTGTTTGAAAATTGGTAAATCAGATTCTCATTGTCATGTGTCTCTCTGAAAAGACTTGCCATTGATATTTTTATTTGCATGACACTTGTACTTCATGGTGGCTTATAGATTTTTTTCTCCTTATCTTTCTGTTTTAATTTTCAAATAAAGCTTTGTGTATAAACACAGTACAGTAAACACAGGTAACAGCAGCTCCTATTTCCTACTGCCTGTTTTTTAACCTGCATTCGTAACAGTTGAGGGTTTTTTTAAGGTTCTGGGTCTGAGAGTTCAAGGATTAGCATTTAATCACAGTTTAGCCATGAATCCTCATAATCTCAGATAAATATAGTTTAGTCTTTTTAGTAACTCGTTTCCCCCCCTCCTAAATGAAGTAGAGATTCATCACAGCTTTGTGTGAATAAATGCAGCTGCCGTGGAGCAGACAAAGGTCATTAGTCTAATTTGAACACACACCCCCCTCATCAACCCTAAATTGGCTGTTGATTGCCTGGAGGGACAATATACATTTACCTGATGAGATCAGGGAAATCAGATGTGTGCAGGAAAAGAGAAGGACTTAGCAATAGTCACCCTATCCCACCGTGCCTTTCCAAAAGCTTTTTCTCAGGCTTTTAGAGTTTACTTAACTAATTGGATATGGCAACAAATAAAACTCACAGGCTCTATGTGAGTGTTTTTTCCCCTTTTTCCCTCAGTATTTGGAAACCGTGAGCTCTCGACAAAGTGATATTCAGAGGTTTATTGCAGAAGGCTGCAGAGAAGCTCTGCTTGAAGAGAAAAGAAGGTTCTGTTTCCTGGTTGACAAGCACTGCAGCTTCACCCAGCACATGCACTTCTACCACGTCCAGGTCAGTGGTGTGAGAGTAAACAGCAATGAAACTCCTGAAATCCAGCACACAGGAGATGTTGAGTATTTCCTGCAGCATGTAAACCAGACTGCCAGAAATAGCTAAGGAGGACTGAAGTGCCAGACAAGTGTTGTGATCAGTTCATAGGAAATGTTTACAATACACCATTCTATGAAATGTATTGTAGCAAGAATCAAAGGTTACTGTGACTTTTTTAAAATCATGTGTTAAGAAAAAAAATACATGGACTGATCAGGTACTTCCAGTATCTGCAAAAGAGTTGTTTTTTCAATATCTTATTTATTTCAAAGATGTATTCCTTAGAAGAATCTTAGAAAATACTTCCATTTTTCTGGTGTAAACATCTTGGTGTAACGAAAGTTAACCAGTAGGTTTGTGCCATTTTATGAAGAATCCTGTCTTTGACGAGTATCTTTTAACTTGGATGCAGTGTGCAGACTTCCTAAAATCCAAGCTGCCTGGGTGGGAGGAAATCTGCAGTGATGCCACCAAAGTGCCTGAAAAAGTCAGGATGATGATAGATGAAATCAGGACCCCTGGTTCCACGCCGGTGTCGGGAACGCCGCAGCCCTCCCCAGCGGTGAAGAGAAACACCCTGGTACGCTGTTCCTCGTGGTTGTGGGGTCTCTCAGTGGGTGTGGAGTGACTTGGTGAGGGTCTGTTGGACCTCAGCATTTGGGATGGAGTCCACAGTGTATCTCAGCTGGAACACACTGGGATTGGGTGTGGAACCAAAGTCATTAAACTGAAGCTCTGCCGTGGGAAAAATGCGCAGTATGAAAGGGAGAAGCACGTGTCCAAGCAAGGCTCAGCTCTCAGCTGGGTGCCCAGGGCTTCTCCTGCAGAGCTCAGCCTCAGGGCTGCTTTTGTTCCAACCATTCCATTTCCTGCATTGTTGTCTGTAAGTAATAATATTTACATACTCAGTAGTTCAATGTAAACTTAAGCAAAATGTTATTTTCTATTTTCTTTCCTTCTTCCCTTCATATTATTACCTTATTGGAGTACAGGTGAAATTCTCATTTCTGCCAGTTTGCAGAAATTCTCATTTTTGCCAGTTTGTTGTGTCATCATCAGCTGTTGATTTCTAAATGATTATAGTAAACTTCTAAACAAGGAAAATCTGGAGATCATCGTGCTATTTGCAGAAAAAAGGCTGTTGTAGCCTTCCCACTAGCAGGTGTTTATCGAGCCTCTTCCAAACCACTGATCAGCAATTCCCTAGGAATATGTGGGCTTTATATCATGTTTAAATGTATAGGAATATTTAGGCCTCGCTCTCTAGAATTTAATCTTGCAAAAAAGTTCTTGCTGTCTCCTCAGTACTGTGATACTGTTGTTTTTGTGACTCCAGATTGGAAATGATTTTTATCCTCACCAAGAAAATGCATCCAAAGTGCCCCCGGCTCCCACGGGCAGGGCGTACACGAGCCCACTCGTGGATATGTTCAACAATCCTGCAACAGCTCCCAAAGCACCTTCTGAAAAACAGAATCACTCAGCAGGTGAGTGTCCCTTCCCTGCAGGCTGGGTAAGTGGGAATGTAGTGTTCAGAATTACCTCAGGGCTTCCCCACTACGACAGTGATGTGAATTCCAGGATGTATAGAGGAGTAGGAAATGGTCTTTACAAAGGATTTATATCATTTACACTGCAGGAGAGAGATGTGTTGTAAGAGAATTGCTTGCAGTAAAATGCAGGTCAGGATAAATAGTTTCTATTTGAATCACCTTGTGTGTGTCACTGATTAACCCAACTTAACTGCTCTCATGGCTTCCAGTGTTATCAGCAGAAGGCATTCCTTAATTTTGAACAGGATACATCTGAGTGTTTCAGTGCACACAAACAAACATAAACACTCTTGACAGTCTCACTCTGCTTTCCTTTAAGGGCATGTAGCAGTCAGGGAGGAATGCTCATGGGACAACATGAACACAGTCTTGTAGTTCTCTTCCTGAAATTTAAAATCCTACTAAGATTTGCTTCCCAGGTGTCTAATATATTGATTTTTGTACTTTCTGTGATATAGGACAGAATTAGGCCTAGATCACAGCATAAGAAATGCAGAACTCTTCAATGTGTAATAGAAATTTCAGCATTTCTTCCTTGAAAACTTCTTCCTTGTATGGTCAAATAACACACAGTTTTAAGCCCTCCTTTATTTTTTTTCTGATAAACATATGTTAAACATGGTATAGCATACGATAAACATGGTGTCTAGAAAGTGCCAAGTATCTGCAAGTCTCCTCAGCGCTGAAGCTGAGTGCTGAGGCACATTTGAAAGTGAAAGCTGGATTTTATACACAGGTCTTTTTTTTAAGAAGGGAAAATTTTCAAAGTCCTTTTACAGCTGAGATTGTTTAGTACTTTTCATGTCAAAAGAGGAAGAAAGTAGCCAGTTAAAACTTACAGATCTTTTTATGCCTGCTGGTTCCATTTTATTATGCTGGGTGTGTGCATATAAAGGCACATGCAGTTAAGAACTTCATGGTGATAAGAAACATTGGCAGTGAGAGGTGTCTAAGTACAAAGTCCCAGAACTCCATTTGCACTCGAGTTTTCCTTTTCTCTTTTTCCTCTCAGATTACTAATTGCATTTATCTCTGTGTGTCTAATTTTTCTTTGTTTTTTTTATCCTTTTTTTGACAGAGAATTCAGATGATGCCAGTTTATCACGTTCAACTTCTGTTGCCACAGGACTAAATATAATGAAAAGGCAAAAAGTGAAGACAATCTTCCCACACACTGCTGGGAGTAACAAGACATTGCTCAGCTTTGCCCAGGGGGATATCATCACCCTGCTGGTGGCTGAGGAAAAGGATGGCTGGCTTTATGGGGAGCATGACACAACCAGACTGTAAGATAATCAATATATTACCCACCCTGAACATGAAGTAAAAGTGTGTCTCACCAGAGTATGTTAGCAGGCATTAGTAAATGGTTTTCCACCTTTTTTACTGGCTGTCACTGAGTAGAGACTTGGAGTCCCTCTCTGGGGAAAATCTCTGCACATATTTAGTTTTACACACTAATTTGGCATCATCAGAAATTGGTTTCTTCAGAAGTTAAATCTGAGGCTACTGCTTTGTCTACTGCTGTATTTTGAAAGGTCTTTCCAATTTTATATAATATAAAAGACTTTTCTCATTACAGAAAAGGATGGTTTCCATCATCATACACCAGACCACTGGATGAATCAGCAGAAGAAAAAGCCTTTGCCCCAGTGCCAAGGTAACATTTCGGGTGGCACTTGCAGAAATGCCCAGACCTTCAGTAACATTTATTTAAAACGTTATTTTTGTGCTCATGTTGAGGTTCAGTAACGTGTACAGTAAATACTCTAACAGCCTATAGTACAATGCTTTAATTATGCTAATGTGTTTTAATGGCTACATCCAGACCCAAGAAGCAGCTTTAACTCAGTCCCACTGGCCCCAGGGCACTGCACCCCATTATTAACTCCCAGCTCACGCACTGCTGTGCTTTGCTGGTGCTAAAGAGCAGAGAGAGGTGGATTCTGGCCTCTGAGAGGGGTGTTTGTTGGGTTCTGTCCTGCAGCCCTGCACCAATCCGAAGCGTCAGTTCTGTGAACCTCGTGGAGAAAGGAGAAGTTGTCCTCCCACCACCGGACTACCTGGGGGCTGCACAGACAGACAGACGGATGGAGCCTGCCAAAGGCGCTGCTGTGAAAAGCCCCACGGACAGAGCGGAGCAGGCAGGCCCGGTGAGTGCCCGGGGCTGGGATCCAGCTGTTCCACCCTGCTCACATGGGATCCTAAACGGGGCCCTGGGATCTCCTACCTGACCTACTCGTGCCTGACTTCAGCCCTTTGACCCAGCTGTCTTCAGGAATATCAGGGGCTTTGGCACCTCCATCCATGCATCCTAACAGGAAGGGAGAAGAATTGTTCAGGGATATTACTGACAGTAGCAGGAGGCTTACTCTGTAGAGCAAAACTTCTCAGCAATGGAATCTGTCAAACATGAAAAGAAATTCTCCCAGAAAGCAGGGCAAATCCATCATCTCCAGTGATTTTAGAGCTGTGGGGCACAGGGGATTTACAGCAGCAGAAGAATGGGTACTTCTGTATCCTTGTGTGTTCAAGAACCCCATGAAAGCGAGTGTTGGGTTTGCTGCTGTCCTGGCTGTATTCAGCAAAGCTCCAGCTGAGTGCAAATACATTTTTTATGAACAGATAATGCTATACAATGCTGTTATTTCTGCTATCAAGGCAGCATTCAAACATTCAAAATGAAGACTAATCAAATTAGGCAATTTGTAGGTTTTTTTCTTGCTGCTTGTTTAAGTATTTTGCTGATGTGTATCTGAGGGTGATGTTTTTGAGACTTTCTCCAAAAAGCCTCTTGAAGCAGAGATCACATTTTGAAGGCAAAAAAACCCAATTGTATAAAACAAGGTTATCACTGCTATACTTTGAGACACTGTACCAAAGTAAGATGCAAAGTTCCATTAGTCAGTGCCATGGGAAACTTCAGGAATCAGAGAATCACACAATTGGCTGCCAGTAGCTTAAAAAATGTATTTTATTATTAATTAGTATGACTAAAATATTTTGTCTCTCATTATAACATCTAAACAAATCTTGGGTTGACCTGCTGACAGATGTTTCTGCTTTCTCAGTAATCTGGTGAATTGTACAGTAGAAATTGAAGGGGCCTTTGTAAATTTTGCCTTTGTGGAAGTGAAACTAACTAAGAAATTTAAAAAGCTGAAACTGAAATATTCCTATGGAAAAGATTTGCACTTTTCTGGGGAGCCAAAACAGTTTAATATTAGCATAAAAATTTGAATCCACATTCAAGTAAGTGGGTTTATTTCTCAGTAATGAGCCTTGTAGTGTAAGAAGTGTGTAGTTTGGGCAGTGAGGTGTTTCTGGGACAGTGTTTTCTGTGAGGAATGAAGCTTTTCTGCTGCATGAAGTGATTATCAAGAAATCTGACCTAAATCTCAGTGTTCAGTTACTTCCAAAACAAATATCTGGGAACTTCTAAAATGATCCTGACGACCAGCATCTCTATTTTGACATATTTGTGGTTTTCATGTTTGAGTGAAGAAGCCATGAGCCTCAGTCATGGTGTAATGTCAGAATTTATGCAGTGGCTCCCTCACCCTGTGCCCTGCTGTTGGGACCTGCAGGATCAACATGGCCTTCAAGTGTGATTATGTTCAAAGCCCTTGGAAGGTGCCAATCCAGCACGGAGATTTCCGTGCCCTGGCACCAGGTGACTGACTTAAAGAGCTTAAAAGAATTATGGAAGGTGTGAAATGGGCTCAGGATCCCTGCACGGTTCTGCTGGGGTCACTCCATTCTCAGGAACAGTCACCTTAAGGGTTGTTTTGGTTTGTGCCATTAGGTCAGGGGGGTTAGGAATAAATTTAAGGCTTGTGGACTGATTCTTGTTGAACCAGGAATGGCAGATCAGCCAGGTGGCACAGCTCTAATGAGAGCAGCACAATCTCTTTGGAAGCCAGAATGGAAACTGATATAGCTCCTCGGAGTAGAAAACAAATACATCTTTTTTGATAATCTAAATTTCCATTGGGAAAGCAAGATTAAAATAAATCAGAAAGCCTGGAGTGTAGAACAATGACCACTTTTGCTGAGGCACCTCCTAACTCACAGCAGCTGCTGTGACCCCATCTTAGGACAAGTGTAGAGGAGAGATGCTGCACTTGCAACCAAGTGTTTTGTTCCAAAGTCACTATTTCTTCTCATTCCTGCAGAACTTCCTTGTCTTTCCTGCTTCCATGCAAGTCCCCAGCCCCCACAGGCTTTGGAAATAAGCCCAACATTACACTGGGCTGGCTCCTACACTCAGACAGGATTTACAGACCTGTAAAGCAGTCTGCTCACTGGGCCTCCTATGCAGAAGCAGGAAATGATTCAAGGCATCTTATTTTTGTTTCAGAATACCCAGAAAAAGCAGCTCAGGATTTCAAGAAGGAAAGATGAGGAGTGGTTCTCTCCAGTTAAATCGTTCATGCTGTGCTACACTAGACAGGAATATGTACAGTGGTATCAACTATCAAAAAAAAAACTTAGTGGTTGAAATAGCTTTGAGGAGGATTGGTGTTCAGTAAGATTTAATTCAGGCATTTGTTCAATTTTCTTAATTTTAAGGGCTAATTAGGCCTAATTCTAAGGTCTAAGTCTATTTACAACTGATGTACTTGAGCAATTTCATTGGAATCACAAGCCAAGCATGAGCTAAGAACCTGAATGAGGTCCTGAAACACAGAGTGCCTGGAATGGAGAGCCTGACAGGCTTTGGTTCAGCACTGAAATTTGAAGTATTAAAACCCAACTGACCATACAGACTAATGACAGGGTCTCCTTCCCTCAGCAGGACAGTGAGATCACCTGGAGCATATTTCTACAAATTCATGTAAATATCTTTTTTTTTTTTTACAGAAACCTGACATGAATGGCATTGTAAAACCACCTTTTCTAAGGTAAAATACTTTTACACTGATTTAGTTGTGTTGATTTTTATAGTGGCTTACTTTTATTTTATTGATTATAAGGGGAGATAAGGATGTTCATCATTAATTTCTCTGTGACCTTTCCCAGGCACTGCTAGAACACTATGGCTAAAATTAGCTGTACTTCCTCAAGAGTGGCATCAAGTCATGTACAATACACAGGCCCTTCTCAGAAAAACATGTTTCCCCAGTAGTTTGACAGGGAGCAGGGCTTAAACCTTTCTTTAACTGACTTTGAGGGTTAAAAGCAAAAATCTTTGAAGACTGGGGGCTGTTTAAAGAAGTCTGGGCATTAACTTCCCAAATTTTTGGATCACTGAAAAGCGATTCTTCATACGTAACCTTGTTTTAAAAATTCAAGTTAAACCAAGAGTTGCACAGAATCCCTGAGTCTCAGAACCATAATTTACTGTTTGACAACAGCTTGGATGAAGGATCTGAATGAATAAATTTGGGGTTGGATTGCAGAAAGCCTTCAAGTAACTTTATGTGTTTCTTTTCAGTGGAGAAAACCCCTTTGCAACAGTGAAACTCAGACCCACAGTAACAAATGACAGATCAGCACCCATTATCCGATGAACGCTTCTTCCTTCTCAACACCCACTTCCAGCAACGACAATTACTATCTCAACTTGTCCTAAAAATTTATTTAAATGTAATTACTGTACAATAGGCACATACTGGAATGGAGCTCTGATGTTTTTTAAACCTGTAGTTCCTAATGAGGTAATTGCTTTGGGCTAGTGTTGGAGCACTTGGGCTTGATTTTACAGTATGCCTTTTTTTTGTAGTAGGAATTGTGAAAATACCAGAGATAGTTTGGATACTCTAGTGAATCAGTGTAAGTAACAGCTCACAGAATCTTTGGCATTCAGTACTTGGAAGCTGCAATGGTAAGTTCTAGAATATATGCCTGCATATGCCACCTACTAAAGAAGATAACAGTGATTTTTTTTTTTTTCAAACAGAACAATGTAACAACTGCCTTATTCCAGAATAGAGAATTGCCTGTATAAATGATTATATGTTATTTTGTGTAAGAAAGATACCTTAGGTTATAAATAAATATTTATCCCCTTAAGAATAGACAACTTGTAATGCCTTGCTTCATGTTCACACACAGATTTCAAGTGTCAACAGCAGCTCATTTTCAGTCTAATGTTCTACTGTCAACACATTCTTCAATGATAATTTTGTCTTTAAAAAGTGTTGTCAAACTTTAGTCTGATAAAAGGTCATAATAAAGCAGTGCCATGATTTTTTCTCAAATGCCAATATAAAAAGCTGCCTTTGAAGTTCCTCCATTACTGTAGCTTCCCCAAAAGGAAAACAGCTTCAAGTTGAGAATTTTTGGTTAAGGAGCTGAGCAAAGGCCTGCACAGTGCAGGAGATGAGTTAAGTGAAATTGAGCTTTAACTTCAGCCACAGCAGCACTGAACAGTTGGTTACCTCAGGCTCAGATGTGGCAATTCCAGTGGAGCCAGCTTGTCCAAAAGCCTCTTCTTACAGTAATAATCACCTCAGAAATGAGCCTAGCACGCTGGGAGATGACTCTGCACCAGCAGTGGGTGCTTCAGCACTGCCCAGCTCAGGGGGTATTTCCCTCCTGCTCTGGAGTCTGTGTTGGGACTGCTGCCCATGATTAATCCTTACTCTAAATCATTCTGTTTTACACATGCACATGTTTCCTGCAGCATCCCCTGGCTCATTCCTTCAGTGGTGCCTACTTCTACTACTATAAACAGTGAATTCCAGTCATGTGAAATGCCTTTCAGTTACTTAATATCAAAAAATAGTATATGAGCCTGTGCTGGCTCCTCTCACCCTGCCTTTCAAGTTCAAGGCTGAGGACAGTCTGCCAGACACCCTGCACAAACATCCACCATCCCCACCTCAAACACCAGCTTTTCAGAGGAGGAACTTACACCTGAGCCCATCTTCTAAGCACAGCAGGGGCAAGTCAGCCCAGCCTGTCTGAGCTTTCAATAATCCAGTGTCAGGATTAAACAATCTGAGATGCAAAAGCCTTTCCTCAGGGCAGCCCATGGCTGGCAGTGCCCCAACCTCTTCCTGCTGCAGGCAGAAGGTTCTGCTGTCTGTGAACCAACACCAGCCCCTGCATGAAGCAAAACCCTCACTAATTAAAACAGGGCTCTGATTGTGTGTTTTTAGTTGTGCCTTCAGTGGGGGAGAGGAGCTGTTGGCATAGTGGTAGCACACACAGCACTTGCAACACTCCCCTCAATTCCTGATGCCCTGAACATGTACAGTCTCAAAACATGGTTTATCATCCTCATAAGGATTCTGGCAAATACTTATCCCTCACTGTAGCTAGGACTACTACTCTGCTTTCAGACTCCATGGGATCAGACATGTCAATAACATACTTAATAATCCAGCCACAAGTTGAGGATTGCAAAAGGAAAAGCAGTTTTATTTAGTTTTCAACAGGTGCCACTAAACATGGAAAACAAGTCAGGTTTTCATGTTTTGCAATGCACATGCTCATAAAAGATTAAATTTAAATTACATGCAAGAGACTAAATTCCTTCACACTTTACAAAACAGGTCTGAAGCAAATAAAATGATTGTACATGACATTTACATTAGAAAGAGTACGCTAGAAGTTGTAGCTTCTGTAAGCACGTCCACGTTCAGCCCCTCAGCCAAAAGCTGCCCCACAGTTAGGGCATCTTCTCTGCCTCAGTGCAAGGCAGAACAGAATCCCAATTGGAAAGAATACAATGGCACACAAAACACCAAGACAGGTGAAGGTGTCCTCCAACACGCCAACCCTGCAAAAAGGGAGAACAGACTCAGTCAAGGACACTCACCAAGTTTGCCCCCAAGGCCACCACTCTGTGCTTTGGCAGTCACGAGAAACCACACCATTTTATAGAGCAAGATCAAGTACAAGGTTTGGGGTTTGTTCCTGGTTTCTGCTTCTCAAAACTGATGTCCCTTTACAACTGGAGAAGAACGCATTATTGATGTCACCTGCCTCCAGCTGACTCCCAGCTCCATGACCACCCAGAAATTTTGTTTCAGCACAGTCCTATGACAGCAAAAATTTACCTCCAGTTCAGTCCCTGACTCCCAGCTGAAGTGCTGTATCTGAGCATCCCCCACGATGAAGACAGTCAATCAGAGAATTCATACTTTAGAAATTCATGCAGTTACATTAAATAGTCAAGATTCAGAGTTTAGCAAAACACTCAAACGAGATGTATCCTCCTGGTACAGCAAAAGTCAACACAAACAGAGCTGAGTGACCCCCAAGTGCAGGCTGTGAGCAGGGTGCCAAGGCCAACAAGCTGCTGTTTCCCTGAGAGCAGGCAGGGACAAGCTCTTGGATGTGTAAACAGAGAGAAGGAAGGAAGGCACATGCTCAGGAGACCATTTCCTTACAGCAACTGCCTGAAATATTGCAGCTCAATTCAACTTGGGAACCATTCCCCTTCCCCTCAACCATCATCAGGAGCCAAAGGCTTTTCCAAGTGTTCTTGATATTCTGCTGCTTACACAAGTTCACGTTCCCCTTAAGCTCTCCCTCATTTTAATGCACTTTATTTCTGTTTGCAGAGACAGAAGTTAACTCTGAATCTGGCATAAAATAAAGGAGCGCTCAGGTTACCACTGATCCCAGCAGTAGCTTTATCATTTCATGTCCTCACTCTTTCAAGGCAACTAAAAACTGTAGACAAAGCTCATATCACCACATAGATTCAAGTCTCAGCACACAAGTGTCCCACAGCTCAGAGCTGTGCAGCCTGTGCTGGACATTGTGGCTGCTCCCACAAACTCAGGATAACATCTCCCCTGTTCCCTGCGAGTCAGGCAGCCCCCAGCTCCAGCCCTGGGGCAGGCACTTCGTTTGGCCACAACAATGCAAGACTACTCTTGAACAACTGTGTGCCCAGAGGGATTGGAACAGGCAGAGATGAGCTCTGCAGAAGTGTTCTGCTCCAAGACACACTCCTCAGGACTTCAGATCCAACCCTTTTTCCCAGAGCTGGACAGCATTTTGTAGGGTGAGTTTCAGTAATGTAGGTACTGCTGTCCTCTACCCCTGGCTCCAAAGCACTTCAGGAGAGCCTCCTCAAGTGTGGAAAGTTTCACCTCTCTCTCCAGAACCTTCCAGCTCCTATTCCCACATCCCTATCACCAAATCACAAATCCAGGTATCAACTCTGACCTAAAACAGAAGTGTTTCTGTGCTGCAGGTTACCAGAGCTCCCTTGTGTAGGTCTGGTTTGACAGTGCATCTGTCTGGCTGATACTGCAAGCATTTCTTGTGACAATGGTGACGAACAGAATTCTGTGTGTCACCAACCAGCCTTTACACCTCTGCTGGCCTGATGAGCAGTGGGCTCACAAGGAGGAAAAGGTGTCCCACAGTCCCTGCCTGGCACACACCACATCTCTACCTCTGCAGCAGTGTCCCAGCAGCCATGGAGGAGCCCAGGCCACTGACCCTCGGCTCAGGGGTGTGAGAGTCACTCAGAAAATGCAGGTGCTGCATTTGGGCAGTTTGGTTAATATTTCTTCTTTCTTAGTCCGTGCCTGGTGTGCTGCTACAAAGAACTTCAGCCCAGGATTCCCCTGCTTCCCTGCCCCTCTCACCACGGAGCATTCCCCAGAGTGAAATACCAGTCAGAGGGGACAGATGCTGGGGAAAGAAATACAAGGGAGTTACTGAAAAAATTATGAACAGAACAGCAGTCACTGTCACTGCTAGAAAAAGGCAAACATCACAGAGGCATGTCGTGAAGCAAACTTTTCCCATGTAATATGGATGATTAATGGCTTCATCCAGACCACTGGATGCAGCTTTGGTCCTTATTTATTAAAAAAGAAAGAAAGAAAGAAAAAAAATCTGGATTACTAAGAGTCAGAAGGAAAGAAAAATATGAAAAAAAATATAGCTCCCATCAACTTCCCCTTGCTAGCCAACTCTCAACTCCTAATCCCAAAGCAGTTGTTATACAATTAGCCTGTGCCAGGAACATCAAGATCTGCTTGCTAGGTCAAGTTCAGAGCACACTAACCCAAGCAGAGATGCCTCCATCAGGCTGGGCTGTAAAGCAGAGCTGAAGAGAGCCTCACATTAACCCTTCCTGAGATTCCCCACTGTGCCATGCCTGAGCACATCACTGTGTATGATGGGAGGTTATGGAGCATGGCTTAAGGCTCACAGGAAAACTTCACCAGAATTCCTTTGCTGGGCAACCTCTTTAAAAATGGCCTATCTGAACAGTAAAACTGTAAAATTACATTGCAAGTGACCCTCAAAATTAGACTGCAATTAAAGAATGAAGGCAGCAGACAAGGCTCTCGTAGCATTGCCTTCATGCACCAGAGAAAAGATGTGCTACTGGAAGTGCCATCTCCTGGGAACACTCTGCTGCTAGGGCTGGAATGCAAAGGAATTCGGGACCATTGGGACCAGACCAGTTACAGATACCAGGGTAAAAAGGACTCCACAGTGTTCAGCCAGAACTGTCAGCTCTGGATGAGGCAGCTGAATTTGGCAGTTTGCATTTGGGAAATGCAGGAAATGCTGAGCACCCTCAGACCAAACAGAAACCAGCAGCACAAGCTCAGGAGGTGAGGCCTCTCCTTTTCCCTGCCCACAGTGAACCCAGTAATACACTGTACATATGGAGAGGCTCAGGCTCACTCTAGAGGTTTCTGAGTAATTCAAGATTCAGTTTCCACACTGCAGATCCACCCAAGATGGGCAAAGCCCCTTTTCCAGGCATTTCCATGACATCACAAATAACATTAGTTTGGAAAAAGCACACCAAGCACAGCACACAGCACATTACAGCTGCTGTATTTCCTGCCCTGCTGTTACACTAATGCCTTCTTTTCCTTTCACACACACTGAGCAGTTCCCTCCTGCAGGCATCCAGCTCCTGCTTTGTTACTGTTGTGAAATCTTCTCCTTGTCTCTTCATAATTCCATGTTCCATTCCTACCCTGAAACCACCATTTGTGACAAGTAAGCCAGCGTGCTTAGTTAAGAGTATAAGCACTATTGATGTGACCTTAAAGAATAAACACACTAATCAAACATTAGAGGGATCAATCAGGGTACTTCTGGTCAGCCCCGAGGAGCTGCAGACCCAACAGCCCAACCCACTCCAATCAACCCTCTTAATCAGCTTGCAGGGCCCAAGTCTCTTGGGCAGCACATGGCCTTGACACTTTAAATAGAATTTCTTTGAAACTCCCTTCCCCCTAAACAGAGTTATTAAGTGTTTTGTGGTAGTGCAAAATGCCAAGTTAAACTAAAAATTAAAAAATTGCCATCCACATTCAACAGCAGATGCAGGGAAAAGGCCCAGGGAGGGACAAGGCAAGGCACAGGGAGCACTGCTGGGTCAGCACTGGGGGAGAACAGGGACAGCCCAGGCCAGCAGCAGAGCAGGGCAGCTCCAGGGGACACACACTCACCCCTGGGGACACTCACCCCTGGGGACACTCACCCCTGGGGACGCTCACCCCCGGGGACGCTCACCCCCGGGGACGCTCACCCCCAGAGCTGTGCCTGCACGACCCCCACACTGTACCTGTTGTTTCAGAGTTCCTATCACATCTAACAGTGTGATTACAGCATTAGCCACACAAACACTTCTTGGCTTCTCTTGATTTATGTCACCACCTAATTTTAGATGAACACTTACCCAACCACTGCTTAGCCAGTTACTAAATTTAAAAAGAGGAAAAAAAAATGCTTTTTATAAGAGAGACTGTGAATATTTTTTGCTTGTATATCTTACCTGAGATGTGG